>OY740792.1:11624061-12150998 GCA_963514005.1 Raja brachyura | reverse complement strand
GAAACCTTATGAATGCCTCTCCAATTTGTCAGTGATAATAAAAATTATTAAATGAATGAATGCATGCAATCGTTTTTTAAATCTGCATTTTCAATATTAAACAATTATTTCAGTAAATATGCCTCAAATGCCATGTGTGTATTCATATCCTAATTTTTTCCCCAACAATTAAGGTAATAAAGATAAGTAAAGGAGTTGTAAATGAATGAATGGTCAAACTTAGTTAGTACCAAATGTTCCCATTGACAAGAAATGGCATAATGTTTCCACGAACAAATAGCTTTTGTTGAATGATTATTATATATTAACCTATGAACAAAATTGTAACAGTGTGCTTATTTTGTTTTTCAGAGTAAAATATATTTGAAGATCTCAGTCATAAAATGAAGCCAAAAAATAATAGTAAGTGCATCCAGGGGCATTTCTGGTGAATGGTATAGTAGACGTTTTTCTGGCTTTTTTCCCCCATTCTTGCCTATTAAAATGGAATGAGGCTTAACAGATATTCACCTTGAGTTGTGAATTTTATCAAGAAATTTATGGAATTCTTGCAGCAAGTATAAGGCTTTTCTTCATCAATATTCTCTGGAGTGCAAATATGCATAATCTGCTATTTTTGTCCATGTTGCAAGCCTGGTTCCCATCATCTGAATGTCAAGATAGGAAACTGAATTGTCAATTTCCTCGGCCTGTTGAAACCATGCTATATCACATTGCATGTTCACACAACCTGCGCTAGAGATAGACTTCTGATAAAGAGATTAAGATTTCAGGACTTTGTTTATTTTTTTCTTCTGCTGTTTTCAGTCTTAAATTTGCTAGACATTTGCGTTATTTCCTAATGTTGGTTAACAACAGCATTCATGGCAATATGTTCATTTTGTGTGTAGGAAAGAACTACAGATGCTGGTTTAAATTGAAGGTAGACATAAAATGCTGGAGTAACTCAGCGAGTCAGGCAGCTTCTCTGGAGAGAAGGAATGGGTGACATTTCGGGTCCAGACCCTTCATCCGTCTGAAGAAGGGTCTTGACCCGAAACGTCAACCATGTGGGTTTTCTCCCACACTCCAAAGACGTACAGGTTTGTAGGTGTTGAAGGGATATGAAGGGTTTTGGAATTGGGAGAGAACATAGTGGCAAGAAATATTGATGCCATGAAAGAATTTGAACACAAAGCTGAAACTTTGAAATATTGTTCTCAGAACCAATACCACTGACCTGAGGGGTGAAGCATAAATGGTGTCAATGAAATGAAAGATTGTAGGAATAGCATAGACTTTGATTTTTAGTTTCAGCAATAGAATGGCTAAGGGCTATGATCCTGTTGTCTAGGGTCGTTGCAGGACAAGTTATTTAGAGGCTTGAACTAATTATTGCCAAATCCAATATTAAAAAGCATAAAACTGTAGATGGTGAAATTTCCAGGTTGGCCAATAAAATTGTGCTGATGGTTCTGTTAATCAAATGTTTCGAGGGATGTGGAGCAAAGATGAGTACATGAAATTCCCTATCACCCATCACTAAATGAATGGTTGGAAGAGTTCAATGGCCAACTCCCAGCTATGTTTTTTACAGCTCAGAATTGTACATAAAAGCTACTGATAAAGTATACTGGGAATCTTTCTGTGCCCATGTAGTAGCACACGTGGACACATTTCTGAGCTGAAATCTGAGCTGAGCACAACAGTGGTAGGCCTCATCAGGGACGACAATGAGCTGGCTTACAGGGAGGAGGTGAAACAACTGGTGGACTGGTGCAATACGAACAACCTGATCCTGAATGTCGAAAAAACAAAGGAGGTTATCGTCGACTTCAGGAAAACCCGGCACAGTCCCACACCACTTCACATCAATGACAGCGATGTGGAGGTGGTCAGTAGCACAACGTTCCTGGGGGTGCAGGTCACTAACAGTCTGACCTGGTCGAATAACATCTCAACAGTTAAGAGAGCACAGCAGCGGTTGCACTTTCTGCGCTGGATGAGAAGAGCTCATCTCCCCCATCCCATCCTCACTACTTTCTACAGGGGCACCATAGAGAGTATTCTGACCAGCTGTATCTCTGTCTGGTTTGGGGACTGTAGAGCCTCTGACTGGAAGTCTGTGCAGAGAGTAGTGAGGACAGCGGAAAAAAATCATCGGGACCTCTCTCCCCTCAATCGGGGATATTGCGACCAAACGCTGCGTGTCTAAGGCCAGTAGTATTATAAAAGACCCCACACATCTCCATCACGGTCTGTTCACTCTGCTGCCCTCGGGAAAAAGATATCGTAGCATAAGGAGCAGAACATCAAGGTTCTGCAACAGCTTCTTCCCACGAGCCATCAGAACTGAATGCCATGTAATGGGCTGCCACCGTTGTCTATTTATCCTTTTATCCTTTTCATCCATGCCTATCCTTCGGTTAATTTATTGTGTTGCACAGGGAGCCAAATGCAACGTAATTTCGTTTGGAACTGCATATATCAATGTATTTCTAAATGACAATAAAGTTTGTTTGACTTTTGACTTTGATTGTGGGGAAAAAATAAAATGCATTGTTGATGTGCTTTTTTTTTCTTTTCCCTCATTCAGTGGAAACAGCTGAGATTTGGTGTTCTGATATTCAAACAATTCATGTACGCTATAACCAGCGTTGGCATATAATAAAGATGCACATCTTATGGCCCTATTTATTTGTTCAGAAGAAAGACCATGATCGCTATCTACAGTGGGCTATTGCAGCCAAATTCATAGATCCAGAGTAAGTTTCTACGTTTTTCTGGCCCAGTTTCTTTAATCTTTCAGGCCGTTGCATGATCTTGATAGTGCATTGTAACAATAAGTTACCTTTGCTGTTTGCTGAGTGAAGTGTGAGTGCCAAGCCATACTTCCAGTTTAAAACAGAAAAGGAAAGGAGGAAAGAGTTTTAGAAAGCTCCAACCATAACGTGATAATATTTTAAAGTTCCAGTTAAGTACATTTTGTCCTGCTGTCATTGTTAAAAAGCAGGTAAATATGCTTGAAGGTACTTGCTCAACAAGATCCCATAAACAGCAATCCAATATTTTCATTGTATTGATTGAGGGAAACAGTGCTGGAGTTAAGGGCATGTCCTCCTTTCCCGAGTTAGTCACAAATTCTCCCGAGTAATTCACAAATTCTCTCGTGTTTTCCCCTTGATTCAAACTCGCAGAATGTTCGTAAGGAGTCCGTAGATATATCGTAGCGGCTCGTTATGCCAGCCGTAGGTACTTCGGTAAGTTGGGACGTTTTTTCCAGCCTGATTTGAAAAATGTCCACGAGTAAAAAAAAATAGCCCCGAGTGCCAACGGCGGGCATAACGAACCGCTACGATATATCCACAGACTCCTACGGACTCGTTACGAACATTCTGCGAGTTTGAATCAAGGGGAAAACTCTGGAGAATTTGTGAATAACTCGGGGAAAGTGGGACAGGCCCTTAACTCATTGGATCAGGCAGCATATCTGGACGACAAACCAAAACATCACCTATCCATGTCCTCCACTGATGCCGTCTTACACACTGAGTTATTCCGGCATTTGGTTCGGATAAGTATAGGTCACTGAAGCAAAAATTGAGGCAGGAATGAATTTACTACAATCAAATTACTGTTGGGTATGAGGTATAGTATGGTGCCGAGTTAAATTTGGCAATAGTTCTCGAGTTCATTCACAAACTGTTTGGGTGACAGGTGTGCATCAAAACACCGGTACTCTGAAGAATATGGGACACACCATTAGAGTGTTGTTCTCTCGGCGCCCAAAGGGATGTTAAGCTGCATAAAATTTGCATATATTCCACTGCTAAAGTGATTTTCAAAAGTTAAGATTAAAGTTAATGGATGTAGATGGCAGCAGCTTCAATCTTAATTTTTATTTTCAGGAATTATGACATCTTTGAATTAAATATGATAAAGCTACAAAATATTGAGCTCCTAGAAGAAGTGCTCCACGCACTAAAGAAACGCAATGTAAGTGCACTTATGTAAATTGAACGTTTGATGGTTGGTTAAAAAAATGTTCATTTATTTAAATTTAATGAATAAATACGGAATTATTCATTCGGATGCTTTGGTGCAGCACCATCTGTTTCTTGGGAATTACACAATTCTCCAAACAAGGAAAGGGGAATGGAAGTCTCGGTGGGGGATGGTTGGAAAGCAGCAAGTGTGCCCAGAATTATAATGATATGGTTTAGTTTGGAGATAAAGCGCGTAAACAGGCCCTTCAGCCCACCGAGTCCATGCCAGCTAGTGATCGCCGTACACTAGCACTATCCCACGCACTCGGGACAATTTACAATTTTTACCAAAGCCAATTAACATACAAATCTGTACATCTTTGGAGTGTGGGAGGAAACCAGAGCACCCGGGGAAAACACACAAACTCCGTACAGACAACACAGTCAGGATTGAACCCAGGTCTCATGGGAATTTTCATGAATTAAATCCAGGGCAAAGAAATATTCACATCTTGTGTGCATCAAAGGCATGGATTTTTCTGTTGCTGTGCAAAGTTGTACTGGTTTGCACAGTGAATGATAATAGTCGAATTCGCAGTCAGTCTCAGGGTCATAAGGTTGATGCTCTTGCTGTGACTTTGCAAGTACTAGTAATTTGATTGTTTTTCTTTGTTAGTCCATTTGTAACTTGAATCCAAATGAGGAAAGTTCTCTCCTACTGGTTCACTAATATCATGTGGGAAGAATACAGTATCCAGTCCTGTCCTGCATTAATGTGGTTGATTGTGTGTAACTGTTCTCTGAAATATCCCAAGCAAAGCAATCCCAAACTCAGTAATTTTCCCTAGGTAGAGGATTCTAAAAGTAGAGGGCATAAGCTTAAGATGAGATGGAAGAGATTTCAGAGGGGCCTCAGGGCCAACTTTTCACTCGGACGGTTGTTATGAACTCAGTGCTTCCCTTTATTCCAGTACAATGAGTTGCTAGAGGAAGCTATACAAGTGGATACAATTATCACGTTTAAAAGACATTTGGATAGATACGTGGGTAGGAAGGATTTTGATGTTTCTGTGCCAAATGCGGGGCAATGGGATTAGCCCATGCCACCTAAACTCAATCCCATTTCTATCCCTATCTCACACTTTTTGACTTTTTATCGCTGGGCTTTGTCCAACCATCTGCCCATCAAAAGCCCCCCTCATCTATATCCACTATCATTCGCCAAGCTGCCCATGCTATCTTCCAACTTTCTCTCTCCTCACCCCTGCCAATCTGAAGTGTCCCAACCCAAAATGTCCCCCATCCATGTTCTCCAGAGAAGCTGCCTGACTCGATGAGCTACTCCAGCACTCTGTGTCTTTTGTTAAAAATCATATTTAATGAAACACTTGCTATATTCAATTGTTAGTCATAGTATCATACAGCACAGAAACAGGCCCTGCAGCCGACCAAGATGCCCCATCTAAACTAGTCCCATTTGCCTGCCTCTAAACCTTTCCTACCCATGTACCGGCCTTTTAATTGTTGTTATTGTACCAGCCTCAACTCTCTTCTTTGGCAGCTCTTTCTCCATCCTCTGTGTGGAAAAAGTTTCCCTCAGATTCCTATTAAATCAACTCTCACTTTAACGTTCTCTGGTTCTTGATTCCCGGATAAAATACCTGTCCATTCACCCTATCAATTCCCCTCGTGATTTTAAACACTTTTAGTAAATCATCCCCGAGCCTCCTGCATTCCAAAACACTAAGTTTTATTATTAAAGGTACTCCAAGCGAATTTGGGAACCTTAATTACATTTCAACTTTTCTTTTGTAGCACTCTATAACATTTCTGGAGTGTTTATTGGATTTGTTGGATAAAGTAGATGCGGTAAGTAAAATAACAAAATATTGAAATTTAATGCAATAGATTGTTAACCTTATACCGTTTGAACAAAACTTTCAAGGAATTATATTATGTTCTAGCCCAAATCATAGCGTTGAATAGAAATTTTAATTCAATCTTATGAATTTTTGAATACTTCAGGACATTTTGATGCTGGAATTATCTTAATGGGTATTTGGGTGTCAACCATTTACTAAAGTAAGGGAGGTGATGTTAAGAAACCCTCTTTTTACTTATTTATTTACAATGGGTAAATTAGCACCTATGTGAATATCTTTTAGTGAAATATGTATAATGTATATTTTTTCTAATGCTTAAATAAAGACTTTTAGATTTTAAACAATGTTTAAATCCATGCCAAGTTACTTTTATATACCCACCACGAGTTATTACAAGCTAACCTGCCTAGCCTCTTGTATTTGAAACCACAGCAAGCTCTGCAGCACTCCTACCTCCCCATATTCCTGAAACTTTAACTACCTCTAAATTTGGCAACTTGTTTGTTCTTTCCCTTTCTCCCCATCATTGATAGTCAAAAGCTGTCCTGTCCTTGGACTTGAAAGTTCAATCCTGAAAATCCACAACTTCTTAATATATTTTTCCCTTGGAAAACACTCTTTAAAATGATGACTTTACCAAGATGGTGATCTCTATCCAAAATTCCTTTGGATACTTGTGCTTTTGTGTCCCTTTTTCATTTAGTGTTAAATGCATACTATGTTTGATAGCAAGCTCTATTTATGTGAAAGCATTTGGGATACATACTTCAAAGGTGGGAGGAGGGAAAAAATGTAATTACAGTCCAGTTCTCACTTTTTTCTTTCTACAGATTAATTGTGACCTTGATGAGGCCGTTGCTATGATAGAGAAGACGGAAGAATTTAATGCCTTGCAATTGGAGGTGAATTCTGGAACAAGACGTTCCAGAATGGCGGCTATTGCAATTGGGTGTTTTCAATGTAAGTAATCTTAATGGTGAAATAATATTAGACGCTACAAATTATTGCATTTTTTTCCATTGTCATTGAGTGCAATTATTTGGTTTACTTCTTTGCATCTTTTTGCCAGTAACTTTAAATCTACGACTGCTTACCAGGAAATAGAATTTCTCTATTCTTTTCAAAAACCTCTCACCATATAAAAACCTCCATTAGGTTACACATTGACTTTCTCTGTTCCACAGTCAATAATCTTAACTTTCTAATCGTTATCCCCCGTAAACCTCTTCTTGCATCTTTTCTATGACCTTCATATCTTGTGCCCAGTATGAACCTCAATAATCCATCTGAGGCCTAATCTCTCATTTGTAAAGGTCCAATGAGATTTTTCTATTGTAGCTTGCTAAGCATGCTCTGTATGACTGAATTTCCTAGTGGGAACTTCCTCAGGAAGATGGCTTCATTGGAGATTAGCTCATACTCAGAATTGGCTGTCAAGATTGTGTTACTATTTTCAAATATGCCACAAATGACCCAAAACCTACGTAACTAATTTGCAGCTTCTCTCTCCATTTAAATTAATGGAGTCACTGAAGTGTGAGTTTAGCTGGCAGATTATCCAGTGCAGTAGCTGGGAATTATAAAATCCACGTCCCATCACTGAATTCATTGGGAAGTCTGGCATCAGAACATGAATTACTTGGTGGCTTTCAGCTGTGCTGATTTATGGGCTTAATTCATTTCAAACTATTTCATGCAGAACTGGAGAGTGCTTTTGTGAAAGTTTGAACCCTGCCATATTCTAAACCATTGTAATGTGTATTTGTTATCAATTCGTCTTGTCAACTTTTAAAGATTTGTTTACATGGACACTGTAGTTTAGTCTCTTTACTTTAAAAACATTTGCAGTGTATTTCCACAATTTTCTTCCTTTCATGCTGAACACCACAGGTCATAATTCTACCATGCGATTGCCCTGCCAATGTTATGCTGAACTATACTCAGCTCTGTCAGCTACATATATATCTTGCCTGCATACTATATATCTTGTGTAGGCTGTCCATTTTTATCTTCCAGATCATTTCAAGAAAAGAAACTGTAACAGAGCTTAAATAGGTCTTTGGAGCACACGGTGGTGAACCATATTCTGCTCTAAAAAAGCATGAATCTTCTGCCACCCTCTGCTCCTGACTCTCTTCTGCCGATTCTTCAATGATCTGTTGGTGTCTTAGACTTGTCCCAATGGAAAGTTCTTGACCTGAAATGTTAATTCTGGTCTCTCTCAATAGATGTTGGTTGAGTAGCTGTGTTTTTTCTGTGGGGGAAAAAAAGTGCAGGTGCTGGAAGTCTAATGTTAAAACAGAAAATGCAATAAATAGGCAGCAGGTCAGACGGCATCTGTAGGAAGAGAAGCAGAGTGAACATTTCAGGCCGGAGACTCTTGGTGAAAACTGGAAAAGAGAGAAAAGCTTGTGAAGCCATAGCAACAGAATGTCTCTGAAACAGTAAATTGAAGAATGAGGAATTAAAGTGGCTGCCAACGGGTCGCCCCGTGAACTGAACGCCCAACTGAACGAACTGAACACCCAATCCACATTTGGTTTCACTTCACTTCTCAGTCTGTTTCAGTCATCTGCCTTGAAGTGTACAGTGTGCCAATTTAGCTTAGAATATTTTGTGGGACATATCTCCGCCACTTAATTTTAGATAACATTTTACAGGGCTTATTTTATCTTTTTTTTTTTCCTCACAGATGCATATTTTCTTAAGCTGTTTATGTGTCCTGAAAATCTTCCTAATATAGTACCAAACAGAGATGCCAAGGTATGTAAAAGGAAAAGGTTATAATGTAAGGTTTTGCTCTGCAGAACAGTGACCTTCCCGTACCTCACTACTTCGAAATTATTGCTGAGGAAGCATTGTACTTTATTTCATTGCATTTATTTTGGAATAAATTTGTGAACCCTTATTATTAAGAAACCTATTGAAATATTCAATGATTCAATGGTACTTTGCCGTCACATGTACCCAGGTACAGTGAAAGTCTTTGTTTTGCATACAATACGCAAAGTACACTAAGATTTGCCATGTTTCTGGCGCTGACAAAGTAACAAAAGTACTCAGACTCATTTGGCCTCATTTGCACAAAGATTTTTTATATTGCAAAATAAGGTTGAGGTAAAAATTTGGATGTAAGTCAACAATTATTGTGAATTTACTGGTTTAAATATTAATGTTCAAGTTGAAGCCTTTTAAAATGTAAAATAATTGCAAAAAAAGCTGACAGCAGATCAAATCTGTCTGGTCATATTGCTGCCCTCTGGGCTGGATGGTGAATTCAGCAGTTATCTGGTGGCTGGCTGTTTTTGTTTGTTTCACCCAAAAACTCAGTTAGGAGCCTTCCGTCCAAATGTGCAGAGCTCCAATTACCTGAGTCTGAAGAAGTCTCGACCGTCACCCATTCCTTCTCTCAAGAGATGCAGCCTGTCCCGTTGACTTACTCCACCATTATGTGTCTATCCGATCACCTCACCTATTCAATAAATTTTAGTATCTACTAAATTCAACCTATACATCTACATAGCCACGAATTGTTATGAAGCGGTCATTAAGGAGCACTATTTTTGTGTTTCTATGGATGCATATGTTACAGATAGAAACTTTTTAAAGCATAATTCTGAAATGAACTCAAATGCATCCTATTCTCCTGGATGTTAGCGCAATCTGGCACTTTGCTTATGAAACTACTCAAAGGTTTGGGTGTTTGCAGTGCTCAAGGAGACTGACATGAGCAAATCTCAAAAATTATATCACGGCTGATTGCCCACATATATTAATATGTATTAACAAAAACAAGTGTTTAGAAATGTGAATGCATAATGGTTTTTAAGCATCATTCAACTGGAAATGAATTCTGTTTTCCCTGGTATGAAATGTGATAATTAGCATTCTAGGTTGAATTGTGGTACTTCAAAAATTCTACAGGAACTTCCTGGCTAGAACCACTATTGTGTCCCTGGCGTGCACGAGATGATATCATTCCTTATGCAACATATCCATTTGTTTCAGGGTATCTGTCATTGGGCACGCCCAGCATAATATGTTCTCAACAGTGAAGCATCGGATTGAGATGCCTTTCAGCAAAATGAATGATTTATCTTGGAGGGCGATGCCCTCATCCTGGTTCTGATCTGCTTTCACCCCACACCCCTTTCCAACCCTGCAGTTGCAAAGTTCTTTCTTGCATAAACCTTGGTCTCTGATTCTCATAAAGCACTTTATGACCCTCCCTACTACCACCTCTGCACCCCCCCCCCCCCTCACCCATCCCAACTGATCCCATCCCATCACAAGTCCCAACTGATGGCCTCATGCATTTTTATATGTATATTTGCATAAAGGAGGAATGCTGGTAATGGTTTTAAATATTGGGAAAACATAACATTTTCTTTAATGTTCTACGTTTGTTTAACATGAGAATCTCAATTCTGTTAGTCATTTCTGGAAAGCGAAGACTCCAAAGAGAGAGGCAACAAGGAATTTAAAAATGAGAACTATGAAGCTGCTGTGAAGTTATACACCAGGGCAATTGATTTAAGGTATGTCAATTTCAGAGGAAGGGCTGAGACATTCACCTCAAATGCACCTTAAATTGTGCAGATTGTTAGTTGTATCAAATGCAAACATCTACGTAAGAAGCAGGAGAAGGTAGCTTAAGCCCTCGACCCACAGTAAAATCATGCTGATATGTTGGTAACCTCAATTTATCATTCCCACCTTCCTCAGTAATCTTTCACTCCTTATGAAGCATCTATCAAACTGACTTCAAAATATTCAAATACTCTGCTTCCACTGCCCTTTCAGGAATAGAGTTCCAAAGACAGTGCTTTGAGACAGAACATTTTGGCTCTTTGTTTTAAACAGAAACTTTTAGTTCTAGATTCTCACAAATGGCTCACCCTACCAAGAGCCATCCGGTTATTGTGTGTTTCAATCAAGTAAATTTCTCAGCTGAAGAATATTTTTGCATCATTACCCATGGGAGAGGAATTGAAAGATTGAAAGGTAGTTAACATTGTTCTCGTATTTGAGAAGGGCGGTTGGGTAAGTTAGGAAACTACAAGACTGACTTACATCAGTGATAAGGAAACTGTTGAAAGCATTTTTTTTGCTGTAGGATTTATGTTGACTTGGTATAGCAAGGAAGTCAACATGTATTAGAGCATGGGAAATCCCACCTCGCGAATCATGAGGTTTCTTTTAGGTTACCATGAAAATTGATGTATGCAAGGCACTAGGCCTGGTGCACATGGTCTTCAAGGCTTTTCACACTATCCCGCATGGTCACCTGGTCAGAAAATGGGATCCAAGTTCTAATGGCAAACTGGATCCCAAATTGTCTTGGTGGTGGGGCAGGGTTGTTTTTCTAACTGGATGTGTGTACCACAGAGATGTTGTACTGCATGAAGTTGTTAATGGCGAGGATGGTCGCATCAGGATACAAAAGTACATAGATCAGCTGGAAAGATGGGCTCAGCAGTGGCAGACAGAATTTAATCCAGACTACTATGAGGTAATGCATTTTGCGCCAGTTAATACTGGCCAAGCACATCCAAAAAACAGCAGGAGCATTTGTGCAACGATGGATTTGGGGTGAAAGTTTATAGCTCCCTGATAATAGCGATGCAGATGTTGGGCAGTAAGAAAATGTTTAGCTTTTTTGCCTTCGTATGTAGAGGTATTGAGTACAAGAGTTAAAACGTTATGTTGTAGCTGTACAAATCATTAGTTAGGCCACACCTGGTATATTTTGTGCAGTTCAGGCCACCACAATAGGAAAAGGATGTGGTAATGTTGGAAAAAGTGCAGAAGGGATTCATTAGGATGTTACATAGAATTGGAGGGCTTTAGTTAGAAGGAGAGATTGGATAGGCTGGGATTGTACTTACTGGAGCATAGGAGGTATGATCTTGTAGAATATTGAGGGGCATAGGATAGGATAGACAATCACAGTTTATTTTCCAGTGGCAGGAAATCTAAAATTATAGGACATGGGTTTAAGATGAGAGAAGAAATATGTAAAGGGTATCTGAAGGGCAAGTTTTTCCCGTAGAAAATTATGGGTATATTAAACAAGCTGCTACAGGAAGTAGTAGAGGCAGGTAAAATTACAGTTTTTAAAAATCCTTTAGGCAGGTACAGAGATACAAAATGAATAGAGGCTAACTGTAAAAAAAAATGAGACTAGAGTTGGTAGGCTTCATGGTCAGTGTGGATGAGTAGTGCCGAAGGGCCTGTTTCAATGCTGTATCACTCTAAACCATGAATTAATGCGTGCTTTCATTTTCAATATGTTTCAGTCCTGACAATGAAATACTGTATGGAAACAGAGCACTCTGCTTTTTCCGTATTGAAGATTACAAGTAAGTATGAGAAAGATTATGACATAGTTATAATTTTCATTTGTCTGCAGGTAACGCGAAGGTAATGCTAATTTATTTTTTATATTGGGTACAAGGTACAGATGTCGCATTTGAGAACCACACTGATTTTGACTGGATTAAAGGAGGTGTCAGACCACCAGTTACTGGGAAATCGGTGGTGGACCTGTATTTAATATTGTTGAATTACAAAACATGCTAGTATAATAATTTATGGTACTACGTCAAACGCTTGCGTATCTCTTTACTTTGCTAACGTTTTTCCTTCCACTTCATCTAGTGTTGATTTCTTGCCGATGATGGATCTTGTGGAAAGTAGTGCCTACCAGTATCCAGTGTCTTCCGATAATCTGAATTATTTTTGTTTTATATGAAATTATTTATCGTTAAAATTATCGTACTTTTATCGTAGCTATATTTTCAATTGATAGGTTATTTAAAATATTTCTATTTTCCTTCTTAGAAAAGCTCTTGGTGATGGAAAAAGAGCCATAATCTTGAACCCAGTTTGGACGAAGGTGGGTTTTTTCTGTTTGCACATTATTTCCCACCACCTCCTTCCCCCCCCCCACCCCCCCCCCCCCCCCCCCAAAAAAACCCATCTCTGAGGTTTTTATCATCTTATCCCACCTCATATCATACTTCTCAAATTTCATGTGATGGTACATTGAGAACAAATGTATATGAAAATGTATGCTTCAATGTTATTATAAAAACCTATATGCAAAACACAGTGAACTAATTCAGATGTTTATTATATTTGCATAATATTCCAATTTTCTTGATACAGTTATTGATTAGTATGGATAGATTATTTATTTGAGAGACAATTAGAGCCTTTTATTTATACTTGTTTTGGCTGTAACCTCTAATGACTTTTTACTTGCAGGATAATTCTGCTAAATCTCAAGGTTTCAAATTGTCTCAAGCTGTCATGTTTCAAATTATCCTTAACAATAGTGATGTTTGCAATTCACAGAATTGAGGCTTTTCATCTAACTTTGAATAACACCACTTTATTCAAGACCACTTTGCTTTATTTCAGTATATACAAATAAAATCATAGTTTAACTTCTAAAGCTTGCCACATGACCTTGATGTGCCTGCATAGATGGGTACCTCATTTAATGCCCAAGATGCTTCCCCAGAAATAAATACTAATGTGTAATTAGCACCTAAAAAGGTAATTACTGCATTATCCATATTGAAAGCTGCTGCAAACCATTGACTCTGTTGTTTTGAGCTGCTGCACCAGGAACTCTCAGTAGCAAATTTTCCTACTCGTTGCTGTGTTAGTAACCTGAAAGCCGGAGACCTGGCATAATTTTGACAAAATGACTCGCCCACTGTTCAGTGTGGAGGGTTGGTATTGTGTGAAAGGAGCAAGGTGGTTCAACGATGAGTTGTGAGCCATTGCTGGGAAGTGGCGTTATATTCGCTTTGACGTCTATAAGTACCATTCTGTATTTCAATAAGAAATCATAAGCTCATTTTCTTAAATGACATAAAAAGTATTGCTCTCTCAAACCTACGTTCCTTAGGTTGGCAGTCTCTTGGACTTGCGCATCATAGGAATTAGCACATAAGACAGTACAGCACAAGAACAAGCTCTTCAGCTCTCAATGTTTGTGCTGAACATAATGCCCAGTTAAACTAATCTCATCTGCTTGCACATGATCCATACCCCTCCATTCCCTTCATATCCATTTGCTGATCCAAAAGGCTCTTAAATGCCACTATTGTATCTGCCTCCGCCACCAACCTTGGCTGAACATTCATGGCATCCACCATCCTCCGTAAGAAAAAAAACTTGCCCTGCACATCTCCATTAAACAGTGCCCCTCTTGCCTTTATAGCTACATCTCGTATTTTATATTTCTATCCTGGGGAAAAAGGTTCTGACTGTCTATCCTATCTATGCCTCTCATAATTTTTATATACTTCTACCAGGTCTCCTCTCAACCTCTGATGTTCCAGAGAAAACAAGCCAAGTCTGTCCAACCCTTCCTGTAAGAGAACAAAATGCATTTGTTACATTAATTAAAATATCTCACTTTAGTTATAGTTTGTTAGCAATCTTGAGTTGAGTTTAGATCGTCACGTGTACCAAGGTATAGTGAAAAGCTTTTGTTGTGTGCTATCCAATCAGTGGAAAGACAATACATGATTGCAATCAAGCCATCCACACTGTACAAATAAATACATGATAAAGGCAATAAACGTTTGTCACATTAAAGAAATGGCAAGTTTACATGCTTACATAATCTGATCAGTAACTGAATATTGTTTACCTTTGTCTTTTATTGCAAAAAGATTCTAGTTTCCAATTTTTGTTTTTGAATCCTTATTTTAATTTGGCAGGGTCATTATCGCTTTTGTGATGCCTTGTTTTCGATGGGAGAACATAAGCGTGCTATTGAAGCTAATGACAAGGCTCAAGAATTATGCAGGATGGATGGAATTCGGGATTTAATTCACCAGAAATCAAAATTCCTTAAAAGACTGCAGGATGAAAGTAACCATTCATTTATTGGTTAAAAAAATGTCAATTAGCAATTCTTTCTGAAAAGACTGCTGCTGGCTTTTTTTTTTAAATATGTTCACCGTTGATTTTTGATATTTAAATTGTTTCATTAAATCTACATATCATTTGTATGGGTTTTTAGCGCAATTCTTTTTTTTAAGTCGATAGGGGGCAACGTCCTGTATGGTATGGCTGCCCAGCCTACAGCTGTTTGTTTCTTACTCTTTTCTTTATTTTTAGTGAGCTAAAGTGTTTTGTTTGGAGTCTATTCTTTTTTATGTTGGGGGTGGGGAAGGGGGAAACTACTTTTCCAGGTCCCTACCTGGTCGGAGAGGCAGCTTTTCTCCGGGCTGCATCTTCAACCCGTTCTCACGGCCTACCAGCGGGCCTGGAACGGCGTTTCCTGAGGGGACCACCCAGAACCTCGGCTTCGGCACGACGCAGCGCCATCGCGGAGCAGAGCGGGTGATGCCTTGCCTGGGTCGCTGGAACTCCGGTGAGCTGAAGACCGCCGACAAAAAACATCGCGGAGCTGCGGGTCTGTGTAGCGGCCAGCTGCGGGCGGCGGCGCTGACTTTAACATCGGGAGCTCCATTCAGCACGGCCTTGTTGGCTTCAGAAGCCGCGGAAGAAGCGGCCATTCCATGTGTCCCAAGCCGCTGAGAGGATTCTCCCGATGCCGGAGCACCATCACCCAGCGAGAACGGCCTGGAACATCGGGCCTCCATGAAGGCGACTGCGGAGGCCTCAATAGGCCTGACTATGGGAGGACTTGGGGATGGGGACTGGACATTGCGCCTTCCCTCATAATGGGAACCATTGTGGGGGGATGTTTTTTTATGTTTAAAATCTCTTTATTATTGTTATGTCTGTATTATTATTTCTATGTGCTGCATTGGCAAGAAACATTTCACTACACCAATTGGCATACGTGACCAATAAAATAACCTTTGAACCTTTAATGTGTTTTTTCTTCAGATGCTGAGAAACTAAAGACTGATACAATAAAGAAAGAATTAAGCACCAAAAGGTAAGTGTGAAATTGTAATGTGATGTAGATGGTCGACCATCGTTTCCTCAACTGGAATGAAATATGGCGAGATATCAATTGAATTTTTTAGTTTAGAGATACAGTGCGGAAACAGGCACCGACCAAGGATCCCTGCACTTTATCACTATCATACCTTCATACACTAGGGGCAATTGATACGTGTAGCAAGCCAATTAACCTACACATTTTGTGATTCTAATTATTTTAAAATCCACCCTAGCCTGAGACTGCTTGCATTGTTGAACCTTAAGAGTGGATTTTCTTGTTTCATCAACGCTGAAAGTATGGAGTGTGTGTTTTGTAATACAAATACTGGAAATGCTATTAATGAATCTCGGGAACCCTGCAAATTATTTTCCCTCAAGTACTCATCTAATTCTCTTTTGAAACTTCTAATTGACTCTGCACCAATTCCTCAAACAACAAAACCCAGTCGGTAACCACCCTTGAGTGGACAAGCTATTCCTCACATCCTTCGTTTGTCACTTCAAATTTGAGTACCCTGGTCTTTGAAGCATTTGCTATTGAGGCACCACCTCATCAAATACTAAAAGAGTCTGGATTTTATTTGTATAGTTGCCTGCACAGGGAGCACAGCATCGCCAGGGACAGCTCACACCCCAACCATAGACTGTTTACCCTCCTCCTATCCGGGAGACGCTACAGGTCCCTCTGCTGCCGTACCAGCAGGCTCAAGGACAGCTTCTTCCCTGCTGCTGTCACACTTCTCAACGCTGCACCTCAATGACTGCCTGTCTCTCCCCCCCCCCCCCCCCCCCCCCCCCCCCCCCCCCGGACTATCCAATCACCAGCAAATTGCACGGATACCACTGTATATGTACAGATGTATATACTCGTACTACTGCGCAATTACTTGTTTATTTGTACGTTTCCCCTTCGTAGATACCAACTGCATTTCGTTGATTCTGTATTGTACACTGCACAATGACAATTAAAGATTGGATTGAATTGAATTATAAACCTTTGTTTTCTAGAGAGCAATCCCAATTAGCCACTGAACCTGTAAATGAATGTCATAAGAATGAGTCCACTCGGCCACTGAGTGAAGATCATAAGACTGAGTCCAAGAGGAACCAGGAAAGAAATGTTTTAAAGCGTCATCTGTCACCACGGCCAAAGAAGGTAAGATATTTAAATATAACATTGCTAAGTGCTAATTGCATCAATGTGTTGATTCAGAATCTGGTCGCAGTACCTAAAATGAGTTATATTAAAAAATGTGCTGGAAATATTGGACTTGTCAGCCAACATCCTACAAAGATGGCTCGCCTGCTTTTTCTTTGCTTTACGTAGAACAGTACAGCACAAGAATGGGCCTTTCAGCCCACATTGTCTGTGTAGAGCATAATGTCAAGACCATCACTTGTATCCCTGCACATCATTTGTATCTCCATTCCCTGCATATCCACGTGACCATCCAAAAGTCTCTCAAATGCTACCATCATACCTGCCTCAACCACCAACCACAGCAGCGCGTTCCAGGCACTCAATATCCTCTGTAAAAAAAAATTGTCCTGCACATCTCCTTAAATCTTTGCCCCTCTCACGTTAAACCTATGTCTTCTTGTATTTCATTTTAGATTTCAAGCATCACCAGCTTTTTCATTTTATTTTACTAAAATGAGTTCTGTCGTAAGGGATTATGGCACTATTAATACATTAAATATAGGCTGTTATTTTAAATAGGCTGGCTTCGTGCCTCTGATGGTGGTTAGATCATTGTATGTTTTCCAGCGCATAATACACAGAGCAATTCTTTATTACGGAAACCAACTTTACTTCTATTGTTTTTGTGTCTAGTACATTTGAACAGAGGATTGCCTGGTACATGTTGACTGTAGCAAAGAACCCATAGTTTTGAATGATGCTGGATGTGCCTCCAATTATATGATTTTTTTTTTAGACATCAACGCCTTTAAACAGTTCAGATAATTTAATGGACAAATTGACATCTCTGATTCAAGATGGACATGTAGCCTTATCGGACCAGAGAGCCCGCAATGCAGAACGTGCCTTCTTTCAGGTCCTGAAGTTCGTGAATCCAGAAAAGCTTGAGGTTGGTTGACTGATTATGTTTTCATTTTAATTAAACTTTATAAGGATTGGAGTTTTATTTGCTTTTCATTTTGTAAAGGCATTACCTTGGTTGGAGGGAGTGGGGGAGAAAGGTGTGTCCCTTTGTACAAAGCATGATATATAGTTTTTGACATTGTTTGTCATGGAAGCTTGATATTTTGGTTTCCATTGCAATCTGATTCCTTTACCAACTGTAGAGCCTTTTTAGAAGTCTTCAGTATTGATCAATCTTTGCTGTATGCGGTTAAATTATTTAAGGGAAAAACAATGGCCTTTGGCATTATTCTGTCCAAGCTGAATCCCTACCTAAGCAACTCCTTCAACTGTTTCTAAAAACTTTATTTTGGGGATGGCTTTGTTGAAACCAAAATAAAGATTGCCAGAAATGTATAGTTTTAATTAATAATTAAAGGCACAAACTGGAAATCTTAATACATCAAATGTACTTACAATCTGCATCTTCATTTCATCTAGCTGTTCATTGTTTTATCTTTATTAGGAAGTATCTTTGTCCACCATGGACTATGTGATAATAATCTATGGTCATGCCTCTGCCCTCCTTGGCATTGGACAGCCTGAGGTGAGAACTATAATTTAAGATCTTTAGTTTCGTGAGTTCTTAATTATTGATATAAATGAGCAATTTTGAAATGCGAGGCATTGTGAAAAAGTTGCCATGACTTTCTGACGCTCAGACTTTAATCAATGGACTGCCTAGATTAGAATTTGTGTTTCTTCCCATCCCCTCTGCTAATTTCTGGTAATGATTGCATGGTTGTTCCCTTGCTCAATTAATTTGTTGGTTTTTCATTGATTTGTTACTGTACTGCTTAGTCCTGAGAGGAGGGTTAACTGAAACAGACATGAAGGGTTATGACCTATTTCTGTGAAACTTGCCAATACATTATATATTATTGGCATTCTAAATATCTCTACTGCTGGCTTTTTTTTTGGAGCCACTAATTTTTGTTTGTTTGACCAGGAGCTGACTGAGGCTGAAAATCAATTTAATAAAATCTTGGAGCAGTTTCCAGAGCAAAGGCTTGATTGTTTGGCATTCTATGGACTTGGCAAAGCATACTTTCAGCAGAACAGGTATCTAGATTTTTTTTTAAGACAGAATTATATAATAGAAACATGGAGCCTCCCAAAAGTTGACGTTTCCAAAACTTCCCTGCCTGATCCAATATATGTCAGGTATCATAGAAACATAGAAAATAGGTGCAGGAGTAGGCCATTCGGCCCTTCGAGCCTGCACCGCCATTCAATATGATCATGGCTGATCATCCAACTCGGTATCCTGTACCTGCTTTCTCTCCATACCCCCTGATCCCATTAGCCATAAGGGCCACATCTATCTCCCTCTTAAATATAGCCAACGAACTGGCCTCAACTACCTTCTGTGGCAGAGAATAGTAAGATTGAACGAGAACTTACCAGTTCGAAGGTTGATCATTATTTCATGAGGAGTCGAAGTGAGGGATTTCGTGAAGAGCCCGCCGGCGCGCATGCTCGACATACTTCAAAGTAGCGGCGTGGAATCACAGAAACCAATCAAGAAATGACTTCACATAGTAAGAATGAAACGACTAAGATTACCAGCTGAAGGTGATTGAGGGTTGGGCGAGGAGGGCACGAAATCCCTCACTTCGACTCCTCATGAAATAATGATCAACCTTCGAACTGGTAAGTTCTCGTTCAATCTTACTATTTCATTTCGGAGTCACGTGAGTGACTTCGTGAAGACTTCAAAGCTTCTGTGATGACACGCCCTGGACCACGTCCATGCTGTCACACCACTACCAGGGATGGATGGGAGGAATAACTTGCTGACTAGTCCATACTGCAAAACAAAGCATATTTATTAACAAACAAATCAAAACCCCTCATTCGGGGACATCTCCACGTTCTTGCCCCGCATCTAGCACGGCTTCTGCGAACTGTAGAGGCGCAGCAACGGGCCGGTTGTAGAACCGCTGGAACACCGTCTCATTAGCCCATCCTGCTGTGGCGAGAATATGGTCCATGGGCACCTCCATGACCCTCGCCGCCGACGTCGATGCAGCCCTGGTGGAATGAGATTTGAACACATTAGTGTCGATACCTGACTTACCCAAGACGACTCGAAGCCACCTGGATATCGTCTGTGTTGTCACTCGATGGTGAGGTCTCTTATGAGTGACAAGCAGGTATCTCTCCATTCCTCTGATGCTTGCCGTCACCTTGACGTAGTAACGGATATGGGAGGCTAAGCATAGCCTAGCATCGGCGGGGTATGCCGGGAACTTCAGCTGCAGCCCTGTGCACCCAGGTCTGTGTTGCTTCAGTAGCTCGTCAACAAAGAAAACTACTTCTGTGGGGGTAGACATCATTCTGTCGACACGTAGTTTGTGGAGTGTCTGTACCCTCTGTGCTGAAGTCAGCGCTAGTAACATCACCAGCTTCATGGTGAGTTTGTCCAGCTGGAGCCCTTCCATGGGGGACCACGTCCTGAGCAGAGTTAAAACGTCCCTGACATCCCAGGTGACATTGTAACGTGGTGTAGGCGGATTCGTATTGAAAATACCCCGCATGAGCCTGGACACTAGCCTGTTGGATCCCACCTCAATATTGAGGTAGAATGATAGAGCGCTCCTGGCGCTGTTGATGGCACTGTAGCTTAAGTGTTCATCATGGTGCAACCCCGCGAGGAATTCCAGGACGTCGGTTATAGTCACGGCATCGTACGTGATGCGAGAGCGGCTGCAGAAGGCTTCCCACTTCCTGATGTGAGAGCGGTATCTTCGCCTTGTAGACTCTTGGCACGACGCCGCAATGGTATCCATGGTCCGGGTAGACAGGCCGTATTGTTCTAAAGGCCGATTTAGAATCTGCAAGCCAACAAATTTAAATAGCCATGGCAGGGATGTGGCTCCCCTGAAACAGGGTGAGTAACTAATTCTGGGCTACCCTGCAAACGGACCCAAGGTTCACTGAGCGTGTCAAAGACCATCGGATACCACGGCTGTGTAGGCCAGTCGGGTATGATAAGGATGCCCTTGGCACCGTCCATCTGAATTTTACGTAATACCCGACTGATGAGGCAAAACGGGGGGAATGCATAGAAAAAGCAATTCCCCCAGTCTAGCGAGAATGCATCTAACGCTATAGCCCCTGGATCTGGTTCCCACGCGACGTAGGTTGGTACCTGATGTTTCAACCGGGACGCAAAAAGGTCAATGTCCGGTTTCCCAAATTTGGCTGTGATTTTTGCAAAAATTCCAGGATGTAACATCCATTCAATATTATCATTGAACTTGCGTGACCTGGCATCCGCCACAATATTAAGCTCACCTGGCAAATAGGTAGCTGAAATCCAAATGTCTCTCTTGACACACCAGAGCCAAATTGAATTAGCCAATTTATCACATGAAACTGACCTGGTACCGCCCATGTGGTTTAAATATGCCACCGCTGTGGTATTGTCTATTTGGAGCCGGACATGTGCTCCAATGATCTTGGAACAATATGCACGAAGTCCGTGAAACGCTGCAAGCAGCTCCAAATAGTTGATCCCTTGTGATACCAACATCGTATTCTCAAGGGTATCCCATCGGCCCCCACAACTAGAGAATTGATTCGTAGCTCCCCAGCCATCAGAGCTCGCATCAGTTTGTAAGTATATCATCGGTTTCGCCTCAATAATAGTTTTGAACGATTTACTAATGTGGCAAACCCACCATCGTAATTCATCCAATGCTGCAGGCGGCAGCCGCATTGATCGATCATAATGACCAGCATGCCGTCGCAACGCAGCGATCTTGGCTCTCTGCAAGTTTTGATAATGCAGAGGTCCATACCGGGCTGCCGGAAACAAAGCCACAATCTTGCCAATGACAGTAGCTGTGTGACGAATCGATGGTATACGAGTATTAATCAAGTCTGTACACACCTGTGTTACCTCCTCAATTTTGTTAATTGGTATGGTGACTCTCATGCTAATGGAATTCACTTGGAACCCCAGATAATTAATTACCTGGGTGGGGCAGAACTTAGATTTTTCTGGATGAACAATGAACCCAAGCTGTTGGAACAAATTGACCGCAGCTGCCACCCCTTGTTGTGCTAATTCCAAGGTGTGGCCGACAATTAAAATATCATCTAAATAGGCCATAACAATATGATGTCTTTGTCTTAAATAAGCCATAATTGGCTTCACCAATTTAGTAAATAAGCGAGGGGCTGTGGTGAGCCCATTAGGCAACGCCCTATATTGCCACAGCTGATCCATCCAGATAAATTTTAAAAACCTTCTGTAATATTTTTTCATAGGTACGGTATAGTACGCATCCTGTAAATCTATGCATGCCATAAAGCACCCTTGTGAAATCAATGATTTGGCCGTTTCAAACGTGTCCATTTTAAAATGAGTATATGTTACAAAGTTATTCAGAGTGGTTAGATCAATAATGACTCTACAGCCTCCATCCTTCTTAGGTCTAGTGAAAATATTGGAAACAAATTCAACGGGCTCATGAACCGTTCTCTCTATGACCCCTTTCTGTTCCAACCTTAAAATTTCCTTATAGCCTACTGACTGTTCCGCAGCCGTTAGTTTGAAAGTACGACCCGGCCTATGCTGAGGTGGAGGGATGTCCCCATTAATAAACTCAATACTATGGCCCTGAATATTCTGTAACACATACTCATCGCTGGTAATGTCACCCCATGCACCCGCAAACAACCGCAAACGCCCACCAACATGTGGAGTTAAACAAAGAGAAAAAAGAGAACCAGATCGCCTCACCTCTGTGGTTACCGGCGGTCCCTGACACGAGTGGGTGGTCGTGGAGGTGCTGGGTTGGTTTGAGGTCGTGGCGTCCTCATTTTCCACCTCGGCTTCTGCCGAGCCTGTCCTAAAAAAGACCCCTGGGGTTGGGGTGGCTGATATCGGTTTGGAGCTGGAGGGTAATTCCTGGTGGAAGTGCTGACAGACCCTCGTGAACGGCCAAGTGGGGCTTTCGAGCTTGATGGCGTGGGGGCACTGTGAGAGCGCATGAGCCCCACGGTCTTGGCTTGTTCATCCAGCTCTCTGACCCTTTTGGAGAGGTCTTCGCCAAAGAGCTGACGCGGCGGCGGCGGCGGTGGTTTGCACAACCCTGCAAACTTAGGGTTGAGCGCTGGGCGGATGCTGTTCTTCCGAAAGCCGTTTATTTCGTTTTGAGTAGCGCACAGAAGCGCCAGAGCATCCTCCTGGTCCAAATTAAGCTCCTCTCCGTCGACCGACCGCACAAAGGCAGTAATCCCGGCCATGAGGAGTTTCAGGATCCGCTGAATTTTCAGCTCCTGCTGACGGATAGCCGCACTGATGTTGCCCCATATTGGCGTATTGACCACAGGCACGTTGAGGGAATTGCAGTTTGATGGAGCCTTGTGACGGCTCATGGCTTGTAGTAGGACTTCCTCCTGAAGCTGGTGATTATTTAGGAAGTCCACTGTGGCTGCCAACTTCGTATTGATGGGAAGCCCCAACGAATGAGGGGCTGCAAATTTGGTAGCCACATCGAGGAGGTCCTCCGCCGGTAATTCAGGCGGGGGTGGGATGGGGTCAACCACGGCCTCCTCGTCCTGCTGCTCCAGGCTGGTGTACGAAGCTGGTGATGAAGCCCTGTGCCTGTCGCTGCTGGATGCCTGTTGTTGTTGACCTTGTAGGAGAAGCTCCAGCAGCCGCTCCATCCGGTCAATACGCCCTTCACCCTGAACACTCAGGTGGTCGGAGTCCTCCGGCTCTGAAAATTGGCCGGGGCTCCTGTCATCGGCCCGCACCTCGTCGAGGCCCTGCCGGTGCCGGTAGTTGTCGTCGACAGCCGCCGAGGCGAAACTGCGCGATTCCTGCACGGGCGTGTTCAACCGCCTCCGTTTAGCGGGAGCGGAAGCCGTTGCCTCTATGGACAGATGCGGCATGGTGTCGGCACCAGCCGAAGCCTGGATACCTTGGGCCCGTGCAGGCTTGCCAGCTGCCCACATCGTGGACCTTGCCGACGCATGGTCTCGCCCACCCATCCATGGGGGGCTCGGCGACCGTGACGGGACCCCCAACTGACTCGTCCCGGCGTCGAAAGTTGGGGGGCGACGGCTGGACCTCACAGCTGCCCCGGGTCCCGTCCTGGAACCTGACCGCTCCTTGGCGGCAGGCAGAGCCTTAGCCCCGACAGGGTTAGGCTGCTGGGCTCCTGCCCTTCCCCTTCTCAGAGGGCTGCGTGAAACGGGCCGTGCAGCCGCACGGACCCTTCTGCTCGAAGCCGTCAGCAAGCCTGCTGACGACCTGGCTGCCATGGCAGAGTCGTCCTGCTCTGGCGGCACACCACACTCCTCCTCGTCGGACTCCTCCGAGCTGTGGTGTGCGGGCGGGTCCGGACCTGAAAATACAGAGCTCACCGACATCTCCGCCCTCGTTCCGGTCTGCGTTGCAGGTACCCCCGACAACTCTCGCTCCGGAACTGCTGGCCGGCGACTTCTCCTCGAACTCCGGCCTCTCCCATCCATGTTCTTGCTGTGAAGCAAACACAACAAGAACCACCAACTTAAGGTAGCATACTTACCTGCGTGGTTCCCTTATGAAGGGCTGGCGAGGAGCTCGCTCCTCCGTCAGCCGTCGCAGCAACGCGATACGACGATATGTCGAGCATGCGCGCCGGCGGGCTCTTCACGAAGTCACTCACGTGACTCCGAAATGAAATTCCACAGATTCACCTCTCTCTGTGTGAAAAATGATTTTCTCATCTCTGTCCTAAAAGACTTCCCCCTTAAACAGTGACCCCTTGTCCTAGACTTCCCCAACATCGGGAACAATCTTCCTGCATCTAGCCTGTCCAACCCCTTAAGAATTTTGTAAGTCTCTATGAGATCCCCCCCTAAATCTTCTAAATTCCAGCCAGTACAAGCCGAGTCTATCCAGTCTTTCTACATTTGGAAGTCCTGCCATCCCAGGAATCAGTCCGGTGAACCTTCTCTGTACTCCCTCTATGGCAAGAATGTCTTGCCCTTAGCACTCGCCCTTTATCTCTCAGTTCAGTGTTCACTCAGTTAACAGAGTAGAGAAGCAGGCCATTCATACTATCAAACTTGTGGTAGAGCATCCCTTCAGTCCCATTCCATGCTCTTTCCCATATACCTGCAAAATATTCCCTTGTTTAGCTAATTTTAGTTTAGTATAGAGATACAGCACAGAAACAGGCCCTTCGGCCCACCGGGTCCGTGCCGACCGGCGATCCCCACTCATTAACACTATCCTACACACACTTGGGACAATTTATACATTTACCAAGCCAATTAACCTACAAACCTGTACGTCTTTGGAGTGTGAGGAAATCGAAGATCTCGGAGAAAACCCATGCGGTCACAGGGAGAACGTAATACTCCGTACAGACAGCACCCATAGTCGGGATCGAAAACCGGGTCTCCGGCACTGTAAGGGCAGCAACTACCGCTGCTCCACCGTGGTGCCCAAATACTTCATTTGAAGGCTTTAATTCTGAGCCACTCTCCACGGAGGCAGTACATTTATAAATCTTAACCGCCCACTGAATAACAATACTTATTCCATGCATCCTCCTTGTATTTTTCTGCCATAATCTTCATGCACCTCCACCCATAGACCTTGAACCATTTACTAATGGGAAAAGCTTCCCTCAAACGTTTTCCTATCTAAACTCGTTACTTTGTACACCTCCATCAAATTACATCTCGGCAGCCTTTGCTCCAAGGAGAAAATTAGCAACAATTTCAGTTCAACTTCTAATTACAGCTGCTTATGTGTCCCTGATTTTAATAATTCTTTAGTTGTCAAACTCTGAAATTCTAGCCCCTCTACTTCTCTACTTTTGCTTTAAGACACCTCAACATGTTAATCAAGCCGCTGATATTTGTCTTAATGCTTTCTTGCGCCTGAATCTCACCTTTATTTTTGATTTTAAAAATACTGTGAAATGCATTGATATGGTTTGTGATGTAAATATGTTGTAGGTAGGTGGTTACAAACAAAAATGAGTAAAACTACGGCCAGATTTTGAGATATGAAGGTGTTGGGTTATTAACTTCGGCTTTGATGAAAACCGACCAGGATATTTTCATTATGATAAGGGACATGGTGTGGAGAGGTACCCCGAACACTAAAATTGAGTGCCCACGGTCAAAAAAGCAATCAACTGAATTAATAAAACATTGGCCTTTATACCAAGGACTTGAATTACCCTTGAGGTTATCCTTCAGTTTCAAAAGGCTTTGGCTTTACTTCATCTGGAGTAATGTGGTAATTTTTTTTTTGGAATGGGACCCTCAAGCCCTAGGGAAGCAACAGTACAAATTTACCAGAATGTTGCTGGAGCTTAAAGGGTTAAATTTCAGTCCAATATTCAGAATAAGACTCGGTGCAGTATTCAGAAAACCGCTCCAACATACAGGAACACACATTATTGATTTTATCTCCAATAATTCCTCTCCCTTTTCCATTGTTTCCCCCCAGATTTATCGATGCTTTAGATCCATTCACTAAATCCTTACTTATGATAAACCGTAAGATTGTACCAGGCATACTAACATGGCCCACAACAGCTGTTGTTATCGAAGAAACACAAAATGAAAAGTTAAAGGTAACACATTTTAAAGATCTTATTTATGTCTTCACTTGTAACCAGTAATTCCTTCAAAGAATATAGGAACAAGAAAAGGTTATGTGGCCATTGAACCTTGTGTCATTTTGTCAGTTGTATTCATATTTTTAATTTTCCAAATTAATACTTGTCTTATATTACTGTTGCAACTCCTTTCAAGCTTTTCTAGGAGAACAAATCTCCCAGGTTTATGTTCCAAAAAGAACATCTCGGCATCTCTAATCTAATCTTATTCGTTATCCCTGGAATTATTCTAGTACAGTTCAAGAATGTTCTCAAAGATCTTCATGTTCTTCCTGATATTAGGTGACCAGAATTGGATGGATATCTCCGTTTTTTTAAAAAACTTTAAAACACCTCAACATTTTAATCAAGACGCCGATATTTGTCTTAATGTTTCCTCGTGCCTGAATCTCGCGTTTTATTTTTGATTTAAAAATTACTGTGAAATGCATTGAGATGGTTTGTGATTTTTTTTTTAAACTTTTGTACTTTTTAAAACTTTTGTATCCTCTGCCTCTGAATCCCAGGATTCTACATATTTTGCTAAGCACATACTCAACATATCCTTTCACTTTCAAGGGTAAATGCACATATCCACTAAGACCCGCTGAGTTACTCCAGCGTTTTGTGTCTAACCACTAAGTTGCCTCTGACTCTCCACACTTCAGCATTCTGCCATGTAGTATTTGTTATTCTGTCTTTTAATTGTATAATTTTATCTCTCAGGCATTATTGGAAGAATATATAGGGAGATGTCAATTCCCTCCACATCCTGATGCAATCTGCCGCTATCAACATTGCCAAGGCCATTCTAAGGCCCAGATTTATTTCTCAGACCCAGACTTTAAGGTAATTGGTTTTATGTATAAGTGACAGGTGTCCAATGTTTTTAAAAGCAATTCAAAGTTGGACTTTTCAGCATGAATTTTATTGACAGCTATCAAGCAGACATTTTTGATCTTGTACTCGGCCAGAGCAGTAGACATCCTATAAAAACGGCCTTGATAGTTGTAAAAAAATAATGTTACAGCTCATAAAATTATTGTCATTACTAACCATCTCGTTTTGCATGCCAGGGTTTTATTCAGGTCGTATGCATCCTACAGTGCCGTTTAGAGTACCATATCAATTGCTGGAAAAAATTGAAGGCCACATCATTTGAAGATAAAAATGACAAGGTTAGTTTACTTTATAAATGAAAGTAGACATGGTTACTTTTAAGTGGATACTATATAATTGCACAAAATGGATAAATGGCCAGTTGAGTTTTCTGTAATTGGAACAAAAATATATCCCATGGATTAAATTCACAATAATAACACTTTTGTATTAATTTTACCGCACAATCTTTTTACTTCTGAGTACCGCTGGAAATCCTAGCGACTTTCCTGTAGTTTCTATCTATGTACTTTTAACATTGTTATAAATTATTATTGGATTTTTTTACGTGAGCAAGTTAATCACTTTGACAAAGATCAGGCCAGTTTATTTTACTTTTCAGATTTGGTTTAATTTAATGTAAGTTGATTTTACAGATGTGTAGAATATACCGAAGTTCGGATGTGGGTGCATCTATCTCCCCCCCCCCCCCCCCGACCATTGAGTCTAGGGGGCATTTTCTGATGCCTTCAGCTGAGGTGCTGATGCACTTTGAATCGGGCACCCCAGCTTTATGACATCTCTTTGAATGGGATCAATGAACTTAGTTGTAAAATAAATTAAGCTGCGATCCCACACTCACTGGGGACAATTTAAAATTTATCCAAGCCAATTGACCTACAAATCTGTACGTCTTTGCAGTGTGGGAGGAAACCGGAGATCCCGGAGAACACCCACGCAGGTCACGGGGAGGACGTACAAATTCTGTACAGAAAGCACCCATTGCCAGTTTTGAATCTGAGTCTCTTCCGCTGTAAGGCAGCAACTACAGCTGTGCCACTGTACCACCCATATAGTTTAATGTTATTTTAATTTCAGCTGTTTATAACTGTGCATGGGTATCAGATTGGCTCAAGTTTGACCAGTTCATTGCTTACATAATTGTAGCTGTCAAGAGTTACGCAGAGCAATGTTATGTATTTAGTTTTGGATTTTTTTAAAGCATTTTGTTTTCTTTGAAGGAATTTCTCAAAGGCCCATGTTTCACTCCAGATTGTGAAGGGAAAATTTCTAAGCTTGTAATCTATGATTCAAAAGGTCTTGTGAAATGTGAGGTAAGAATTGTATCAAATTGCTTAATTTAAAAAAGTAGAGCGACTCCCATTCAAAGAGATTTTAGTAGAAATAATAGATGTTATATCTGGAGAAATTATGTAATTTTATTTATTTGCAATTAAGCTTAGAGAAAAGAGTAAGGCAATAACCTACAAAGAATAATGGGATACCTGAAGTTTGGCCACCTCTCAAAATATAATTGAGTTTTTCGACATTGTTCAGCCATTGTATTCTGTTTTTGATGTTGCAATTTAATCTGGCATAATTTGGGGGGTTTTTTGTGACTTGAATAATATTCCCTGCTGAGAAATCTTAAACATCAACTGCTTTGTTGATTCATATTTGTCAAGTCAACTTTATTTGTCACATGCACATACAAGATGTGCAGTGAAATGAAAGTGGCAATGCCTGCAGATTGTGCAAAAACAACAGAACGGAATAGAACAGAACCAGTATTTACATTTTAGAAAAAAAAGGAAAAAATTAAAAGACACAACACAACAGTAAATTAGTCCCTGGTGAGATAAGAGTTTACAGTCCTGATGGCCCGTGGGAAGAAACTCCGTCTCATCCTCTCTGTTTTCACAGCATGACAGTGGATGCGTTTGCCTGATCGTAGCAGCTGGAACAATCCGTTGCTGGGGTGGTAGGGGTCCCTCATTATGTTGCTGGCTCTGGATCTGCACCTCCTGATGTATAGGTCTTGCAAGGGGGTGAGTGTAGTTCCCATAGTGCGTTTGGCCGAACGCACTACTCTGCAGAGCCTTCCTGTCCTGGGCAGAGCTGTTCCCAAACCAGATTGATATGTTGCCGGACAAGATGCTTTCTACAGCCCCAGAGTAGAAGCACTGAAGGATCCTCGGAGAGACTCTGAATTTACTCAGCTGCCTGAGGTGGTAAAGGCTCTGCCTTTCCTTATTCACCAGTGCGGCAGTGTGTGTTGCTCATGTCAGATCCTCTTTGATGTGGACTCCAGGTATTTTAAGCTGCTCACCCTATCCATAGTAGTCCTATTTATCTCTAGTGGCGTGTACATCCTCGGATGTTAAGCCCTTCTAAAGTCCACAATCAACTCCTTAGTTGTTGGAACATTCAAGAGGCTGTTGCCCTGACACCAGAGTGCCAGATCAGCCACGAATGATCATTGATTCCATGGGATTTTTGACTGAATATCAAAGTAATGCCATAGTTTATAATCTGTGCAGGAAAATAGTTCCTTTTCTACTATTGTAGTTAACAATTACATTATTTAACTCTTAAGATCTTACTCATTGTTAGGCTATTGGATTAATTATATCAGCAAATGAATTTAGCATTGAGTGAAGAGTTGGTGGCAAAATATCTCCTCCCAGAAGGAGAAACAAAACCAAATGAGAATCAAATAAGCAACCAAACCTTGGATGCTGGTTATGTTTTTAAATTCGCTTTTCCCTCCCTTTCCACAACTCTCTCTGTTAGGTATGTAATAGAAATGGTGTTACCTGCCTCCAAGCATCCAATTACACAACACTCTCATCCAGGGCTTGGGTTATACAGGTCCAGTGATTGTGCTGGTGGCCCATGGGGTATTGTTGTAATGGCTGCCCAATAATCCCATTTTGGCAATGTTGGGGAAATGAGCAGTTTTGAGGAACATAGAACAAGTGTTGTTTCTTGAGCAGCAACTTTGGTATGTATGAAACTAGCATTATCCCAATGGCCTCAGAAATGGACGTACATATCGGGCATGGAAGTGAGGGGGTTCTTTAGCCCAAATTTCATCTCGCATCCACTGATAAAATGATGGATTGTGTGAATTGTTTGGTTTGTGCAGTCTTCAGTCTCATTGAGGGATACATGACTTTATGAGAGTGGACAAGTAGATACTCGAAATCTGAAATTAAAACCGTGGTGGACTTACTTGGGCCAGGCAGAATTTGTAGAATGAGAGACTTTTAATGTTTCAGGTTTATAATCAACTAGACCAAGTTGGGTCCCGTCCCCTCAACGTGCGGTTGCGAGGGGTGGGGCGGCCTGCGGCGTCACACACACTAAGCAATCTCTCACACGCACACACACAAACTAACCACCCCACACACACACACACACACACACACACACACACACACACACTAACCGCCACAATTGATATTATATTAATATTATTAATTCACTCCCTTTACCCCATGCCCCACCGTATCCACTCACGCATAACCCCCAACTCGCAAGCACGGCTAGAGAGGGACGCGCGCGGGGGATAGGAGGGAGGACGGGGGGAGAGAGTGGGGAGAGGAGGCAGTGGAGGGGGAGAGGGGGGGGTGGTGGGGAAGAGAGAGAGGAGGGAGGTGTGGAGAGAGTGCAAGTTATAGATTAAAAACAATTTTGGAAAGTGAAAGGGATGAGAAGGAGTGCAGTATTTTCTTAATGTACTCAACCACCGATCCACAGGATTGGATTTAATGAGCAGGAAATACGAGATCAGACCTCAGATTGCGAGTTTGGGCAACTAAATCAATTTAGTGAAATAGATCTGAAATGAAGAGATCCAAAACATCTGGTTCACCAATGTCCTTTAGGAAAGGAAATCTGCCATCCTAACTCAATCAGACGAATATCTGATTCCAGGCTCTTTGGAATATTGGTTGGAAAAGGGGAATTGTTGCCTAGTTGTTTCCTCTGAGAACTCTGTCAGCTGGTTGACCATTTTCCAATTTGGAGCATTGTCTGGAAGCTTCCAGAGTTAGTCCAGAGGAACCAAAAAAATAAACCAAAATAATGATTGGTTCCCTCATCAGTTTATTCATCACCTAACACTAGTCAAACAGAGATCCCAGGTATTATGTAGGAAGGAACTACAACTGCTGGTTTAAACCGAAGATCGACACAAAAAGCTGGAGTAGCTCAGCAGGACAGGCAGCATCTCTGGAGAGAAGGAATGGGTGACGTTTTGGGTCTGAAGAAGGGTCTCGACCCGAATCGTCACCTATTCCTTCTCTCCAGAGGTACTGCCTGTCCTGCTGGGTTACCCCAGCTTTTTGTGTCTTTCCCAGGTATTATAGTGCCTGAAGGTGAGAGACTACAAAGGCGAACTGAAAATAGATTAACTGGGGACATTAGCTGTCATTTTTAGCAATTTTTGTTTTTACAAGTTCCTATTACGGTGACTCTTCATATTGCTGTTAATGGTACAGCTGAGAATACTAAGGTAGACCATGAAACTGATGGAGGTTTTTCTCCATCATTTGGATAGGTGACCCATGAAAAGATAGCTGACCTTATGAAAGTGTATACATACCGGACATCCAAAATGGACCAATATTGGAAATCCAAAATAGAGCAATACTGGATATATTCAGGGGTTACACAAAAAGCTGGAGAAATTCAGCGGGTACAGCAGCATCTAAGGAGCGAAGGAATAGGCGACGTTTCAGGTCGAGACCCTTCTTCAGACTGGTCAGGGATCAGGGAAACGAGCGATATAGAGAGTGATGTGGAGAGATAAAGAACAATGAATGAAAGATATGCAAAAAAGTATTGATGATAAAGGAAACAGGCCATTGTAAGCTGTTTGTAGTGTGAAAATGAGAAGCTAGTGCGACTTGGGTGGGGGAGGGGGAGATAGAGAAGGAATGCCAGAGCCCGAGGGCTGAGGGAGAGGTGGGGAGGGGGAGGAGGCAGTCTGGGTTAACAGAATTGAGAAAATTCAATGTTTAAGCCCAGAGGATGCAGACTCCCCAAGCGGAATATGAGGTGCTGTTCCTCCAACTTGCGGTGTTGCTCACTCTGGCCGTGGAGGAGGCCCAGGACCGAGAGGTCGGATACGGAATGGGAGGGGGAGTTGAAGTGCTGAGCCACTGGGAGGTCGGGTTGGTTATTGCGGACCGAGCGGAGGTGTTCGGCGAAATGATTGCCCAGCCTCCGCTTGGTCTCACCGATGTAGATCAGCTGGCATCTGGAGCAACGGATGCAGTAGATGAGATTGGAGGAGGTGCAGGTGAACCTCTGTCGGACTTGGAAGGACTGCTTGGGTCCCTGAAAGGAGTGGATGGGGGAGGTGAAGGGACAAGTGTAGCATCTCTTGCGGTTGCAAGGGAAAGTGCCCGGGGAAGGGGTGGAGCGGGAGGGAAGGGAAGAATTGACAAGGGAGTTGCGGAGGGAGCGGTCTTTGCGGAAGGCAGACGGGGGGAGATGGGAAGATGTGGCAAGTGGAGGGATCACGTTGGAGGTGGCAAAACTGGCGGAGGACTATCTGTTGGATGCGCCGGCTGGTGGAGTGAAAGGTGAGGACCAGGGGGACTCTTCCCTTGTTGTGAGTGGGGGAATGGGGGGAGAGAGGGCAGTGTTGCGGGGTATGGAGTAGACCCTGGTGCGAGCCTCATCTATAGTGTGGGAGGGGAAACCCCGTTCTCTGAAGAACGAGGACATTTGTGATGTCCTGGTGTGGAACACCTCATCCTGGGAGCAGATACGGCATAGACGGAGGAATTGGGAATAGGGGATGGAGTCCTTACAGGAAGCAGGGTGGGAGGAAGAGTAGTCCAGGTAGCTGTGGGAGTCAGTTGGTTTGTAGTGGATGTCGGTCAGGAGTGTATCACCTGCAATAGAGATGGTGAGGTCAAGGAATGGTAGGGAAATGTCGGAAATGGTCCAAGTGTATTTGAGTGCCGGATGGAAGTTGGTGGTGAAATGGATGAAGTCAGTGTGTGTGGGTGCAGGAGGTGACACCAAAGCAATCGTCAATGTAACGGAGGTAAAGGTCGGGGGTGGGGCCCTGGTACGCCGAAAACAAAGATTGTTCGACGTGCCCAACAGAGGCAAGCATAGCTCGGGCCCATGCGCGTGGCCATAGCTACACCTTGTTTTTGGAGGAAATGGGAGGAGTGGATGGGTATGGGTTGCTCCTCTGGTCGAGGAAGTACCGGAGGGCTTTGAGACCATCCTGGTGGGGGATGGAGGTGTATAGTGACTGGACGTCCATGGTGACGATGAGAGGATGGGGGCCTGGGGAATGGAACTGGATATATTCAGTTCAGGTAGAAACTGCAGAGTGAGAATCAGTTAACGTCTCTTTCTTATTTCTCTCAATTATTCTGATATTTTAATTCTCATGTCCAAATATCTATTTGTCATTAACATGAATACTGAGCATGTGACTGAACATCCAAAGCCCCTTGGACCCAAAAAACATCTGCACTTTTCAGATGTTCCAAAGATTCACAGTCTTCTCATTGAAGACATTTCACATTTGATCTTATATTGCCAGCTGCTTATATAGAGATTATACCTTCTGTTTCTAGATTTCCCAGCTCTTGACATTTAATTTGTCCATTTCTTGGAATCTTTTATGTCTCCATTAGGTCTCAATTACCATTTTGAAATGGTATATTAAAAACCTTTGTTATTTTAATATGTAATAATTAAGGATCAAAACATTGCTTTTTTTTTGAAGTTTGATTGCATTTTGAAATGGTGGACACCCACAATTTAATTTAAAATAATGAGCATCTTTGTCCTTGCTAAATGTTAAATGTGTTGCTTTTTCAGTTTGAGACTAAAATAATGAAAAACAAAGGATCTTTGAAAACAGTTGTTAAACAGAAATGCTCAAGGTAATGTTTTTTTTCATATCAGTTTGCAAAGTAGATTTTCCTTACAGTGCTGTTTTAAATATATTTGTAAATAGAGTGTTGCAGCCTATTTACAAATCCCCAGGCTGGGGATTACCTTCCCTTATTTATTTTCAACAGAGGGTTGAAAAATGCCCAATGTAAATGTTTAAGCATAAAATGTTCAACACCCACTGCCATTAGAGTATTTGATGGTAAAGAGTTGACTTTCTGTTGCCTGACATCATTTGCAATAAAGTCCAGATGTTTTTAAACCCGAGCTTGGTGCATTTCTCAAGTTCACAGAGTTTATCTCATATCGTGTTGAAAGGTTATACATTGGGCAATGAAAATCCCCAAAAAGCTGCAAATGTTGGAAATCTGAAATAAAACCGGGAAATGCTGGGAAGGCTCTGCAGTTTAGGCAGCAGCTGGGAAAAAGGAAGTGGTAAATTTTCCTATTTTACACATTGTGCAGGTTAAATGTGATTGCATGACTTTGAATATTGGTTGATTCCCATCTATTTATAAACTGGTGATGTTGCCCTTTGTTTTACTTTAGCTTGTATAAATACCCGCATAAATCAGACATAGTTAAATGACACAATGTTCACAGTATTAACACTTTCAAAGTTAAATATCTTCCACTCGTTCACTTAGTTCCCCTTAATAGAAATCGGTTTGAACATATTAAGTATTTTGTCTGCAGGACTTTCCCTTAATCAGGTTATCGTTTGTTCTCATCCAATATTGATTTTCTTGATTTGTTTCCTCATTTGAACTCCAGTCATCAAATAGCCATTGCTTGCTGTTTTCTGACTTCAGTCCTTGTGCCTGTCACTGTTACTCAATCTGACTTGTTTTATATTTCTAGTGCTGTGAAGTTAAAGATTAAAGAAGATCGTAAACAAACAAGAAAATTAAGAAAAGCATCAAGGTACAATGCTGAAAAACAAAGTAAAGAAAGTGTTGAAAAGAATATTAAAACTGAAGAAAACAATTCTAAAACTGGTAAGAAGTTAATACCCGATTCAAAATTGCTTCACCTAATGATCTAGGACTTGTTACATGCCTTAATAAATGGTCTTGCAAAGGTGGAATTGTTGGAAGAATGTTAATATGTTGAATTCAGGTTAATTATGGTCGGTTACAATGTTACTTTGATGGAGAAGTTAAGTGAAAAGTATATTGTTGTTCAGGAATTCTTTGAATTTTGTGTAATGTAGTCCAGTATAGTGTATTTAATTCCAACAGGATGTAAAATATATCAAATGCATGTTGTTTCATTTTGTTCCTTGGTCTCCTTTTATAAGCAGGTCATTCCTGGAATCCTTTTGGTGATCGAATGTTGCAGTTGATAATTAAAAACAAGGAAAAGTTAAAAGCAGGAAGGTGGAATGTTTCAACATTACTTCAAGAACTGCAATCTTTGCATGTTCTAAGCAAAGAGGACTGTGAAATGCTATCCACGGATGCCTCCAAACCATGTCAAGTTATGGAACAACTGCTTGACCTCATTGTGCAGAGGAATAACAGAGTAAAGACAAGGGTGTTCCTTTTCACACTTACAAAATGCCAAGAAGTTGACAACAAACTGTTAGATTGGATTAACTGGCTAAACGATTCGGGTAATGCCATGAAGCGTACAAAAATGTATATATGTGCACAGCCTGTTACAGTTACCTCCATAATGTTTGAGACAAAGACCCATCATTTATTTGTTAAAGAGGGAACTGCAGATGCTGGAGAATCGAGGGTACACAAAAGGCTGGAGAAACTCAGCGAGTGCAGCAGCATCTAAGGAGCTCCTTCGCTCCTTAGATGCTGCTGCACCTGCTGAGTTTCTCCAGCCTTTTGTGTACCCCCATCATTTATTTATTTGCCTCTGTACTCCACAATTTGAGATTTGTAATTTTTAAAAATCACATGTGGTTAAAGTGCACATTGTCAGATTTTAATAAAGAGTATTTTTATACATCTTGGTTTCACACAGAAGAAATGATAGCAGTGTTTATACATAGTCCCCCCCCCCCCCCCCCCCCCCTCCTCCATTTCAGGGCACCATGATATTTAGGACACCACAATGTAATGTAAATGAAAGTAGTCATGATTAATGCTAAAGAAGGAACTGCAGATGCTGGAGAATAGAGGGTACAAAAAAGACTCGAGAAACTCAGCGGGTGCAGCAGCATCTAAGGAGCGAAGGAGATAGGCGATGTTTCGGGTCAACACCCTTCTTCAGACCCTTCTGAAGAAGGGTCTCGACCCGAAACGTCGCCTATCTCCTTTGCTCCTTAGGTGCAGCTGCACCCGCTGAGTTTCTCCAGCCTTTTGTGTACCCAATAGTCATGTTTAGTATTTGGTTGCGTATCCTTTGCATGCAATGACTACTTGAAGTCTGCGATTCATGGACATCACCAGTTGCTGGGTGTCTTCTCTGGTGATGCTCTGCCAAGCCTGTATTGCATCCATCTTTAGCTTATGCTTGATTTGGGGGCTAGTCCCCTTCAGTTTTCTCTTCAGCATATAAAGGAATGCTCATTTGGGTTCGGACGATTGACTTGGCCACTCAAGAATTAACCATTTTTTAGCTTTGAAAAACTAAAAACTATTGCTTTAGCAGTATGTTTGGGATTATTGTCTTGTTGTAGAATGAACCGCCGGCCAATGTGTTTTGAGGCATTTGTTTGAACTTGAGCAGATAGGATGTGTCTATACAATTCAGAATTCATTATGCTACTCCCATCAGCAGTTGTATCATCAATGAAGATAAGTGAGTCAGTACCTGCAGCAGCCATACATGCCCAAGCCATAACACGCCCACCACCAGGGGGTGTTATGGCCTGGGTATATATGGCTGATGAAAGAGAGAGTTGCTTCTCTCCTCCATACTTCGCTCTTGCCATCACTCTGGTATGTCAATCTTCATCTCATCTGCGCACAAGACCTTTTTCCAGAACTGTGGTTGCTCTTTTAAGTACTTCTTGGCAAACTGTAACCTGGCCATCTTATTTTTGCGGCTAACCAGTAGTTTGCATCTTGCAGTGTAGCCTCTGTATTTCAATTCATGAAATCTTCTGCGGACAGTGGTCATTGGCAAATCCACACCTGACTCCCGAATAGTTTTTCTGATCTGTCGGACAGGTGTTTGAGGATTTTGCTTTATTATAGAGCGAATTTGTCTGTCATCAGCTGTGGAGGTTTTCCTTGGCCTGCAAGACCCTTTGTGATTTGTAAGCTCACCAGTGGTCTCTTTCTCATTACAAACAGCTGATTTTGTTAACCCTAAGGTTCGGTGATGTCTCCAACAGTTTTATTCTTGTTTCTCAGTCACATCATGGCTTCTTTGACTTTTAGTGGCACAGCTTTTGTCCTCATGTTGATAAACATCAATAAATGTTCCCAAAGGTGATGGAAGGACTGTAGTGGAAGACTAGGCGCTGAGAGCATTACGAAGGCAATTAACACACCTGAGCAAGTACAAACACCTGTGAAGCCATGTGTCCCAAACATTATGGTGCCCTGAAATGGTGGTACTATGTATAAACACAGCTGTAATTTCTACATGGTGAAACCAAAATGTATACAAATACCTTTTAATAAAATCTGACAATGTGCACTTTAACCACATGTGAATATAAATCTCATTGTGGAGCACAGAGGTAGATAAATAAATGATGGATATTTGTCCCAAGCATTATGGAGGGCACTGTATATTGCATATGCTGAAATTGAAATCTCTCCAGGAAGTTAATTTGAGCAATGATGAAATGGAGAAATAAAAACTGCAGTATTGAATGTTAAAATGTGGAATCCAGAGCACATTGGTAAACCTGATCTAAAACTGATTAGGCAACAGACCGGGGGGGGGGGGTGACGGTAGAAAGTTGTTTTTTGTTTATTGGATACCTGTAACTGGTGATGTTTCATTAGATCGGTGCTGGGAGCTATGCTGTTTGCAATATGTGAATTATTTCAATGTGGATGTAGGAGGGATGATGAATGCATTTGCAGATAGCACGAAGACTGGGGGTCAAATGGGCTGAGAAATGGTATATGGAGTTTAATCTTGCTAGATGTAATGCAATTTGGAGTCCTCAGTAGACTTGGACATAAACCATGAACAATAGGATCCTTGGAAGTATTGTGGGACCTTGGTGTACAAGTACAAATATCCTCAAAGATGACAGTGGAGGGTAACTAATGTACTTAAGAGGGGATGTGGGATACCAGCCTTGATTAGCTGGGACATTGAAAGCAAGAGCAAGGATATTATACAAATTTTATAAAACTTTGGACAAACCTCAGCTTGAGTTTTGGTCAGCATACCTGTACCTGTACTTGCTGGGGTTTAGAAGGATGAGGGGGATTGCAACTTACCAAATAGTGAAAAGCTTGGTTAGAGTGGATGTGGAGAGGATGTTTCCACTCGAAGGACCAGAGGTCATGACCTCAGAATTAAAGGATGCTCCTTCAGGAAGGAGATGAGGTAGAATTTCTTTTGTCAGAGGGTGGTGAATCTGTGGAATTATTTTCCACAGAAGGTTGTGGGGGCCTAACCAATGGATATTTTTAAGGCAGTGATAGATTCTTGATTAGTATGGGTGCCAAGGGTTATGGGGAGAAGGCTTGAGAATTGGGTTAGGAGGGAGAGACAGATCAGCCATGATTGAATGGTGGAGTAGACTTGATGGGCCGAATGGCCTAATTCTGCTCCTATCACTTATGGCTGTGACATAGTTGGAGAGAGCACCAAGGAGATTCACCAGGATGTTATACAAACTTGAGTTATTTAATCAGGATGAGAGACTGGAGAAGCTAAGTCGGTGTTCCCAGAAGTGGAGAAAGTTAAGAAGGGACATTATTGAGGTTTATAAAATATCGATAGGGTCGACTGCAACAAACGTTTCCCCATATCAGAGTTGGTTAAAACTAGAAGGTATAGGTTTAAGGTAAGGGAAGAGAGATGTAGAATGGATCTGAGGTGAACTGTATTTACTCAGAGAGTGATAAGCACCTGAATACACTGTCAGAGTGGTGGTAGCAGAGTCGTATATCATTTCAGAAGAATGTAGATGACCACATGGATTGTTTTGCATAGAAATCTATGGCCAAGTGTTGGAGGGTGGGTTTAATAAGGATGGGTGCCCACTGATCGGCATGAATGCGATGGGCTGAATGGCCTGCACGCTATACAAGTAGTACTAAGATGTTTCGAATGGCACCATCCATTGAGAGAAAAATAATTTGCTTCATCTGTGTTCATATTCATGCCGTCATGACCCCCAAGTCTGCATATAAGTGGTTATATTTAGTTGGAAGTGTATTGCAATTACATTTCACAACGCTTCGGTAATTTACCATTTCTTCTTCAGAAATGATTAAAAGTGGCAATCATAGATAACAAGCATGATTATTGTGGAGGGTAATTAGCATGTTTCATTTTAATGTAATGATTGTGCTTGTTAACATCAAAATGACACATTTCCAAAACAGAAAAATTGAAAAAATATATGTTATCACGTCTTCCTAGGATACTCCAGGAAGCCATATTTGCTTTGGCTGACTGCAGTTTTTTGAGGTTTGCTCAAAATCATGATGATTGTGAAATCAGTCACTTTAAACCCACCATTAGACTGGAAAGAATGTGGAGAAAATTTACAAGGATGTTACCAGAACTCGAGGGCCTAAATGATAGGGAGCGGTTGAACAGGCTAAGACTTTATTCTTTGGAGCGTAGGAGGCTAAGGGGAGATTTTACAGAGGTGTATAAGATCATGGGAGGAATAGATAAGGTGAATGTACAGAGTCTTTGATGCAGAGTTGGGGAATTTGAAACCAGTGGACATAGGTTTAAGGTGAGAGGAGAAAAAATAAATAGCAACCTGAGGAGCAACTTTCTACACAGACGGTAATGGATTTATGGAAGCAGCTGCCAGAGGAGGTAGTTGAGACAGCTACTCTAACAACATATAAAAGACATTTGAACAGGTACATGGATTGGAAATGTTTAGAGGGATATGGGCCAAATGCAGGCAGGTGGGACTAACATAGATGGCGGGGGGCATATTTGCCAGCGTGGACAAGTTGCGCCAAAGGGAAGGTTTCCATTCAGTGTGACTACACGACTACCTCTGGATAAGGTGAATAATCAATCTTTTCCATAAGATAGGAGAGTCAAAAACCGGAGGGCATAGGTGGGAGGAGATAAATGGAAAAAAAGGGAGGTTCAAGGTTCAAGTTTATCCATACACAGAGTGGTACGTACGTGGAATGAGCTGCCAGAGGAACTAGTAGTGGCGGGTACAATTACAGTGTTTCAAAGGCACTTAAACAGCTATATGAATATGAAACAATTGGAGTGATGTAGGCCAAGTAAGCGGGCCTAGCTTGATTAAGCAATTTGGTCAGCTTGAACGAGTCGGGACGAAGGTCCTGTTCCTGTGCTGTGTAGCTCTTTGACTCCAGTAGATAATTTGTACGAGATCATCAGTCTTAAGCTTTATTCCACAGTATTTTTTTCTTTTGCAGGCCGTGAAGCAGCAGGATTGTTCATGCTTCGTTATTCCAAATTCATAGAGCAACTGGATTTGGACTCTTTACTAAACCTACTCAAAGCATCTGAAATTGATCTAACAATGTATGATAGCACAAAGGAAATTGTTGAACAATTGAAGCGGGAATCGCCCACAAAAGCTCGCAGCTTTATCTGGATGTTGGAGGAGGAAAGAGAGCAATTCCCTTCCCTGCACAATCCTTTGGATGAATATTTTAATGCAATGGGTATGTATTTGATTAATGTGCGTGTACTTACAACATTACCAAAGGCATTAATTACATGACCAGTCAAATTCTTAAAATACATGTATTGAATTTTAAATTAGAAATTCGATAATATTGTGGAAAGAGCAAAGAGGGAAAGGTGGCTTTGAATTCGGGTATTGTTCACAATAATTACAGATGAAGAAAGTCTCAACTGTAAAGAATGAGATTGCAATCCCCCTTGTATCAGCTTGTTTCTGAAGCGATTCCCGGTCTACTTGACCCAGGACCTCATTCAAAATGTTGCCTATAGTCTGTAATGCATCCTCATTATTCATAAATTTACCTTTTCACTAATTTGAACACCTCCTTCATCCTATTTTTGTTACCTGAATTCAAAATAATATTGCAGACTTTTTACTTGCTCTTAATTTATGGACGTATCTTCTTCTTCTTCTTTCATGTGGCGTGCACAGCCTAAAGTTGTTGGACAACTTGTTCTATTTGATCTTCTGTTTGTGCACGTCGAGTTCTTTTCATTAGTCGAAATGGGGTGGACCACATGAAGGTTGCAATCTTCCACCCCATGGCCGTATCTGAAATAGTCTGAAGTCTACATTTATCCAATCTTCTACCCTCTCCCATTCTGCTCCTTGTTACTCCAGTGCATAGCCCTGTGAAACCTCCCTGGTTGATCAGAACTCAGCTTTGCAGTCCATGAGTTGATAACCAAAGTACAGTACCCTTTAGACTTCACCTTTATCTTGCATGTTTTCGTCTTAGCCAAGTTCATGAACATTTTATGTGCCTTCTCAGTTGTCACTCTGCATTGATTGGATATGTTGAATAATGAGTCTCAGGAGGTCATTTTGATTGCAACATAAGAGAGGCAGTATCAAATTAAATCTTGCTTTATTTCCCAATCTTATTTCCATTCATTATTGGTGTGTTAAAGTTTGCTGTTTTGTCAATGGATCGGAAAGCTTTTTAGTTTGGTGTGCATCTACTCCATGCCAAACATAGCTTCGCTGAACCTTTTACTTCTGCTGTAAGAATTGCCTATTTCCTTTTTGTGGTGACCCTTTAAAAATTAAAAAAACATCTCATTCTACCTGAAGTATTATAAAAAGAGTCTTTGAGAGCATACATGTAACATGGATGGGAATAAAAATTACCTTGTTCTTACTATTGACGACCACACGTTTCACTGTACCAATTGGTACGTGACAAATAAATGTATCTTGTACTATTTTTAGAACAGAAAGGAGGAAAGTACCTTGTGAATACCTTTTGTAGCAATTTGAACTACAATTATATAATGTAGCTGTAAATATGATATTGACATGGCAAATTGAATTTTATTCCATTGTTGATTCTTATCATATTACTATTTTGTTTGATTTTTCTTTTCTAGGAAATGTATTTAGAAAATTGTTCCTTTTTATTTAGATGCTCCGTGTACCGTATTGAAGAAGCAAGAAAATGAAGAAATATCTGCAAGTTTGCCCTATAAACTTTCCATTTGGGATTTTGTAAAATATAAAATCTGAAGTTGAAATATGAAAGTTACCTTTCAGATGACCATTTTGTTACCACAGTATCTTGCTCATTATCAAATATATTGGTCTGTTCCGCCTGGCAAGATGTAAAATTGTGCTCAAAGAATTGGTAACTTCAGCTAGTTTTTGGAAAAGATACAGTAACTGGTAACTAAATGGACAGATTTAGGCAACCAAGTAAGAGGCTTAAGTAAGGGAGAGGCTTAAGTAAGCAGATATTTACACTGTAAATACTATAATAAACCAATTATCTGAGATTTCCATTCAGTTGATAAGAAATCTCACATTATTTATTAAAAGTAACTGTGATTATCTTCAAGATATTCCAAGAGTTCAGTGTATTCTGGGGAAACCTGGCAGCCAATTTCCAGAATAATTTTCAACCAACAGAAATAGAGTAATGACCAGCTCAACCTTTTAGGATGGGTTGTGGGACACTTAATGATCAAGGGATACAAGATAAAAAATGGACACAGGTATAGGTCATTCAGCCCATTGCACCTATTGTATTTTATCAAAAAGTATATGGTGAACAGGGCAGCACTCCTTTTTAAATATTGTAAACTGTATTTAAACAAACGCCTAGTCTAGGTTTTAAGTCTGAGCCACAAATGTTTTAAATGCATCTGCATCATTGGCACAGAGTTTTAGAAAAGTGTAAATAACATGCACAATCAATATGTTCAGTATAGAATTGTCAGTGTAAAATTCTTAGGATGATCTTGGTAGGTGACAATCAAATCAGGAAGCAAAGAGTAGGAATTAACGGGTCCTTTTCAGAATGGCAAGCAGTGACTAGTGGGACGCCGCAAGGCTCAGTGGTGGGACCCCAGTTATTTGCAATATATATAACAATTTAGACAAACGAATTATGTGTAACATCTCCAAGTTTGAGGATGATACAAAGCTGGGTGGCAGGATGAGCTGCAAGGAGGATGCCATGAGGCTGCAGGGTGACTTGAATAGGTTGGCTGAGCGGGTAGATGCGGTATAATGTGGATAAATATGAGGTGATCCACTTTGGAGGCAAGAACTAGAAGGCAGATTATTATCTGAATGGTGTCAGATTAGGAAAAGGGGAGGTGCAACGAGACGTGGGTGTCCTTGTACATCAGTCACTGGAAGTAAGCATGCAGGTGTAGCCGGCAGTGAAGAAAGCAAATGGCATGTTGGCCTTCATAGTGAGAGGATTTGAGTATAGGAGCAAGAAGGTCCTACTGCAGTTGTACGGAGCCCTGGTGAGACCACACCTGGGGTATTGTGTGCTGTTTTGGTCTCCTAATTTGAGGAAGGACATTCTTGCCATTGAGAGAATGCAGTGTAGGTTCACCAGGTTAATTCCCAGGGTGGCGGCACTGACATGATGAAATAATGGATCCACTGGGCTTATATGCACTGGAATTTAGTTGAGAGGGGATCTTATGGAAACATATAAAATTTAGTTTCGCAGTTTTTTTTTTCAGTTTAGAGATACAACAAGGAAACAGGCCCACTGTGTCCGCACCGACCAGCGATCCCGCACATTAACACTATCCTACACACAATAGTGACAATTTACACATACACCAATCCAATCAACCCTCATGTATGTCTTTGAAGTGTGGGAGGAAACCGAAGATCTCGGAGAAACCCCACGTGATCACGGGGAGAACGTACTAATTACTTATAGACAGCACCGACGATCTCGCAATCGGGATCGAACCCGGGTCTCCGACGCTGCAAGCATTGTAAGGCAGCAACTCTACCGCTGTGCCACCTTGACCGATATTTAAGGGATTGGACAGGCTAGATGCAGGAAAAATGTTCCCGATGTTGGCGGAGTCAAGAATCAGGGGTCACAGTGTAAGAATAATGGGTGAGCCATTTAGGACTGAGATGAGAAAAAACATTTTCACCCAGAGCGTTGTGAACCTGTGGAATTTTCTGCCACAGAAGACAGTGGAGGCCAATTCACTGGATGTTTTCAAGAGAGTTAGATATAGCTCTTTGGGCTAATGGAATCAAGGGATATGGGGATAAAGCAGGAACGGGGTACTGATTTTGGATGATCAGCCATGATCATATTGAATGCTGGCTCAAAGGGCAGAATGGCCTACTCTTGTTCCTATTTTCGATGTTTCTAAATGATGATGCTTTGTGGCATTGCTATGTGTGGAATGGACTGTTGAGTGAACTATTGTGAACAAATTACAGTAATTTGGAAACAATATAAGGAAAATGTAAACCTTGATAGAATTAACGTAGGACATGAGATTGGACGATTTTGTTCCTAATTTGTATTGCCCTTTATACTGTATGATGACACTTTAAAATTGTGTGATTGGGCTGTATTACCACCGTTCTTTTACAATTGAGCCAGGAGGGGCTGAACACTCGTTTCTGCAATGCAGTGCAGGACAAAATCGGTATGACAAATGCAGCATCACTCCACAATGAGCAGACAAAGCAAATGCAAAACATCTCCAGATTCTACTTTTAGCTGAGATCGTTAAGAAATGATAGAACTGCAGAAATGCAACAAAAGTTCCAGTGAGCAAATTGTATTTATTTGTAGTTATTGCTGGGTTACATCATGCAAAGGCACATTTTCAGTAAAATAGGACACAAAGTTGTATTAATAATTACAAACAGAAACACTCAACATTTGAGGATTTTGGAACATTAAACTATTATTCAAAATATGTTTTACTCTTTTTGGACTCCCATTCATTGAAAGATAACACCAAATACGTGCTTTATGAGACGACAATTTTTAATTCCACTGCTCTTTACTGCAAATTGTTGAATTATCTGGTTTTCCTGTAGAATTCTGGCCTTAAAAGTAAAATCCGAAACAGAAAAAAGAAGTTAAAAGATTCAAAGGTTAGTACATTTTGATCACTGATCACCATTTGATATTCACTTTGCTCTCCTTTGGTAGCAATGTGCAAATGTCGAATATCCTCTGTTTGCCTTTTGAAGAATTTTTGCTGCAAAGTATTGGGCTATCTCACAATTGTTCATAATTATGGAGTTCAGCACTGTCTTCTAATAGTTTGTTGTGAAGTTGTCAGGACTGGAGTATATACATAGGGCTCTCGCTTAACTTTTTTTCCCTGTAGCCAGCCGGGCAACCTCGGCAGCTTTTTAGGCTGCCAAATGACAGTTTAGGTCATTTAAGACGGCTTGCATGACGCGTGGGATAATGTGCTCGGACGAAGTGCGTAGTTACCAGTCGGAATTATGGTCAATGAAGCATTGACATATTATTTCTGCTTCAAATAAAGTCACAAACTAAACATATTCACCAATCAAGACATGATATATACCACAATGACATGCAGCCACAATGACAATGACAAATTACAATACAGTATTTCATCTCTTTTTACACGTTGCAATGAATGCAATTTCTATTATCTCTTTCCACTTCCAAACAAAAATATGGTTATTTAGCGGATGATCAACCTCGGTGAGACCAAGCGCAGGCTTGGCGATCGCTTCGCACAACACCCACTCAGTTCGCAATAACCAACCTGATCTCCCGATGGCTCAGCACTTCAACTCCCCCTCCTATTCCGAATGCGACCTTTCTGTCCTGGGCCTCCTCCATGGCCAGAGTGAGGCCCACTGTAAATTGGAGGAACAGCACTTCATATTTTGCTTGGGAGGTTTACACCCCAGCGGTGTGAACATTGGCTTCTCCAATTTCATGTAGTCCATGCTTTCTCCCTCCTTCCCCTCCCATTCCCAGCTCTCCCATAGCTTACTGTCTCTGCCTCTTCCTTTCTTTTTCCCGTCCCCACCCATCCCGACATCAGTCTGAAAAAGGGTCTCAACCTGAAACGTCGCCTATTTCCTTCGCTCCATAGATGCTGCCTCACCTGCTGAATTTCTCCAGCATTTTTGTCTACCCATTCATACAATTTCTGTTATCCCACTTTCCATCAAACACAGATTTCTGGCGTGTGAGGCAGTAACTCCACCAAATGTGCCACTATATTTTATTTTCCAACAAACCAAAAATTATACGTTGAGTTATACATTGGTTACTAAAAAAAAAGAATATCCATTTTCAGTCTTAAATCTCTAAGTGACATTATGTACTGCTTCACAGCTACTGTATGTTTTAATTCAGTTCAAGGCTATTGGGGCAGTACATTGGCCATAAATTTGCTGCCTAAAATTGCCAGAGACCCGGAATTGATCCTGAATATGGGTGCTGTCTGTATGGAGTTTTGTTTTCTCGTTTATAACATTGTTTACAGAGTACCATGTTTACATATTCTGTTGTGCTGCTGCAAGTAAGGATTTCATTGTTCTAACTGGGACGTGTGATGGGGGGGGACTAGTATAAACACACCTGTAATTTCTACATGGTGAAATCAAAATGTATAAAAGTGGCCTTTGTTAAAATCTGACAATGTGCACTTTAACCACATCTGATTTTTTTCTATTACAAATCTCAAATTGTGGAGTACAGAGACAAATAAATAAATGATGTGTCTTTGTCCCAAAATTTATGGAGGGCACTGTACATCTGACTTTACTTCCTCAAATTGGGAGGAACTGCGCCTCCTCTAGGAAAATGTAGAAAGCATTTTCTCGGGATGCATCACGGCTTGGCTTGGGAACATCTCTATCCAAGACCCCAAGAAATTTCAGCCAATTGTGGACGCAGTCCAGACCATCACACAAAGCAACCTTTCTTCCATTGACACCATTTAAACCTCAAGCTGCCTCAGCAAAGCCAACCGCATAATCAAGGACGAGTCGCACACTGGCGCTCCTTCTTGACTATTATGACGGAAGGTTCTGATGGCCAAATAACCTTTTCTAATTCTCATTATCTTACTGAAAAACTAAGTTGTAATGCTGTACTTGCTTTGACTCTTTTATTTGTGATCTTTGACCTTGTATTTTTGTCTTTATGGATGTACTTAAACCCTATTTAATTCACAGCCTGTGATCCTTCTATCTGGGATGTTTGGAAGTGGGATTCGTGAAGAGGATGATGATGAAGTAAACTCGGATGATAGCAACCTGTAAGTATCTCCAGATTCCCTTTCGATGCATTTAAATGGCACCTTCAGGGGAAAGCAAAAGCTGATTTAAAAAGCACATTGGTTGTCAGTAGAAGTTTGATAAAGACTGCTCATGTTGGCTGATTTTATGGTTGATTCATGGCGGATAAAATGCTGTCCTTACAACAGTGCAAGTTATGGAGTTCTCTCTGTCCCGCCATGGTGAATGGAGACACACCTGTGCTCCAGGGTCAACTACATGCTCTTGACTGGAGTGCAGTTTGATTCCATTGTTTTCATTGAAGTAAATTTATTTCTATTTCATTAAATTGTACTGAATCTCCGGAGCTGATTTCTGTGTCTCGCTATATTGTATTATGCATTTTGTTTAAGAACAAATCTCGTTGTATTTAGAAACATAGAAATTAGGAGCAGGAGTAGGCCATTCAGCCCTTCGAGCCTGCACCGCCATTCAATATGATCATGGCTGATCATCCAACTCAGTATCCCGTACCTGCCTTCTCTCCATACCCTCTGATCCCTTAGCCACAAGGGCCACATCTAACTCCCTCTTAAATATAGCAATTTGTATTCCCATGACTCATGGTTGGTAGAGGGGAAATAATTGAATTTTGTATTTCTAGTGAACATAATGTGGGATTTCATCAGATTTTATAGAAACTGCTGATAATTAAGCTGTGTGTGAATATTTTGCTCTTGTATCCGAATGACACTGTCGCTGTATCTTATTCTTTGCTGGTGATTTTTTACAATAGGGTGCCAATGAATTCTGCAGATGGTTTTACAGTACCAAGCTATCTTTATCAGCAAATTGAGGAATTTGAAGATATGTATGATGATATTTCAATTGGTAGTCGTTACCCGCAACTCCTCGACAATAACTCAGACCCAACTCGTGAAAGTTTATATGAGTAAGTACTATTTCAATTAACCACACCTCGGCTGGAGGGAGCATTTTTTTTGAAATGCCAAAGTAGTATTACATTAAAAGTAAACTAACCTTCTGTTTTAGCTGATTTGGAGAGTTATATCATTCGAGCTTCGTGAACTGGAGATCTGCTTAGTCTGGGGGAAAGAACAAACATTTACTTTGGAACTGATGCAGGCCATTCGAACTCTTTTAAAAATAAAAAAAATAAAAAGTCTGCTCAGTCTAAAGAAGGGTTCTGACAGGAAACATCTCCTATCCACGTTCTCCAGAGATGCTGGTTGACCCACTGTGTTACTCCAGCATCTTGTCTTTTCTTGTAAACCAGCATTGGCATTTCTTTGTATCTCCTCTCCTGAAACATTGCTTATCAATTTTTTCCGTACCTGCCGAGTTACTCCAGCTCTGTTTTTGTTTTTGTAAACCAGAATCTGCAATTCCTGGTCTACATTCGAGTTCTGTGCTGTCATGGGTGATCTAGACCTCAAATTAATTCATTTGCCTATGATCCACTTCCCTTTTTAATTCCAATTTGTACAAAATGCGCTCACTCAGTCTTAAAGATGAAATCTTGTTGGTTGCCGTTTGGGAATGCATAATATGAGATGAAGTACATTTACATTGTATTAATGGGATAGAGAAGACAGAAATGCTGGAAATCAAAATCAAAAAGTAAAAACTGGAAGTGTGCCGTAAATCAGTTGATAATGAAAGAGGAAAAAAATTCTTGATGCATCTTCTTCGGAATAAATGGGACCTTGGAGTTTAGAAATAGGTTCTGACAGAGCACAACCTGAACCTTAAATAATCTATATTTTGCCCATTGTAATTGCAGTATTGATGTGTGTAAGATCCTAAACCAAATTAATGCATCACGCAATATGTTATAACGTCACTCAACTCTCATTTCTCCTAGTTACTTTGCCCAAATTCTGAATGAACATGGTCCACTGGAAGTTGATGACTCATTATTGGTAGGAGAGTTTGAAAACTTCCCACCAGAGGCTCAGGATGTAGTGCGAATGGCAGGTGGTTTGAAATCATTTCTTATGGGCTCGTTGCGATTTGTGATGAACAAAGGTGTGATTGGACTCGTGAAGCATGCAGTACAATTGGAGAATTTGACTGGAGATGATAAAGCAGCAACCAGAAGCACAAAAACATCACAGAGCAACTCAGATGAAATTTCGATTGAAAGCTTGCGACCAGTGGCTCATGTCAATCCTGCTGCTAAAGAATTTACGCCATTATCTCATGGTCATTCATATATATTGACATCAAATATAAATTCATTAAATGAACCAGGAACTCAAGAGTATTTACATTATAATAGTGAACTGGGAGGTAATATTTCAACAGATGATGGGTATATGCATAATCCAATGATTTATAAATCAGCCATCGCATCAGAACATAATTTGAAGACTAGAGATCCAATGACCGAACATTACTTAAGTGCTTCTGAATGCTCGCCAGTTTTCGATCCATCATTCTGTGGCGATCCATCTTCCAATACTGTGACTGACACATCACAAGTAATCCCAGTTTCTCCCATACACCAATCAAACCTACCTGTTACTAATTCAAATAATCAGCTTCATTCTCTTAATGGAGGGAGTGATCCTGTAATGAATGAAATAGAAAATATGAATCTTCCGTGTAATGGTAAAAATGCAGAAGCCGTTGGCATACTTGAGGTACCTCGTGGCAGTTTTGTGACAAAAAGTTCGAAGGGAGCATCAAACAAGCTGGGCAGTGTGCAATACAATTATAATAATAAAAAGCATGAAAATAAACGATGCTCATTACTGAGGACCATTGCAGTACAGGTAAGGAGGAATACTGTTCTTTTCAACTGGTTAAAAACTTTGCACATGGGAACAGAAATGTGACCCAAAATAATCATTATTGTACATTGTGTTCTGTGGCAGTTTTCATTAACATATAACATATAACATATAACAATTACAGCACGGAAACAGGCCATCTCGGCCCTTCAAGTCCGTGCCGAACAACTTTTTTCCCTTAGTCCCACCTGCCTGCACTCATACCATAACCCTCCATACCCTTCTCATCCATATGCCTATCCAATTTATTTTTAAATGATACCAACGAACCTGCCGCCACCACTTCCACTGGAAGCTCATTCCACACCGCTACCACTCTCTGAGTAAAGAAGTTCCCCCTCATGTTACCCCTAAACCTCTGTCCCTTAATTCTAAAGTCATGTCCTCTTGTTTGAATCTTCCCTATTCTCAAAGGGAAAAGCTTGTCCACATTAACTCTGTCTATCCCTCTCATCATTTTAAAGACCTCTATCAAGTCCCACCTTAACCTTCTGCGCTCCAGAGAATAAAGACCTAACTTATTCAACCTATCTCTGTAACTTAGCTGTTGAAACCCAGGCAACATTCTAGTAAATCTCCTCTGTACTCTCTCTATTTTGTTGACATCCTTCCTATAATTGGGCGACCAAAATTGTACACCATACTCCAGATTTGGTCTCACCAACGTCTTGTACAATTTTAACATTACATCCCAGCTTCTATACTCAATGCTCTGATTTATAAAGGCTAGCATACCAAAAGCTTTCTTTACCACCCTATCTATATGAGATTCTACCTTCAAGGAACTATGCACGGTTATTCCCAGATCCCTCTGTTCAACTGTATTCTTCAATTCCCTACCGTTTACCATGTAAGGGAGAAGTTTAGAGTAAAACATTCTAGATCTGTACCACAGCTTCAGAAGTAGTAAGAGTGTTTAAAGTTTATTTTAATATTGTATTTAAGAACAATAGATATCAATTCAAGATATACTTGGGGGTAGATCTCCAATTGAAAGAGATGCTTCCAACAGCGGATGATTCAGGGATACTAAGTTAACGTGAATGATAGAAGGGTGATGTGGGGAACCAGATTTTTCTACACAGCAACTATTTGGGATGTAGTATTTGCTTCATGCTAGGTTGGTGAAAATGATGCCCTTAAAAATAGACTAGAGCAAATTTTTATTTATTGATTTATGTACACGATGAATAAAACTGAATTTTGCAAAGGAGATTGAATATGGGAGTGTGATGGTATGTAAGACTCATTATATTGATTTTTGGGAAAACAAAAAAAAATCTTGAAGGTGGGTACATCAACAGAATACTATTCTATTGAAAAGATTAGGCTTATTCAGAGCTCATCTGTCAGTTTTCGTCACCCTACTCAAAAAAAAATGTTCAATTCCGCCAATATTGTGGGGAGAAGATTGGTTCCAAATACTAACGGTGAAGTAAGTTTTGAAATCTAGGGATTGAATAGAATACCTTGCCAAATAAACAAATAATAAACACAGTTCAGCTTGTCTCATGACGGGGGCTTCTGTGTCTAGTTATTGTCAAAACAATGGGACAAGTCAGGTCAGTAAGAGTCAATAGAATAGGGCCAGTGATGTATTAAATGAGCAGATGTAGTTGCAATGTTCCTATGTTTGACTTTTACAATTCTTTAAATTATGGGAGAGTTGGATGGGATAACGGGTTCCAGCATTTTGGAGCCTTGGGAAGGAGTTTACCCAGTTATAGCCAACATTGCTCCAATAAAAAGTGTTTTCAAAAGAGGGTTTTTTCTTCTCTGATTTGGTACATATTAATCAGAATATTTACGTTTTCATTAATTGCAGGTTCATCGGGAATCTTTATGTAACACCAAAAGCAATACTGATCCTTTTCAGCCATTTGAAAATCAACAGGTAAATGAGTAGACACGCACATTAGCATTGTAATTTTCCCTTTCAAAGGACATCTTGTTAGTGGTGAATTCCTTTTTGATCAAGATGTAAAGTTTGGATCGCTTAAAAACTAATGGAATAGATGTCCAAACAAGACCATCTTTTGATAAAGGATATGAAAGATAGAAACTGAGAGAAACTGGTTTCCAGAGGGCTAGAATGGACATTGTGGACCAAATGGATTATTGGGCTGGCAGCTCAGTCACTCAGGCCTGGTGGGCTGGCAGCTCAGTCATTCAGGGGTGGTGGGCTGGCAGCTCAGTCACTCAGCGCTGGTAGGCTGGCAGCTCAGTCACTCGGGGCTGGTGGGCTGGCAGTTCACTCACGGCTATTCCTTGAAATTCCATTTCAAACAGAGTGCAGGCCACCAAATTCAATTTCATAGCATTTCAAGCAGAGTGCAGGCCACCAAATTCAATTTTAATAGCATTTCAAGCAGAGTGCAGGCCACCAAATTTAATTTCACAGCATTTCAAGCTGAGTGCAGGCCACCAAATTAAGAAACAACTCATTGCATTGTCGTTAAGGGCTAACAAATCATTTATTGCAAGTACATTGCAGGCTCACAGTTCAGTTGATTCACGGCTTAGAATCACAGTTGTGGACTCTCCCTCGCGATCTTCCAGAATGAATAACTCTCATCCAGGCAACCGGGATTTTATAGTCCTTCCCCCCCCCCCCCCCCCCCCCCCACACCCGTAAGGGGCATTACCTTCATCATAGTGATTGACAGGCGAGTGGACCAATCAAGATTTTTGTAAACACTCATAACATTTTTATTTTTCATCGATCGGAAAACACCTCGGGGCTGCCTCAGTGGAGGAGGACTGAGTAAGATGGCCAAAATTCATAGCGATATATGGTAGCGTTTTTTCTAAAATCAATATACAGCGCAGACAGGAAGTGGTCAAGATGACACTTTTAGTTATATAGACTCCATGCAAAGAATGGCATGTCCAATATTATTCACTTTCCTTTGTTTTGCACTTATGAAGGAACCTGGATTATGTACTCGGGCTTCATGAACCCACAGTCTCCTAAAACAAAAAGTGCTGGAGTAACTCAGCGGGTCATGCAGCATCAGTGGAGGGAATGGATAGCTGATGTTTCGAGTCTGGACACTTCTTCAGCCTGATTCGCTGAGCACTTTGCATTTCGTTCAAAATTTCAGCAACTGCTGTTTCTTGTGTGTCCACAAACTAACACTGAAGTCTGAAGAAACTTCCCAACCCGAAACTTTGTTATTCTTGTCCTCCAGGGATGCTGCCTGACCTGCTGAGTTACTCCAACATCTTGCGTTTCACTGAAATGCATGACTGAGCTAATGTAATGCAATCATCGTGTCAACTAACTGAAAAGGGCACTGCTTATAGAGAGTAAAGATCCAACATGATACGGTTTGATAAACTATATTAACATTTAAATCTAGTTATTTGTCTTGGTGTCATCAATAGGGTGATATTTTGAGGATTGAGAAAGAACATAATGTTCTCCAGCAACAGTTACAAGAAGCAGAAGAAAAATATGATCAGCTTGCAAAGCGCAGCAAGAATGAAATTACTACTCTTGAAGAAAGGATGTCTCAATTCACACAAAAAAATGAGGTACATGTTTTATATTACAGGTCCACCACTGATTTTCTGGCACCTTTGATTATCCGTTTTGCTAGACCAACAGAGGTCAAGGCCTCCGAGGGGAGTCTAACTTTACCTAGGCCACTGAAGAGCCAAGATGCCGGTCCGTAAAGTCGGCCTCGGAAGTCGGCTATGGAACCGATCTGCTGGCTTCAGCCGGCCCAGAATTCCAGAGCACCGGCCGCAGGCAGCAAGTTCAACTAGCTGATTTGCTGCAGAAATCGGCTATGGGAACGCATCTGCCAGCTCCGTCCGGGCCAGAGTTCCAGAGGCCCGGCCACAGGGGAAAATTCAACCCGCCAATTGGCACGGAAGTTCCAGTAATGTTGAGATTGGCTGACACATTTTCGGGGGGAACATCGGTGGGGGGATTACAAGTGCACTCTCGTGATTTTGCCCATAATAAAGGAGGCAATGGACCTTCAGTTGCTGTAAAATCGGTGGTAGACCTGCAGAAACTACTCAAGTAAACTTTCCTTGGTAATTATACCAAGTTCTTTACCCAGTTCTAATGCAAGGCCCTTGACTTAAAAGCAGTAAAGTGTCGCATCAACTCTACTAGGGCTCTTTATGTATTATTTTTGTTAAATATTTTTATTAGAAGTAAGTACATATTAAAGAAGAATATACATGTCACATACATTCTTAATATTAACAATTATTTCTTATTTGTACTTCTATGCATTTTTTTTAATACAGGTAGGAAATAATAGAGAAAAATAAAGTAAAAATAGAAAATCAAAAACATGAATGAAGTTTTAAGCATCATTATACATCATTATACATCATTGGAGATATATGCATGGATTATTATATGTGATTCTTCATCTATTCCTTATATATTAAGGAAGCTTTTTTGGATCCGTTTAACAAATCTCACCCTGTCCAAGCCCTGTGAGTGATCCACTCAATGTTGGAAAAATTAATCTCACGAATACCTCAGTTTTGTGTTCTGCCCAAATTTACTTCTCTAGCATAATTGCTAATGCTTATTAATCTAAGTAAGCGTAATGTCAATACAAAGGGCAGGATATAGCACTTTAAAAGTGGGTTCTGGAATATTGCTGAACACAAATATCTCTCGTCCTCAAACATTTCAAGCATGTGGTGAGCACTTGACAGCACTGGGCCTTGACTCACTGGAGTTTAGAAGGTTGAGAGGGTGGGGGGGTCCTCATTGAAACTTGCAGAATAATGAAAGGCATAGATAGGGTGGATGTGGAAAGGATGTTTCCATTGGTGGGAGAGTCTAAGACCAGAGGTCATAGCCTTTGAATTGAAGGACGCTCTTTCAGAAAGGAGGTGAGGAGGAACTTCTTTAGACAGAGGATAGTTAATATGTGGAACTCTTTGCCACAGAGGGCTGTGGAGGCCAAGTCAGTGAATAATTTTAAGGCAGAGATAGACAGATTCTTGATTAGAACGGGTGTCAAGAGTTATGGAGAGAAAATAGGAAAATGGGATTCAGAGGCAGAGATCAGTCGTGATTGAATGGCGGAGTAGACTCGATGGGCCGAATAGCCTAATTCCACTCCTAACTTGAGAACATTTAATGACATTATTGTTGTCAATTCCCTTGGCAACAAAACAAGATCATTGTATTTGGGGACAGGAATAGGTGATGTACCAATTACTAGCCTGGTGTGAGTCATGTACTGGGCCACCAGATTCCTCTGTACATCAGAACTCTGTACATCATCTCTCACCATTTAGCTAATATGAATTTTTCTTATTTTTCCTACCAAAATCATACCCCTTACATACACTGTTGATTGACCCCAGTTCCAATCCATTCAGAAACTTGTTAGATGCAGTGTTATAGTGGGAACTATTCAAAAATACCTTGGATTAATAACACAGACTCATGTCTGCCCAGAGATTGGGTCTATTGTTGGACCTGGTGCTTAGATTTAAAAGTTAGAGGGGAAATATTTAATAGAAACTTGAGGGGCACCATTTCACATAGAGGTTGGTAGGTATTTGGAACGAGCTACCCAGAGGAAGTGGTTGAGGCCAGTACAATATCAACATTTAAAATACACATGAGCAGGTGCATTGATAAGAAAGATTTAGAGGAATTTATGGGTTAATGCGGGTAAATGGGATTTGCGCTAGGACATCTTGGGCAGCATGGATAAGTTTGGCCAAAAAACTGGTTCCCAACCTCAATGACTCTGAGTTCTCCAGGTAGGCCTCTTGTTTAATTGTCCCATTTCCACCTTATCTATGCCTTGCCTTGCCTAATATTCGCTTTTTATCTCTTGGCTTTGAAGACCTTTCTTTCGATTATCTCGTCCCTCATTTCTTTCTCGTTATCTTCAAATCTGGACTGCTTCCCAGGTTTAATGAAAGAGCAACAGCCTTATTAATACTGTCCAATCTGTTGAGTATTTCCAGGATCATTTGATTTTTTTGTCAATTTTTGTACGATTTTATGTTTGAATTTCAAAATCGTTCTATGCATGCAGTAGCATAAGGTTGGCCATGTAAATGCTCTTAGTCTTCTTACATATATAAAAAGTAAACTGCTCCTACATCAATCATGTTTGAAATGTTGCCAATCAGTATCAACAAAGCACTTAATGATCAGAGCACGGTGGAAGTTTTCCAAATTGTAAATTCTCTCTGTGCAGCTTCTAAAATCTGAGCTCAACTCAGTTCGTCACGTCTTGGAAAGTGAAATTAAGAAGAGTCAACATGAAAAGCGAGAAAATAATGAAACCTTAAAAAAACTCAAATCAGAAGTTAGATCTCTTGCTGAGCTGAATCAAATGTAAGTAAAATTAGGATCATGATATATGTGGGTAGAATTACCTTTACTGAACGAGCATTATAAAATCATCATCTTCTTCTTGCGTATGGCGTGCACAGCCTAAAGTTGTAAGACAACTTGTTTTATTTGATCTTATTTGATTGTGCACGCCAGGTTGATTGCATGCGTCGAAACAGGGCGGGCCACGTGAAGGTTGCAATCTCCCACCCCTTAAAATCATCTGATTTATCTGTATGGAGGTTGGCCCAGATCAGCTATCCAATGGACCAGTGCTTGCCAGACATAAAGTGCTCGATTAACTCAGCTGGTCAGGCAACATCTCTGTAGATAAAGGATAGGTATCCTTCCTCAGACTGAAAGTTAGGGGGGACTGGGGAGACCAGGACACATTAGGGCTGGCAACAGATGACCTAAGCACCTCAGCTTCCCTGGTAGGCAAATTGTTGGCTAGGTAAGGTGTGATCTCAAGAGGGATACATTGTTGCAAACTGGTTAAACGATGAGGATGGGTGAAGGGGGGAGGGGAGTGTTACTCTTAGGTTACAACCCAGCAGTATGAATGTTGAAGTTTCTCGTTTTAAGTAACTTCTACCCTCCGCCATTTCCCCACTTCCTACACCCTAATCAGTTAACCAGTTCCACAGTTCACCAAATTGTATCCCTCTTGAGACCACACCATCAGTAGTCAACAATTTGTCTACCAGGGCACCACCCTACCAGAAGTCATCCATCGGTGCTGGCCCTGATTGGTCCTGGTCTTCCTTTAGCAAGTCCTGCTAAGCGTCAGAATGGAAACCTTTTAGTTATTGCCCCCTTGCCACTGTGAAGTATTTGACAATCATTGAAGTAGAGATTGCGGCATATAGTAGTGATATACATAATGTAGAAATGCAGCAAATAGTGGGAGAACAACCTGTAGCAAGATTTCAAATTGCTGCAATATTGAAAACCTGAAGATGGCAAAAAGTGCAAAAACTCAGTGTCGGCAAGGAAACTTTTGAATTATTGCCTCAAAGTTCCCGATTTACATGTGATTATTCATGAAGGTTGAAAAGGCCAATTTATGTTGAAGGGAAGTATGTTAGGAACAGTAGTGATGTGCTTATATGTGCAACTGGTGCTGAAGAAACATCACGCGTGCTGAGGTGAATTATGCATGAAAGTACCCAGATCAATTTCCCGATAGGCATGATACCTGAAAATGATCACCAGCCAGATCTAACCTACGTTACATTGCATTTATGTACAATATATGCAAGAGAAATGGGTGCTACTGGATCCAATTTCTAAGGTAAACTGACATTTGTATTTAAGGTACACTCAAAATATACAGGAGAAAGAACAGCTTTATAAAAAATGCGCCAAGGAATTTGAGGAAACAAGGTAAAATCTTTTGGACAACATACTACTTGATGTGCTTTTATTATGCAGCTTTTTAAAAGAAATAAATTAATAGAAAATTATGATACATTTTATTATGCCTAAAAAAATGTTTTTGCTGAATTCTTAGTGATCAGTCATCAAGAGAAAATATAAAGGTAGAAGAAGCCATTAAGAAGAGTGTTGATGTATACAACGCAACTAGTAAAAGAGCCATTGAAGCAGAGGTGAAGATCTGAATTTTATTTTCATTTGAGTTTGAATTCTCCTCTTTTTAATTAGTTTTATATTATGAAGCTAATATTTTGAAACGGTACCACAGTCTTGTATACATACTGGTATTGCACTCTTAATGTGCATGGAAACCAAATGACAGGCTGCAGATAGTGATAATCTGAGATAAAAACAGAAACTGCTGGAAATATCTGAAGACCAGGCAGCATCTTGGAAAAGAGATACAAAGTTAACATTTCACCATTAATTACCTCAAATAGCAAAGGACAAAATCTATAGAATAAAGGCAATATCTGTGAAACCAGGGTTGTAATCAGGCTGTTATAGATTTCCTATAGTTAATGAGTGCAGTTAAAGGATGATAATACGATCAAAGAATTCTAACATTTTGCAAAAATTGAGCTGTGGGACATGCCCAGCACATCAGTTTGTTCCAGTGGAGAGGGAAAATCAAAATCAGTTTCACAGATGGATGGCACAAAGAGATGTGCGATTCTTCATGCTTGCTTTGGGCCTTGTTAAAGCAAAACATGGTGCCATTGAACAGGTCAGAGTAGGATTGAGATGGAGATTTAACATGGCACATAACAGGACCGTTCAAGGTCACCCTTACAAACTAAACATAGGTGTGCTGCAGAGCAGTTGTTCAATTTATTTTTGGAATCTCAAATGTGGAGAAACTATATTAGGAACATTGAAAGCAGTCTGCCAGATTGGAACAAGTGCAAGTGAATTGGTGTTTCACCTGGAAAGACAGTTGGATTCTTTGCCAAGAAGCAAAGAGGTGGTAATGTACCTCTTCTGATTGCATGGGAGGTGCTGTAAGATGAGGAGTTGTTGCTGGAAATGGTAATCATAAAGGGACAGACATGTCATATAACCATATAACAATTACAGCACGGAAACAGGCCATCTCGGCCCTTCAAGTCCGTGCGAACAACTTGTTTCCCTTAGTCCCACCAAATGTCAAATGCTGAAAGATGAGAGGAGGTGGTAGGATCCTGTTGAAGCAGATGGATATTGCAAAAGATTAATCTTAATATGCATACTGGCCATTGAGTTTCACCAGCTCATTCCCACAGGATAGATAGCTGCTGGCCCTGGGACCTGATGGATTTCAGTCTAAGATTCACTGAGCTTTTCATTCATCCACAATATCAAATCTTGAAAGAGAAGTTGTAGTGCCTGAGAAGAGAGGTTAGAATCTTGTAGAGTCATGGAAACAAATCCTTTGACCCAGCATTTACTGCCTTGTGTGTTTGTTTTACACACTCCCTGCCACAACTCATTACATTCTCCCCACATTCCCATCAACTCCATCTGCACCTGTCCCCTCAACATTTTACCACTGATCTACATATTGGGGACAATCTACAGTGACCAATTAACCATCCATTCAACACAATTTTGGGATGTTGAAAGAAACTGGAGCACCCGGAAGAAACCCTTGCTGCCATTGGGTGAACGTGAAAATTCCACACAGGCAACATTAGAGGTCAGGATTGAGCCAGGTCCATGGAGATATGAGGCAGCAGCATTACTAGCTTCCCACTTGCCACTCCACATAAATGATGATCAGCAATAATAAAAAATTCAAGACATCTGTCTTAAAAATGATCAGAAACGAAACTGAGTCCTTTATCTCTCTCTTCCTCACCACAACATCATGAGAGTTTTGTACGTTGTTATTGGAAGAAGCAGTTCAAATGTTAGTTCTGTTCACTACAGATTTAGAGAATTGGTTCATTTTTTAATAATAATTTATATATTAATCACTATTTAAATATAGAATTTAATAAATTAAACCTGTTGATGTATTTATATATTAATCACTATTTACATATAGCATTTAATTAATTAAATATCTGTTGATGTATTAGTAATTAATAATTTAGTGCACAGCTTCAAAGGATAATGGAATATTGTTTAAGAAACCTGTTAACCTGAGATGTTAGTTTTCTGAAAAATGTATTTTTGTTTTGAAGCAACTGAATCGTCTTGGTTGGAGTTGTACTTGGTTTCAAATTTCTCTGTACATTAACTTGTCGTCTTTGTCCAGGTGGCTGTGCTGGAAGAGCAGCAGAAAACACAATTGTTTTCCCATTACAGAGCAGCTGATAATACAAAATGTAATTTGGAGAAACTGAGAGCATTGAATATCAGGTGAGCCTGGAAAAAACCCAAAAAGATAACATCTACGAAAAAAGGCAAAATCCTGTCAGAAAACCAAAATTGTCTTAAACATTTAGGACATTTTAAACTTGGTGAATGACCAGGACCAGTACACATTCATTAAAACAAAAGGCGGACGTTTAGAATCTATATCAGTATTAACCATAGAAGAAGTGAATGGAGATTGGGCAGTCTGAGGAAACTAATGCTAAATCAAACTGAAATAACTAATGAAATAAATAATGCCACGAGTCCACTCGAAAGATTATTTCCAAATTAAGATTATAAAATGAAAGTGAGAGTACTGCTTGTTGTCCAAAGTATTATTATTCCCATAGTTCGTTTAGATTGAAAATTCTTTGCAAGTCACTGCAGTATTTTATGGAAAATAGGAATGAGAAACCAGTGAACTATCATAATAAATGTTGTCAAGAAATTATTAGTGTATAATTAAGGATCGATTGAACAAACATCTGGATTTTGTTTTAATCTTGTGGAGAAATAAAGTGGTGCCTAATGAGCACAACAGAATTTTTGATGTAGCGATTAAAATGATGGATAGTTATTGTACAGACTTCTAGTGATTTCTCATAAATTGTGGAATTGAAGGCAAGTTTTATGACCTGGCTAGGAAATTAGCTGAGCAACAATAGACAGTAGTAGTACTTGTATCGGCAGGAGTACGACTAAAGGCATACTGTATTCATTAACTAAGATGGTAGGACAGAAATATCAGTTATCTAAATATGCCATAAAAGAACTAACCTGCATATTAAATCAACAAGCCAAACCCGGTAAATGGATTCAGGAAAAATAAATGGGGTTATCCACTTTTTAAATGTCGAAGAACAGGGGACGTTCTGCTGTAAATGGTGAAAATCTAATAACAATATAGGCTCAAACAGGTTTAGGAGTTCATGTATCAGGATTATTAAATGTCATGGTCAGAACCAGAAAATGATCAGTGAGACAAATGGAATGTAGGTCATAAGTAAAGGGAGCAGAATTAGGCCATTCGGCCTATCAGGTCTACTCCGCCATTCAATCATGGCTGATCTATCTCTCCCTTTTAACCGCATTCTCCCGTCTTCGCCCCATGACCCCTGACACCCGTACTAGTCAAGAATCTATCCCATAAAAATATCCAGTGACTTGGAATAACTGGAATACAAGGGATAGTCGATAACAATCTGATATTCGGAACAGGATGGATTTACCAGAATGATACCTGGACTCCAAGAATTAAATTAGTTAAATTACATGAACCAAGGATTGAAACATTAAATTAATGAATTGGAATTTTCCAGTTTTGACAGAAACATATGATTGCTGGATTGTGAAGTGTGAAAATTGGCCGCAAGCCTTTCTGGAATTAACATTAAAGGATTGAACACATTTGGGATCCTCTTCCAGAGTGCAATTTATGCCGTAATTTATTAATATGTGCTGGAATAAAGTGGTAATGCTATTCCACGAGCAGCTTTATTGAATTTGAATGTTCTTTCTTTAATGCAGCACATCAGCTATTCCACAACTGCACATGTCAATTACTGCCTGGGAATATTTTTTGTTCGAAATTCAACAAACAATCCATCAAACTGAGGTGACACAACTATTGTTATTATTTATAGACTAAGCCTCCTTGTCGTCTTTCTACCAAAATACAAAAACAGCCTCTAAGTAAAACTGTAAGACGTAGAATTGAAAACAAAATAAATTGAATAATTCTCTTTTTATTTGTACATACTGCTTATCCTGTCTATTATCCTTGTACATTGGATTTTCCGTTTTTGTTGAATGGAGTAAGTTCCATCTCTTACTCGATATGCCGCAGTGACCCAAATCCTGAAGACATTTTCTGAATAGAAAGCTGTTTTCTCCTTGCAGCATAGATGCCAGGTTCATTCCTGTTTGAAGAACGTTGACGAAGAATGTTGATCCTAAGTACATTGTGGTATTCTCTTACAGAAATGTTTTAAAGATCAGATGACTCGGGTAAAAGCTGGAATGCACCTAAGCAGCCTGGCACCAGTGACTGTACCAAGCCTCCCAATGCCACCACCTGTATGTATTCAATGAAATCTTTTTCTAAGAATAGTTCAGATCTTTAAAATTACATCATTTGTAATTTCAAAATGATGCATTCTGTCAAAAACATAACATCCAGCATCATACCTCAATTATAGTACAGGAATCCCACATTAGACAGCATTGAGTAGGTATCAATCTGAAAAAGTGGGGCCTTGGAAGAATGTTTAATTTACAGATATAGCGTGACAATAGGCCCTTCAGCGCACCAACCAGCGATCCCCGCACATTAACTCTCTCCACACACTAGGGATGGTTTACAATTATATTAAGCCAATTAACCGCCAAACCTGTACTACTTTGGAATGTGGGAGGAAGCCGGAGATCCCGGAGAAAACCCACGCTGGTCACTGGGAGAACGTTTAAACTCCATACAGACAGCACCTTTGGTGGTGGAAGGCAGCACCTCCACTGCTGTGCCACCATGCCTACCCAATGCTTTAGGTACAATCCTACACTTTTTAGCTGAAGGGTGAAATTATACAAATTGCCACAGTTAGCATTTGAGTTGGGTCTTGAAACAGTCCAGTGGCCCACTGTCCTGGAGAAATGCCAGCAAAAATCAAACGTCAAAGTAGAAATTATTCAACTGAAGTCCAAGATTCAGGAAAAACAGATTAGTCACCTATCGTTTCGAACAGCCTTAGTTTAATTGCTGTAAACCAAGCAAAGACTAGTAACAGGAGTAGACCATTCAGACACTAGCCTTTTATACCATTAAGTGAAACCGTGACTAAGCTAAATGTAAATTTAGTTTGTGTGATGTAGCTCTGAAAACCTTGAAACACTGACCAGAATTGTAAAATACTTGTTCAGCCTATTTATTGGTGACGGTTAAAATGGTTAAAAAACGTTTTCATATTGCCCTTAATGAAAGAATTCCAAATCATTTTGGAAGGCTGGAGCTGAGAACGATAGAATTGTAAAGGGTTTTCAATTGTTGTTGCAATGAATGTAAAGATATCCAAAGCAACATGGGCTTCTAGCACAATACATTGACACATCACAGAATAGCGAGATAGACATTCTGAGTGCTAGATGAATGGGGCTTTGTACCCCGATGAGTTCAAAATGAGATGGACTTCATGTAGGTCAGCGCTCACAGGCTATCAAGCATATTGTAAAAGTAAAGTCTTGAAGTGACATTGGCAGATTGAGTGATTCAGAAATCTAAAGTAAAAAAAGCTACAGATACTGAACATTTGAAGTGAAAATGGGAAATCGTCAGCAGGTCAGGCAGCAAATGCAGAGAGTTATTGACCATGATTAAATGTGTTTAAAAGAACTGCAAATGCTGGTATGCTGAAGATAGACACAACACGCTGGTGGAACTCAGCGGGTCAGGCAGCATCTCTGGAGAAAAAGGATGGATGACATTTTGTGTCTTCCGACTCCCGACCCGAAACGTCATCCATCCTTTTTCTCCAGAGATGCTGAGTTACTCCAACACTTTGTGTCTTTCTGTGGTTAAATGTTGACCCTACTTCGATCTTCACAGGCGCTGCATGATCGGAGTATTTCTTGCATTTTCTGTTTTTGAGTTTCTGAAGCAAGATGGAGGAATTCTTAGAAATGATTTGTAGAAATGATTAAGTCCTAAATGTGGATTTAACTACAAGGTTCAACAACTGAGATTGGAAAGATTACTAGAAAAGATGTTTTAATTCTTTGATTTTGTTGCGATCTTAAAATGTGTGTGTTTCAATTCAGGTGATGCTGGAAATGTCAACTATTGATGATCCTGCCATTATAGCATCTTTCCCTCGTGCTGCAACTCCGCTCCTGGAGTTACAGATGCAAAAGCATAATTTACTACTTCCACAAGCCTCAACTGTTCTAACGGAGAATCCAACGTCGTCAATCACAAGAGCCACTAAAGAAAAGACAAAGTCTCCATCCAGCTTTCAGGCCCAGCATTCCTCAAACCATTTTCAATCTGGTGCTGCTTGGACCAAGTCTCAGTCTACCTGGTCAGCAACAAATAATCGATCAGACTCACCTGTGGGACCAATACCCGCAAGCTCTGCTGAGTCACAGCCTTCTACAAATCAATCTGCACATGCAAAATCTCAGCAATGCAAGAATAGCTTTGATAAGATAATCTACCGTCTTTTAGCCATGTTCCCTGATTATACACAGTAAGTCTTCAATTAACATATGTACAACGTGTGGAATGGTGTTCTGGTGACTAAATTTTCCGATTAATCATCTGCAGACATAGAAACATAGAAAATAGGTGCAGGAGCAGGCCATTCGGCCCTTCGAGCCTGCACCGCCATTCAATATGATCATGGCTGATCATCCAACTCGGTATCCTGTACCTGCCTTCTCTCCATACCCACTGATCCCTTTAGCCACAGGGGTCACATCTAAGTCCCTCTTAAATATAGCCAATGAACTGGCCTCAACTATCTTCTGTGGCAGAGAATTCCAGAGACTCACCACTCTCTGTGTGAAAAATGTTTTCCTCATCTCGGTCCTAAAGGAATATAAAAGTAAATAATTAATTTTACAAAATTTGAAGCCTGTCTTAGTAATTGTGTCCATAAAATTCTTGTATTGTTATTGAAATCTATCATGTTCACCAACATGTTTCAGAGATTGAAACCCATGTTTGCTAGGTATAAACTGCATTTGACTCCAGATTCACTTTGAACTCGCCTCCAAATTGGTTTAGCAAGCTATTCAATTTGTTCAAACACTCTGTATTATGACATGGTCAGAATAGAATAGCATTATCGGTTGGGAACTGATTTGGGATTGGTAAGGTTTCCCTCTGTCCTGTTAACTTTAAAGTGCTCTTCCCAAACATTTGGAAACTGGCACTTAAATCAGGACAGCTGTCCCGTAGACAGGACCAAAAGACATAGGAACAGAATTAGGCTATTTGGCCCATCGAGTCTACTCTGCCATTCGATCATGGCTGATCTTATTTTCCCTCTCAACCCCATTCTCTTGCCTTCTGCCCGTAACCTTTGGCGCCCTTAACATCAGCGAAGGAAAGTTGTGTGTACTGAATCTTATATTCCAGCTCATGCACCAGATCTCAAGGGAAATTAGAGATAAGCAGTAAATGTTAGACTTGCCAGCAATTCCTACATCCTGTAAATTTGCTTCAAATCGCACATTATCATTTCTGAGAAGGCCAGGTCTAAAGTTACTGGATTTTTTATAGTATATTGACATTAAGATTTTTAAACCAATGTTTGTCCAAAGCAATCAAAATTTAATTATCTTTGACTTTGTTCTCGTCAAGGAAAAATTAAACTGCCTCATTTGGCAGGAGGAATAGGTTGCATGCAGTGAGAATTTCAGTGGCTTACAGATCCCAAAGGGAACGGTGTCCAATCTATATTGACTCTGTGTTGCTGCAGACTTCAGCCCCTCACTTTCAGAAATATCCCTGATTTTTTTGGGGGTATTTGATGACACGGTTCAATCAGTATTGGGAATGAATAATTCCATGAAGCTGGGTTGAGGTTAATGCGTTTATTGATGCTACTAAGGTCCTTCAGGATCAAAGATGACTTATTACTACTCTAGTTTTATGAGTTCTGAGTAGACCGATTATGTCATTTTGGGAAGTGCATGCTTCCATAAATCGGACAGAAGCTGCCTGAAAGGGGCGCAGGTACTTTGTGAGGTGGTTCATTCTGCCTGTCATTTACACAGGCTTCTGACCAGTCCTGTGCATAGACTCAAATTCTCCTACTGTCCCAAATGCCGCAACTTCACTTTAAATAGTCCTGGGTCCGGGATTCCCAAAGTCAGTAGTGTTGTTGCTTTTTTTTAAAAAGACTTTGATCATATCCTTGAATATTTTGGAACGGTCCCAACTCAAAATGTGTGCCATTCAAGTTCTCCAGGGATGCTGCCTGACCCGCTGAGTTGCTCCAGCACATTATCTCTTTCCTTGATATTTTCCTGTTCATCTGGTGATTTCTTGTGACCGAGCTAAGAGTCGTGCCTCCTTCTGGATTCTAATAATGGCATGTGTATGATGTCAACTTGACATATTCTTCTAATGTTTTGATAGAAACAGTATTGCTGCTATCTTCAGTTACCTTGAGTGTATGCGGTGGGTTATCCAGGTCTCGAAAGTTTATAGGAGAGCAGAGATCACTCGTCAAGGGGACCATGAGTTTGAGGGTCTGAGAATTTGCTTTATACACCAATTTCCATTTTGCCCTGCATTTTGCTTTTCAGTGCCAACCTGACTAACTTCATTAAAGAAGTTCGTAGTGCAAATGGTGGTTCCCTTTCTGGATTAGTGTACGATGAGATAATCAATAAAGTGGCAGAGCACATCCTGGATCATCAGGACAGAAAAAAGGTAAGAGAACAAACCTTGACCTGTAAATGGGAAAAACGGGAAATATTTTTAATATTGATAAATTCCTTGGCTCTCTGCTATTTAACAGAATAGGGGTGACGTATGAAAGTTGGGACAGTAGGGTGCTGAAGTTAGATTGGAAAAAGTATACGGATTTTTTAGAAACCTTGCGATTTTGTATATGAACAAGAATGAAAACACTAAATATTAATTATAATATACCATAGGAATCATTGCTGGGTCATTTTGTACATTATTTATATTAATGATTTGGATGTGAATATAGGTGGATGCTTAAGTAAGTTTGCTGATAACACTAAAATTGATGAGATAGTGGACAGTGGAGCTGGTTATCTAAGATTACAACAGGATCATGATCAACTGGGCCGATGGGCTGCGGAATAACAGGTGGAACTTAATTCAGATAAATGCCTTTTGGCAAAACAAATCAGGGCAGGATTTGCACAGTACATGGTAGCATCCCGGGGAGCGTTGTAGAACAGGGAAATCCAGGTGTGCAGATACATAGTTCTATAAAGGTGGTAACACAGGTAGACATGGTGGTGAAGGTGTTTAGCACACCTGCCCTAGTCAGGGTATTGAGTACAGGAGTTGGTACGTCATATTACATCTGTACATGGTGTTGGTAAGTTCACATTTGCAGTATTGGGGAGTACAGTTCTGGTCACCCTGATATAGGATGGATGTCATTAAGTGTAAGGAAGAACTGCAGATGCTGGTTTAGACCAAAGACAGACACAAAATGCTGGAGTAACTCGGCGTGTCAGGTAGCATCTCTGGAGAAAAGGAAGAGGTGACGTTTCAGGTCAAGGCCCTTCTTCAGATTGAGTGTCAGGGGAGAGGGAAATTAGAGATATGAAAAGGTACAGAACAAATCAAAGCCGGCACCAATAGGCAATGAGCCCACAATGGTCAATTGTTGCTGTGGAGTAGGTGATAACGAAGAAATGATCTCCTTTTACTTTGACTGTAATAATAGCCAGAGATGAGCACCATGGACAGCACACAATCCTCTCCCTACTGAGGCTCATCAGCTGCCTCTGGGGTGCGACCCTCAAGAAATAACATGCAAATCATTGGGCCAGATCTTATGCTGAAAATGATGGCAAAACTTTCTTGCTCTGTGAAACTGGCATTAACTTCAAGATTTCAGTCATGTTTCTAGCAGAAAGTCTCTGGATCTTTGACAAGTTGTGCAATTTGCAGCTTCTCTGTTATAATTGAATAAAGTTAAATTGATTTCAATTTGACGTACTTATAAATAGGTCTCATTACTTAATTATTTGAAAATCTTGGACTGTTACATGAAGGCTGAGTGAGGTTTTTAATGGCATGCTAAGCCATAATTACTATTTATTAAACTTCCTGGCCTCAAGTGACTTTTGTCCTTTGTAATTGCCACCGAACTAGATCAAAAAAGTAATTTAACATCATATTTAAGCTTTTAATGGCACTTGAATTGCTCCCTTAATCTTGTGTATGTTCTGATCTTTATTTATCACACTCCATAATGTATTAAAGTTAATTAAAAACGCATGCTTTCTTTCCCTGGCGAGATGCCCATTGGGAATTCTGTGATTAGTTGCTCTGTGATGACTTTGGGAACTGGAGTCCCTGACATGATGCCAGACGGCAGCAGGTCGTACACATGGGGTGAATTTTGCCATGCAGACCACCAAAGTAGTTTGTGGAGAATTTTCTTTGAGATCAGCAGTTTCCCTGTGGCTAACCATAAATTCTGTGCCATTTAAATTAAATTCCTTAAGACGAGACTGCTGCCATCAAGTTATCTGGGCTTGAGTACACACTACTTGGGCACTATCATTTGCAATCAGTTGTGAAAGAATAATATTGCTGGGGCAGAAAATGTAAGATTAAAAATCAAAGATCAATTAAACCTGGTAATTTCCCATAATTTGGCTTCGCTATAAAGTTAATGCTTATTATCAACAGTACAATTGCAATGTGTAATCCTCAAAAGTATTCATCTTCATAAAATATGGTGCATAATCGAATATGAATGAATAATGCAAAGGCAATCAAACCTTTGTGGAAGTGCATAAACATCAATGAATAGCTCAGTAGATTCATGGAAATGTGTTCAAATACAAGCACCAGTATCAAGATGGGATAATCAATGCCTGAGCAACATTTCTGTTCTCTGTGGGAAAGCTGGGTGAGAGCAGGAATGCACTATATGGAGGACTATTTCATCAACTATGGCAGAGGGGAAGCAACATTTCTAGGAGGACCTTTCAGATGCCCTAGCATAGAAAACATCTTGGGAACTAGACAGCAGAGACCGGAAAATGGAAAGCATCCGTATGGAAGGCTGGGTGGAGGACATGTGTCAAGGTAACTGAGTATGCAGGTTGTAGAAGGTGGTGGTAGCAAAACACTCATCTTTTGTAGACAGCTTAATAATTTGGGGCTCGTATAAAAACCTTCTGCAAGGGTCTTTGAACCTCTCGGATTTGAAACTTTCCATTCCGAAAAACTGCTGTAACCCACGTTTTTATTTGGATTAAGCCTGTTAAAGGGGAATTCCTTTAGGACCGAAATGAGGAAAACATTCTTTACACAGAGAGTGTTGAATCTCTGGAATTCTCTGCCACAGAAGGTAGTTGAGGCCAGTTCATTGGCTATATTTAAGAGGGCGTTAGATGTGGCACTTGTGGCTAAAGGGATCAGGGGGTATGGAGAGAAGGCAGGTACGGGATACTGAGTTGGATGATCAGCCATGATCACATTGAATGGTGGTGCAGGCTCGAAGGGCCGAATGGCCTACTCCTGCACCTATTTTCTATGTTATTGTAAACATATTTAACTTGGTGGCATCTCCTACTTTTGTTCATTAATCAGGCTAGTACAGCTACATAGTTAAACAACCATATTCAGAATGAGTAGGGTCTTGCAGATACATATCTTTTGAGGCAAAGAAAAAGAGCATTGTTTTCTAATGTTACAAAATGTTTTGGGTAAAATGACCAGGTCCCAGTAGATCTCTGTAAATATCTTAAAGGAAACAAAGGTATGGCTTAACATAAGAGGGATTGCTTTTTGGGAGAAATGTGGGAAATTAACCACATGGAGAATAATTAACTATTTATTGCAAATTACTTATTGTGCTTAAAAGAAAAAGCCTAAATTATGTTTTTTTGCTCCTTTGTTATATTGGCAGAAAAAGTGAAAATCCGACACGAAAAATCATACATTTGTAGTCAATCCAGCCAGACTAACCTAAACCAAATGTCTCTAATGAACACAGCAATCTTCTAAAATGCATTTTAGTTGTGAGTGAATGTGTGGATAAGATTGTGGAACTGCCAGCAATAATGGACTGCCATCTGCTGCAGTGGCCACTTCTTTTCCTGGCTTGCAAAGCAGAACCTGGATAGTGGAGTTTTTCCATCTTAAATTGGTTATACAGTGCCCTCCTGTTTGGGACAAAGACCCATCATTTATTTATTTGCCTCCGCACTCCGTAATTTGAGATTTGTAATCGAAAAAAATCACATGTGGTTAAATTGCACATTGCCAGATTTTAATAAAGGCCACTGTTATACATTTTGATTTCACCATGTAGAAATTACTGCTATGTTTGTACATAGTTTTCCCCCCCCATTTCAGGACTGCTGAATTGTGATATGGGAGCAATCACTATCCTTCAGTGGCCGTTGGACTTTTACCCAGTAAAAGCTAGTTCATTTCAACACAGCTGGTGCAAATGGCTTTGATGCCTCTTGGAAAAAGATTGCAAGTTTATTAAAACTTTAGAACTTGTATCCAAGGCAGCTGAAGGAAATAAGTAGACTTAAAGAAAATAAATGGTCTTTATTAACAGTAATGACTTGAATTCCCAGTGACTGAACAAATACATTTTATTTAAATCACACTTCGACAATGTTATTGGTTGTTAGAATTGATATTGTATTTTTTAAAGAGCAACTGGCAGGATTAATGGTGTGTTTTTGTTAAACCGTGTTTCAGGTCCAGTTTCCGTCTGCCAACCTTCAACAGGCAACAATCCTGGCTGACCAAAGAGCCGCTTTTGTCACACGTGATGCCTCAAAAACCAACTCGGTGAACAGAAAGGCCAGGATACCTGATGGTCTTTCCCAACCTTGGCGACCAGTCAATGTTCACACTGCTCCACTGTGGCAGGGAAGCGGTAACATGGTAAGTCAAAGTCAAATGAAGTCAGGTTCCATTACCTTATGACATGATGGGCTACGAATTCCTCATGTAGTATGCAAAAACAATTCTCATGTAATAAATTCTTGCTCAACACCAGTTCAGCAGTGTGAATGACAGAGTATTAACAACATGCTAATTGGCCAGCTGTTTGGCAAAACCCTACCCTCATTTGGTAAACGGGTTACTACCTGATTTTCTGCTTTACTCAAACAGTTTACCAGTAATCTCCCCTTCTTTCACATCAAGTTACTGTACTTGCACCTTAACCTCCTACAAAATATTCTCTAGTCATCGATTACTTTTACATTTGTTGTTGACTGCCAATTAAAGAATTACAAGCAGAAACTTCAATTCATGAATTATGCATCTAATTTATTTAACTAAACTGCCTGTATATAGATTTTAAAAATCTTTAGTGCTTAAATTTCAGCAGCAAAATCAATGCACTATTTAACCACAAGTCCTAGATGCTTTATTATACTCAGCATCCAAACATTAACCCACACTTGCAATAGCTTTAATAATGGTTTCAATGTCCAAGGTCATGCAATATGACATTCCAATGCAGTGAACCCTGACTATGCAAATGCAAGCTCCTTTAGAATGTCCTGAAAACAGAACTTTCCTTGAGCAAAGTCTCTAATTCTTTACAAAATCCTGGAATTATCTTGTTTAAGAAGGAACTGCAGATGCTGGAAAATCGAAGGTAGACAAAAGTGCTGGAGAAACTCAGCGGGTGCAGCAACATCTATGGAGCGAAGGAAATGGGCAACGTTTCGGGCCGAAACGTTCCCTGAAGAAGGGTTTCGGCCCGAAACGTTGCCCATTTCCTTTACTCCATAGATGCTGCTGCATCCGCTAAGTTTCTCCAGCACTTTTGTCTACCTGGAATTATCGTGATTGGTTCCAAAATCAAGTGATTTTTGGCAAATCCATATGACTTTGAGGATAGATCTATGATGTGATCTGGCTAAAAAGTGGATGTATCTACATTTAAGATTAAAAAACAATTGATGTAATATCTAAATTTCATTTAAGATTTAAGATCACACAGCATCACTTCAAACCAAGAGTCTGGTTTGGATTAAGATGAAGGATTGGTAAATAGAAGACAATAGGAAATATTGGCAGGCTGGTGATCACTATGTGCCATAAGGATCATTTCTGTAATAATTATCAACATGAAAGACTTGCAGTATTATTGAGGCTGACATCAAGATATTGGGCATCGGTAAGAAGGCGGATAAGATACAATGTGTAGGAGGGAACTGCAGAAGCTGGTCAAAACCATTCTTCAGTGTGAAGGGTCTTGACTTGAATTGTCACCTATTCCTCTTACCCAGATATGCTGTCTGACCAACTGAGTTACTCCAGCTATGTGTGTCAATCTCTGGATAAGATACAAGATTGGCCTTTTAAATTAAAGTATATTTAAATGGACATTTGGGTAACTTTTTAATCTAAGAAAGGAAATGGAAGAAACAAAGCAATGTTGAAGTGTTTTCCTTGTTCTCATTGCAGATATTTGACGGCGAACAGTGTATTATTTGTCATGATGAGTTAACGCCAGACAGCATGTTGGCGCTGCAATGCGGGCATCACTTCCACAAGGTGGTAAGTTAATCGCACTTGGTCTTACTTTTGGCGGGTAATGCGCAGCCTATTTAGACTTTGGAATGTGCTCACACTGACAGATGGAAAATAAGGTCATTCCTGGAGTTTTGTCAGGTGAAGAAATGATGTGAAGAAAAGGATGCACCAGCTTCAACCATGTAGGATGTCAGCCTGCTGTCCGAGTGTTTGAGGGGCAGGAAGGAAGATTCTCGTCTTATAAATTGTGCACTGGTCTCATATTTTCATTGGAGACAGAAGGGATTGCTTATTTTTGTAACTAAACTGGATTATTTGTTTAAAAATAACATGTTTTTTGCCTGTGCATTGTTTGCCACTCTACATAGAACAGTACAGCACAAGAGAAGACCCTTTGGCTCCCAATGTCAATTCCAAACATCATGCCATTGCCTGTGTGCATGTAATCCATATCCCTCCATCCCCTGAATATCCTTATGCTTATCCAAAATTCTCTAAAATGCCACTGTGAGTGTGGGAGGAAACCTACGTGGTCACGGGGAGAACGTACAAACTCCATACAGACAGCAACTCTCCCACTGTGCCACCCCCGGTCTATTGATACTTAATCCTATTTATACCTTGGGAGTACTTAACTATATACAATGCAACAAATATCAATATCTGTTACTGCGTGAACATAAATATGTTCTGATTAAGCTTTTTTCCCTTATCCTACAGTGCATCAAGCAATGGCTGAAAGCAAATAGCACCTGTCCAACATGTCGAGTCCATGCTCTCCTGCCTGAGGACTTCCCCATGCTGCCTGGAATATTAACTCCACAAAACTTACCTTTCTCATGATGAATTGTTATTCTGACTATTTAATGTCAACTGTTTTCTCTCCACTGGATACAAAATAATTACTTTTATAATCAAGTAAAAATTAATTATATCTTGACATTATGTACTTCTGCATATTAAAGGGACCTATCTGAACAGCAACAGATCCAACTCTGTTACGGTAAAGGTTATGAGTGATGGATTAGCAGGCTTTTTGGCTATACTTTCTCAAGAAAATTTACATAATTTGTTTTAATTGATTTTAAAATTAATAAATTGACTATTGTATAATCATGGAAGATACTATAATCATGGAAGATATTAAAACAATCTTATTATGTCATGTGCTTTCTTACACCAACTGAAATGTAACACCTTTCCATATGTATCAAACTATTAAAAGACCAAAACGAAACACTGGAGGAATCTTGAGCCTATCCCTTTGTTCAACCCATCCCATCTCCACTGCTTCTGAAAACAGATTTGTTTTACTCTCTTCCCGTTCTAATGGAGGTCCTGGACATGAAACAAATGTAGTCTTTACCTTCGTAGTGGAAGGCATGAAAAGCTTAAAAATAGTTTAGGGGCAGGAAGCAATGTATTTGGTACATTAAGGGTTAACAGATCCCTCCGTCCTAATAATTTACCTCCTTTATAAGAGAAAGAACCAGAGATATTAAACGCATTGGTTGTTTATCCTAAAATTCCATAGATTCTGGAGAAGTCCTAACTGGTTGTAAAAAAAAAAGCAATTTTTAATGTTAAAAGGGCATCCTAACTGTCAATAAAACACTGAAATTGTAATTAAGGAACTAAACAGTATTGAGAAGTTAATAGGATTTTCTGAAAATGAAATTTTTAATTTTAATTTCCTGAGAATGTAATAAGCAGCTGGCTAGAAAAAAGGGGACCAGTGAAAATAAACTGGATTTTAAGGTTACTGAACAAGAAAAGGGGTTAAAGAGTTAAAGGTGAATTGTTAGTATGTATGGAGTGAGTATAAGAGAAAAAGCATTGGGAGTTTAAAAAGGTCCATTTCAGCCTTGGGGCAGTGATGGGGCTCATTGTCATCGCAAACTTCAAAATTCACAAGATCCTAATGTCATTTATCATGACAAAACGGGTGGGAATGCAAGGTAGGGTAGACAGTCTGCAAAAGGAAGGAAATTAATTTGTTTTGTTTAAGAAATCTGCATCTTTCCATGGAAAAACCAACAGCATGTGTGAGAGTGAAACATTTAACATTTCAGGTTGGTGACCTTACATCAGAGCTGCAAATTTCAAACTCACTCAGGGAACCATTTAACGATGAAATCTCAAAGCAGTACACTACTCCGAACCACAACACATTGTACAACTCTCCAATTACATTTTAAATCTTTCAATGATGTGAAAGCCTTTAAAATTCAGGTAAGTGGAAGCTGAATCCATAACTTCACCCAGTGTTGCTGCAGTATCCACATTCCACCAGCAGAGGACAATTTTGCTCCAACAATAGACTTTCTGCCCAGTGTCACTGCACATGGTCACAAACACTGACCCATTAACTGAAAATTCAACACAAAAGGCCCATACTCAAAACTTTGGAAAATATTATATTTACAATTAAGCGATGAAATGACCATCATGAATCAAGTAGGATTGAATTGTATTTGACCATCATTTACACACTACAGCATTTAATATTCAAATGGAGTGAAGTACAAAAAATTACCAGGTCCAAATTTCTTTGACCTCACAATGGAATGGCGGAGGGAGACAGATATACCACTGGAACGAATGTATCCACTCTGACAGGAAAGGTTTAGAGGGAGAAATAAACTAGATGCTGGCTTTGTACCAAAGATAGATAGAAAGCGTCACCTATCCTTTTTTGCCACATCTGAATGAATGAACGAATAGCCTTTATTGTCATTCAGACCTTTCGGTCTGAACGAAATTTCGTGCCTGCAGTCATACATATATAAAAATAACAAAACCACACAATAAACACAAAATTAACATCCACCACAGTGAGTTCACCAAACACCTCCTCACTGTGGTGGAAGGCAAAAGTCTTAGCGTCTCTGTCTTCTTCCCTCCTTATCCTCCCTCTGCGCTGAGGAGATCCAGGCCTCCAATGCTGCCGTCCACCAGGCCCGCGGCCGAGCCTCCGAAACCGAGCCGCTGTCGCCGGAAAACCGCCACCGGGCCCACCGCAGGAACGTAGCTGGAGCACCGCAGCACCTGATCTGCTGCCTGATCCGTTGAGTTACTCCGGCATGGTTTGGCTATCTGAGGTTTAGAGAGGCATAGGTCAAAAATAGGTAAGTGGGACCAGTATAGATGGGGCAGCTTGGTCGACATGACAAGTTGGGCCGGAGGGCTTGTTTCCATGCTTTATGACTATACCTGCACTCTAGAAGCACGATGGTGGCAGGCAGGAACACCAATTTCAGAACTAAAACAAAATTCTTAGCAGTGGAATTCTCAGTCAATCCCAGCAAGTGATGTAACCCACCACGCTACCAGCTAGGTCTCCCAGCTGCACCAACATTTCTCCCATTTGAGATTTGACGTAACATTTTTTTGCAAAATCTTTTGTTGTGACAATCCAGAACTCAGATCCTCATTGCTCTGTTTTCATGTTTCTCTGTAGCATTCTGAACCTGCTGTAGTTCATTTTCCACACCCACCCATATGATGAAAGCATACTGATCCTTGGCTAAATTGCATGGGACCAGAGGGAAATTTCACGTCCACTGCTTAGCTGAGTGGGGAACTTTGCCTTGGTGAGTTTCAAAAACTAGGTTTACAAAACAAGGTCAGAGTGCGCATTCTTTTAAACCATTTTGTTTCAAATAAGTAAAACATGAAAAGTTTTAAATAAAAAGAAAATGGTTACTGATATTTAAAGTACTGATTAAAAATAAGTCTTCCTTGGCCTGATACGTTTAGTTTAGAGACAACACGGAAACAGGCAGTTTGCCGCGCCGACGAGCGATCCTCGTTACAGTAGCGCACACGACACGAGGTGCATTTTACAATTTTTACCGAAGCCAATTAACCTACAAACCTGTGTGTCTTTGGAAACCGGAGGAGCCGGAGAATACCCACACGGCACAGGGAGAATGTACACTCCCTACAGACGCCACCCATAGATCGAACCAGTCTCTGGCCCTGTAAGGCAGCAACTCTACCGATCTGTCACCGTGCCACCTCATATTGTCACTGTAACTGAATTAGTGTGTCTGATACACCACCATAGCTGTATATCCATAGTCCAGTTAAACATTAAAAAAAGGACTGAGAATAAAACAGGAATATTATTTAAACTTCTACACGAGGCATTTAACATAGTATGTGCAGCACAGACTAGTTTCCTGCATTTGAATAAAAGTCCAAAAATGGAGTGTATCATCATTACTGCTTTCATGCCTCTCTGCCGTATATCTGAATTCATTCCCATAAAAAACAAAGTGATCCCTAACCTTGGGTTTGCATGAATATTTCCTACACTTCTAAACATTTCAGGCATATTGCAATAACCAAACTCCTTCAGAGAATCATTCAGAGTTAACCAAGCAGCATAGCATGCTGGCTTCCTTGAACATTACACTGGAGAGTCAAACAGCAACACGGATGCATTAAAGAGAATATAAACAAACTGTCAGTGATCAAACAATAGAACCTTTTTTTTGAGTGTTCTCTAACTTTCAGCTAGCTGTAAATCTCCAAATATTATTGTGCAACCAGTTGGTTCATTAATTCTGCTCCATTATTTTGAACCTTAATCCCAAACACAAAGAGCTGCAGTAATTCAAGGGATGGGAAAGGGGCAGGAGCAGGCATAGCTTGTTGGTTACATTTGCCACAAGGACTGTTCAATGTAACGCAGCACCATTCCCCAATTCTTTCTCTGCTGCATTAATAATTGCATGGGGGCTGCCTCCTACAGCTGTGTAGAATTCATTGACTTCGGTGGATATTTTTACAGCATAGATGTTTAGTACAGGTGTCCGAGGTTATGGGGAGAAGGCAGGAGAACGGGGTTAGGAGGGAGAGATAGATCTGCATTATTGGACAGTGGAGTAGACTTGATGGGCCGAATGGCCTAATTCTACTACTATTCCTTATGACCTTGCCCTCAATTTCACTTGGACCATCTCCGACGCCTCTCTTCGTTTTCTCCATCACATCTCTGTGTCTCCTCTGCATCTCGCAGTTCTGTTCTTACACCCCCTCGCCCAGACAGAACAAGGATAGAGTTCCCCTCGTCCTTACCTTTCAACCCACCAACCATCACATCCATTGTTATCTGACACTTCTGCCACCTTCAATGTGATCCCACCACCCGTCACATCTTCCCATCTCCAGAGACCAAACCAGAAAGATCCAAAGGGTCCTGATCCAAAACGTCATCTATCCATGTTTTCCAGAGATGTTGCCTGCCCCACTGAGTTACTCCAGTACTTTTTTATCTTCCCTTTCAAAACAGTTTGCTCAAAATGTATGTAAACAAATTAACACTTGAAATGTTTTAATTAGATTGACTTTGTTATAAGAGGAAAATTGGAAAACTGAAATCATATTAAACCCTCGTTAGCAGTGGTTGAAGCTAAGTAATATCAGGAATATTTAATAGCAGGGGCCTTATGACAAATTATAATTTCTCAGAAGTCATAATTACACCCACACAAATGTGATTGCTAATCCCAACCTCAATTATTATTTTGTTGAAATGCTGATAAATTAAAGGCCTGTTTCTATGTTCAGCAAACGATTAACCTGCAGAAGCTCCATTTCCATTTCACACTTTATACCAAAGACCAACCGCTCGATGATCTTTGCTTTACACCAAGCTGAAGTAGTTTCACCTTCATTTTCCATTGGAGAATGGTTTTGCCTTTCAAAGTTAACTAGCTTTTTGACACTGGAAAGTCCAAGCCTTGCCTTCTAGTTCGAATAAACATTGGCTCACATATCCATGATCAAGAGCCTCATCAATGCTAGTGATATTGCTCTAGCCACATTCAACGTGTACATATTGTTTAACAAGTCCTGAACTAATCTCTTTTGAGAACAAAAGTTAGGTTTGCAGGACTGTTCCTGCAACGTCAGTGATCCACCCCTCATCCATTAATAACTTTGATTACTGAAAGTCAGTCTCAGAATTAAAATTGACCGAGAGTCTGTAGCTGTTTGCAGACATTACTTCTGAACTTCTGTTATCACTTATTTCCAGTGTCAAGAAAAGGGCTTTTCTTGAGAACTAACAAGATCAAGGACCTATTTCACCCTTCACACACCCTCTTCTCCCCTCTACAATTGGGTGGAAGATACAAAAGTTTGAAAGCACCTACCACCACTCAGGGACAGCTTCTCCCCATTATCACACCACTGAACTGCCCTCCCATCTTCCAGCCTACCTTTGTTGGGGATGCAACATTTTCTCTAACTGTAACACAACGTTATAAAACTATATTCTGCACTCTGCTACTTTTCTCTCTGCACTACCTGTTCGACGGCAAGTAGAAATGAGCTCACATTTTATAGAGCTGCTACTTTACAGCGCTCGAGACCCAGGCTCAATCCTGACCATGAGTGCTGTCTGTACGGAGTTTGTACGTTCTCCCTTTGACTGCGTGGGTTCATTCTGGGTGCTCTGGTTTTCTCCCACATTGCAAAGACGTGCAAGTTTGTAGGTTACTTGGCTTCTGTATATTGTCCCAAATGAGAATGATAGAACTAGTGCTCTGGTGATCGTTGGTTGGTACAGACTCAGTGGGTCAAAGGGCCTGTTTCCATGCTGCATCTCTAAACTAATCTAGCCTGGTCAAGTACCTCAAATGCTAGTGATACTGCCCCAGCCACTTCCAACATGTACTTGTGTATGACTTGATTGCACTGGTGTATACCATGATCCGATTTAAAAGGATGCGACCAAAAGCTTTTCACCATATCTCAATACACGTGAATAAACCAATACCTAACTGTGCACATTTGCAGGATCTCAATGAATCAAATCTCTTTTAAAAGTTCTAGGAATTTGAGTTATGTAATAATGTTAATCTTTAGTCCAGGCATCATTTTGGCAAAGGTAGACACGTAATTTTGGAGTAACTCAGCGGGTCAGGCAGCATCTCTGGAGAGAAGGAATGGGTGACGTTTCCAGTCGAGACCCTTCTTCAGACTGATGTCAGGGGAGGTACAAAGATAGAATGTAGTCAGAAACAGTAAGACTAGTGGGAGAACTGGGAAGAGGGAGGGGATAGAGAGGGAAGGCAAGGGCAATCTGAAGCTAGAGAAGTCAACGTTCATACTGCTGGGTACACAAGCGAAATACGAGGTGCTGTTCCTCCAATTTGCGCTGGGCCTCACTCTGATCAGGTTGGTTAAAACAGACTGAGTGGGGGTGTTCAGCGAAACGATCGCCGAGCCTGCGCCTAGTCTCGCCGATGTCGGGAAGTTGGCACCCGGAACAACGGATACAGTAGATGAGGTTGGAGGAGGTGCAAGTGAACCTCTGCCTCACCTGGAAAGACTGTTTGGATAGAGCCTTTGATAGTGTCCTTACAGGAAGCAGGGTGGGAAGAAGTGTAGTCAAGATAGCTATTGGGTGTCAGTAGGTTTGTAGTAGATTTGGGCAAATCTACTCCACACTCCCTACAAAGCCAATACATTAATAGTTTATATTAATATACATACAGCACCCGCAGTCGGGATCAAACCCGGGTCTCTGGCATAGTAAGGCAGCAGCAACTGCACCACCGCGCCTCTTTGCAAGGCAAAGATTCCATATGCTTTATAATCCACTTTCTCTACCCAACTGTGGTAAATGTGCACATTTTCCCAAGGAGTGAATACATTTGCGGAGAAACACAATTGTGCAAATATTTATTGTCTTTTAAATAAGAAAATTGTTCAGTTCTCAAAAAAATGACCGTAGGCCACGATTTGTACAAATGAGCTTCTCGGAATGGAATGCAAATTAGTTGTCGAACAACAAAGTCCGTTGTGAATCCAATGCTGCTCTTCCCCAAATCAATAGCTCTGCCCCTGCAGAACTCAAAAGCGGTAGATTTTAAGCGGGAAATTCTCAGTGATTAGGTGATCGTCCTGAAGAATCACCACGACATTCACTTCAAATTCTGTAAAGAAGAAAAGATGCCAGTTATAACTGTTACTTCATCACGTCTCACGCATGCCCCCAACCAAATATTGCACATATGGTAAAATGTTGTTGTACCCTCACTCCTAGTTTATAAAATAGGCCGAAAAGCCTACTCCTGCATCTATTTTCCATGTTCCATGTTTCTATTTCATAAGATTTGTGAACTAGAGGCATACATGGTAAACGGTAGGGAATTGAAGAATACAGTTGAACAGAGGGATCTGGGAATAACCGTGCATAGTTCCTTGAAGGTAGAATCTCATATAGATAGGGTGGTAAAGAAAGCTTTTGGTATGCTAGCCTTTATAAATCAGAGCATTGAGTATAGAAGCTGGGATGTAATGTTAAAATTGTACAAGACGTTGGTGAGACCAAATCTGGAGTATGGTGTACAATTTTGGTCGCCCAATTATAGTTAGGATGTCAACAAAATAGAGAGGGTACAGAGGAGATTTACTAGAATGTTGCCTGGGTTTCAACAGCTAAGTTACAGAGATAGGTTGAATAAGTTAGGTCTTTATTCTCTGGAGCGCAGAAGGTTAAGGGGTGACTTGATAGAGGTCTTTAAAATGATGAGAGGGATAGACAGAGTTAATGTGGACAAGCTTTTCCCTTTGAGAATAGGGAAGATTCAAACAAGAGGACATGACTTTAGAATTAAGGGACAGAGGTTTAGGGGTAACATGAGGGGGAACTTCTTTACTCAGAGAGTGGTAGCGGTGTGGAATGAGCTTCCAGTGGAAGTGGTGGCGGCAGGTTCGTTGGTATCATTTAAAAATAAATTGGATAGGCATATGGATGAGAAGGGTATGGAGGGTTATGGTATGAGTGCAGGCAGGTGGAACTAAGGGATAAAAGTTGTTCGGCACGGACTTGAAGGGCCGAGATGGCCTGTTTCCGTGCTGTAATTGTTATATGGTTAGCATTTAGAAATGCAAGCTGAAATTCCTGATGGATTTGCAGTGAATTGCAAACTTATTAGCAGTTTTAAAAGGGTGAGCATAGTAGGTGTGAATTTCAATGTTAAACTTATATTGACTTCAGTATTTTCCCACGCATTTATAAAACGTGTGCAGCGTCTGTCTGAACTTACTTCAAAATAACTCAACCCCATCATATTATCAGATCAAGAAGAAGCCATAAAACCACAAGGACATCCTCCCACCCGCCACCCCATCACAAACCAGAGGTGAACCCGCCTCCTTCACTAATCTCTGTAAAGGGGCCAAGCCATCCACCGTGGAGCTAGGGGAGTCTTCATTCTTGTCATGAAGCACCCATGTAGAAACTAGTTCCCTGACCAACTGAATGAGGGGCAGGCCAATGCACTGTTGATGACAAGGAATGAAAATGCCTGCTATCTGCAGTCCATCTTGCACATTGAATGACCTGATGAATCACCTGGGATCGACCCACGCACACACATACATGGCAATTACATTCCCAGCAGAGTCAACCTTGCAAAGTCCTTCCAAAAAGCATCCGGGAATTGGTGTCTAAATTGGGAGAGGTGTTCCACAGATGGGCGAGGTAGCAGTTTAATATCATCACATTAATGGAATCATATCTTACAGGCAAATGGCACACTCTGCTATCTCGTTTGCTGTCTCCTCCTCCCCCCCCCCCCCCCCCTCAGATGGAGCCAGCAGGGGAGATAGAAAGACAAGACTTGGGAGTCTTCAACATCAATTACAGGCCTCACAAAATCTCACGTAACCAGTCATACATGACAAGTAAACCTTCTCATGATTACTGCATACTGTCCTCGCCAGATATATGTGTTCCTCCATCCTGAGCAACATCTGGAAGAACTGAAAGTAACAATGATATAGAAGAAGCATGGGTTCACATGTTTGTAGACCAGAATTAGGCCATTCGGCCCATCAAGTCTACAATACCATCCAATCATGGCTCATCTATATTTCCAATCTTAACTCCATTCTCCTGCCTTCTCCCCATAACCCCCGACACCCGCACTAATAAAAAAAATCCGGCAATCTTCTCCAGCTTAAAAATATCCATCGACTTGGCCTCCACAGCCTTCTATGGCAATGAATGACACAGATTCACCATCTTCTGCCTTAAGAAATTCCTCCCCATCTCCTTTCCAAAGGTACATCCTTCTATTCTGAGGCTATGGCCACTGGTCCTAGACTCTGCCACTTGCGGAAACATCCTCTCCATTATTGTGTGGGGCTTCATTATCCATCAACCGAGAAGGGTTAGGTGGACCATCACTGACTGAGCTGGCAGTGTCCTGGCTGAACAATGGATCACTGCCTTAAACACACGGCCTATGCAACAGCCAAAGTGCACACCAGTTCATGCAAGCAGCACGAGATGATTCTTCATTCAGTGCTAAGGGTCTCCTACATCCACCTGCGACCAGACACAGGGTCACAAATTGAGCATCTTTAGCAGCCGTGGTGAAGGAAGTGAGAGATTGTCCTATAGTAGCTCATTGTTAATCTTAATTTGGTCGCACAGTCTGGGTGAATGCTCTGAATATTCACTATTCAGAGCTCTCTCCAATCAACGATCATGTAGATAAAGTTATGGGGAAGGTTCTTGACCCGGGGCATCACCTCCTCCAGTTCTGCCGGATCCGCTGAGTTGCTCGAGCATTTTGTGTGTGTCTTCGGTTCTTTGCTACTCATTCTGCAGTTTCTTCCTTCAATGATAGCATCCAGACACTGGTAAAATTGAAATTAAGGGGAAAAGTCTCTAACATTTGGCATCACCCTTAGCATAAATAGAATGCTGGTACATGGATCGGATAGGTTTAGTGGGATAAGGGCCAAAGGCAGGCAGGTGGGACTAGTGTAGATGGGGCATGTTGATCGGCATGGACAGGTTGGGCCGAAGGGCCTGTTTCCACGCTGTAAGACTTTTATGCCCCAGAAAAGAAGCAAATGCAGACAAAACTGGGAGCTCAAACTTACCGACTTTGAAATTAGTTGTTTCCAGCGTGGGACAAGTAAACAGCCGGGGAAACACCATGTAGATGGGAATGGCCAAACCTTGACAAATGTTGCCATCAGCTATCTGGATGTTTTGAATTTCTGTGGCATCTCTGGCGTAACCCTCAACACAACCTAATTCAATTATTGGAGAAGTTAGTTGGAAAAGAGAGATTTGCATTTACATAAGTTATTTCGCAACTTGATATCCACAAGCTGTTTACAGTCAGTGAAGTGCCTTTTGAATTGGTCAAAAATAGCACAATCCACTTTGTTGGCAAAACAGTTAAACCAAAGCACACACAAGATTCCACGAATAGCAACATGATAATGCCCATGGAAATCAGAAATGGTATCACAATATTTAAACCAAAATAAGCCACATACCTATGACGTGCACATGGTTTGATTGCAATCATGAGCAGATAACCTAGAAGGACAGTATGCAAAAGATTTTCCACTGTATCTCAATAATGTTCATAAGTTATAGGAGCAGAATAAGGCCATTCGGCCCATCAAGTGTACTCTATATATATATCTATCCCTCCCAACCCCATTCTCCTGCTTTCTCCCCATAACCCCTAACACCCGTACTAATCAAGAATCTGTCAATCTCTGCCTTAAAAATATCCATTGACTTGATCTCCACAGCCTTCTGTGAAAATGTGATTCCATAGATTCACCACCCTCTGACTAAATAAATCCCCCCTCCTTTCTAAAGGTATGTCCTTTTATTCTGAGGCTATGGCCTTTGGTCCTAGACTCTACCGCTAGTGGAAACATCCTCTCCACATCCACTGTATCCAAGCCTTTTACTATTCGTTACGTTTCAACGAGCTCCCCTCTCATCCTTCTAAACTCCAGCGAGTCCAGGTCCAGTGCCTTGTAACAATAATAAACCAATAACCAATGTGATGACCGGGACTTTGGCCGTACTCAGGCTGTGATCTAACTGATGTGTGCAGTTCTAGCACCTTCTTGTAGATGGACACAAAAATGCTGGAGTAACGCAGCAGATCAGGAAGCATCTCTGGAGAAAAGGAATAGGTGACGTTTCGGGTCGAGACCCTTCCTCAGACAGACCCCAAACGTCACCTATTCCTTTTCTCCAGCGATGCTGCCTGAACCGCTGAGTTACTCCAGCATTTTATGTCTATCTTCGGCATAAACCAGCATCTGCAGTTCCTTCCTACACAAACTGATTCTCCATCTGTGCTCTAGGCGTAGTAACCTTGCTCTTGTATTCTATGTCTCAGCTCAAGAAAACATCAGCATCCCTCTTAACCATGTATCGACATGTAGATCCATCTACTTTAAAAGATCTGTGAGGTATAGCCAATTGTTTGTTTTGTTCCTCCACTTTCAATATCTACCCTTTTTTCATTTTGTTTCGCTTTGCCTTGTTGAAACTTGCCCAAAACAGGACCTCATTCAGACTGAAAGATAGAGGTAGGGTTGGGGAACTGGAGGTGATAAAAAGGCGAGAACAAATGGAAGGGTGGAGTCCACCTTCCTCAGTCTGAAGAAGGGTCTCGACTCAAAATGACACCTATTCCTGTTCTCCAGAGATGCTGTCTGACCCGCTGAGTTACTCCAGCATAGTGTGCCAATCTGTGGTACAAACCAGCATCTGCAGTACATTTTTATTATAAATGTAAGTTCTTTGGCTCAGTTCTATTCTTGCTCCATCAGACGAACCAGAAAGAAGTGGCATTATGTCATATGGATCCTTGCCAGTCTACATCATTCATTACTACAGCAGGTCCTGTGTCTTATTCACACCTCTCCTGGCTTACTGGTCCCCATGATGCATTGTTCTTGAAGCAAATTGGACTCTATTGACTTCAGACTTGAACATGGGATGTTGGCATTTTGAGACACAAAATTCTGGAGTAACTTAACGGGTCAGGCGGCATCTCCGGAGAAAATGGATTGGGTCAGGTCTAAAGAAGGATCCCAACACGCAACACCACCTATCCACTTTTTCACCCAAAAAAAAAGTGCAGACGGCCACGGTGGCACAACGGTAGTTACTGCCTTTTATTGCTTGCAGTGCCAGAGACCCGGATTCGATCCTTACTACGGGTGCTGTTTGTACGGAGATTGTACATTCTCCCCGTGACCTGCATGGGTTTGCACATCAGTCTATGAAAGTAAGCATGTAGGTACAGCAGGTCGTGAAGAAAGCTAATGGCATGTTAGCCTTTATAACATGAGGAATCAAATATAGAAGCAAAGAGGTCCTGCTGCAGTTGTACAGAGCCCCAATGAGACCACACCTGGAGTATTGTGTGCAGTTTTGGTCCCCTAATTTGAGGAAGGAGGTTCTTGCTAATGAGGGAGTGCAGCGTGGGTTTACAAGGTTAATTCCCGGGATGGCGGGACTGTCATATGCTGAGAGAATGGAGCAGCTGGGCTTGTATACTCTGGAGTTTAGAAGGATGAGAGGGGATCTCACTGAAACATATAAGATTGTTAAGGGCTTTGACATGCTTGAGGCAGGAAACATGTTCCTGATGTTGGGGGACTCCAGAACCAGGGGTCACAGTATAAGAATAAGGAGTAAGCCATTTAGAATGGAGACGAGGAAACACTTTTTCTCACAGAGAGTGGCGAGTCTGTGGAATTCTCTGCCTCAGAGAGCGGTGGAGGCGGGTTCTCTGGATGCTTTCAAGAGAGAGCTGGATAGAGCTCTTAAAAATAGTGGAGTCAGGGGATATTGGAGAAGGCAGGAACGGGATACTGATTTTGGATGATCAGCCATGATCACATTGAATGGTGGTGCTGGCTCGAAGGGCCGACTCCTGCATCTATTGTCTATTTTTGGTTTCCTCCCACGCTCTAAAGACGTACAAGTATGTAGGTTAATAAGCTGGTATATGCGTAAATTGTCCCTCATGTGTGTAGGATAGTGTTGGTGTGCGGGGATCGCTGGTCAGCACGGACGTGGTGGGCCAAAGGGACCCGTTTCCGCGCTGTATCTCTAAACTAAAGATGCTGCCTGACCCGCTGAGTAACTGCAGCACTTTGTCTCCAACTTAAATGTACACTTCTTAATCTTGCACGATGGATATGGTCAAGCACAATAAGCTAAAGGAGTTACTCTGGTGTTACAACACTCACCGCAGGTTTCCACTCGCACCAGTTGCAGCTCGATGCTCTTGACGGGCACGTCCAGATTCTCCACCATCAGCTCTCCCGTCAGTGGCTGGGTGATGATGCAGTTTGTCGAGTCGAGGCGGCCACGGATTTTGAATCCAGGCAGCGGCGTCCTCTGGAAGGAAGGTTGGAAAAGTTTGACAGGAATCAAAAATAAAGTCGGCAGAAGGAACGACCATGCAACGCAGCTATCAAATGATCGTTACTTTTTGCATATCTTTCATTCATTTGTGCTAGATCTCTCTATATCATCGTCTATATCTCTCGTTTCCCTTTCCCCTGACTCTCAGTCTGAAGAAGGGTCTGAACGCGAAACGTCACCTATTCCTTTTCTCCAGAGATGCTGCCTGACCCACTGGTTGCTCCAGCTTTTTGAGTCTATCGTCAGTTGAAACCAGCATCTGCACTTCTTTCCTACATATCAAATTGAGAAGATCTGCATTGTAGTTGGTGCTCAACCGATACCATCCTTGGAGGATCTACAAGTCACTTGTAAACACAAACACAAAATGTTACACAAAGCTACGCTGCACAAGGTGGCTCTATTTGTCAGTGCAATCATGGCTGATCAACTATACCTTTCTTCACTATCTCTTTGTATCCATCAGTGCTGAAAAATCAATTTTACACCTGAATGCTCTTAAAGGCCAAGTGTCACATTTTTTCAAATGTGAAAATTCCTCTCTATATTAAATGACTGACCCTTTACTATGTCTTCGATATCCAGTCTACATTTAGCATTAGATTTTCCAATCAAGGAAGCATCTTCATCACAGACTACCTTTTGAAGCCTGTAATCATTTAGTTTAGAGATACAGCGTGGAAACAGTCCCTTGGGCCCACCGAGCCCGCACTGACCAGCAATCTCCGCACATTAACACTATCTTACACACACCAAGAACAATTTACACATACACCAAGCCAATTAACCTATATACTTCTATGTCTTTGGAGCTTGCCTATGAAATCGCTCTCAATCACCTCTGCCCAAGAATCAATGTAATGAATCTTCATTTCACCAAACGTCAGCAAGAAGAGATAGAAGCAGAATTAGGCCATTCGGTCCATCAAGTCTAATCGGTCTTAAATATATCCACTGACTTTGCTTCCACAGCCTTCTGTGGCAAAGAATTCCATAGATTCACCATCCTCTGACTAAAGAAATTCCTCATCTCCTTCGCAAAAGAACGTCCTTTAATTCTGTGGCTATGATCTCTAGTCCTAGACTCTCTCACCAGTGAAAAATCCTCTCCACATCCACTCTATCCAAGCCTTTCAGTATTCTGTATGTTTCAAAGAGGTTCCCCCCTCATTCTTCTAAACTCCAGTGCCATCAAACGCTCATCATATGTTAACCTACTCAATCCTGGAATCAATCTTGTAAACCTCCTCTGGACCCTCTCCAGAGCCGCGATATGGTTCCTCAGATATGGTGCCCAAAATTGCTCACAAGAAGCCAAATACAAAGCTCTCCAAGGTCTCAAAGCCCTAGACAATAATACAGACTGTTATTTTTATACTCCAATCCCTTATTAAGAGACAAATACACTCTTTGCTTTCCTAATTGCTTATGTTATTTGCATCTTATTTTTTCCTTTCAAACACCCCGATCACACAACAACTAACACTTCCCAGTCTGCTTCTTTTTACAAAGGTGGTTAACTAAATATTGCTTCCTTTCTCCCCACTACTCCAGTCAGTCTTGACCGAAATGTCACCTATCTTTGTTCTCCAGAGATACTGCCTGACCCGCTGAGTTACTTCAGCAATGTGCGGCTGATTTTTTTGTAAACCAGCATCTGCAGTTCCTTATGCCTACAGACCAGGATTCATCGCTGCAATCCCTCGATGGTGTGTTAGTACCTCATTTTAAAGAAGGAAATCAAACTTCAGGTGCAGTATCACCAGAGCTCTCTATAACTCAGTAAGACATTGCAATAAAATCCTCTCAGAATCAGTGCCTCTTAAGTGCTTGCTGCAAACCAGCACTGACATTTTATTGTTCACAATAATTTCTGGTTCCTCCATCTATAAAAAAACTCATGGTTATTTTCGCTGACCCCTTCCTTTGCACAAAACCTCTTGCAATCTCCAGTGTCACTCACTTTTTTACTGGCGACAGCTTTCATTATAGAGTAGACCAATTTTCAACTTCTCTTGTTAATCATAGTCACACTACTCCCCCGTGTGGCTCATACTCCACAAGGAGTGGTTCATATGTTGCATGGAAGTCAGCTATAAACAACGTACTGCAGGGCTAGAGCAGATATTATTATAGATATTATAGCAAGGAATCATATCCCCTGGCAATTGCCAGAATGAGAAGTGACAAGACTGAAGCATTTAAGATCCTTGCAGGGTGGATATGAAGAGGATGTCTCTTCTTGAGGGAAAAACTAGAATTGCTTGCTTAAAATATAAGACAGCTGTCCAATTAAGGCAGAAATGAAACTGTTTTCTAATCTCTCAAAGGATCATGCGCTTTGAAAATATTTTCCTCAAAAGATATTTCTTAAAGGCAGAGATAGATTATTGATAAGAAAGGAAATGAAAGGTACCCACGAATAGTCAGGAATGAGTGATGAGGTTACGTTCAGATTAGCCATGATCTTATTAAATGATAAAGCATGCACAGCGGCAGAGCTACTGCCTGGCAGCGCCAGAGACCCGGGTTCAATACTGACACTCTGCGCAGAGTTTGGACATTCTCCCAGTCAAGCGTGGGGTTTCCCTGGGTGCTCAAGTTTCCTCTCACGCTCCAAAGACATACAGGTTTGTAACTAACCATTGGTCCCATAGATCATGGAACAAGGGAATTAGAAGCTGGAAATGACCAAGACGTTCAATATTTTGTACACCTTCATAGAAGACACCCAAAGCATTGAATTAATAATGGAAGAAAAAGCAAGGGAGAGTAAAAAGTAATGAACACGTTTAAAAAAAAAAAAATCAATGGAACTGATGGGCTGAAAGGGGGAAATAGAAACTTGACGCACAATTGGGAGTGTTCAATTCCATTTTACGGAATGGCAGGATGCTAAGAAAATAGCCAAGCTTAGTCATGGTTTTATGAAGGTGAAATAGCGTTGACAAATGTATTTAATTATTTGAGTAATAGGTAGTGTTCATAGAAACATAGAAAAATAGGTGCAGTAGTAGGCCATTCGGCCCTTCGAGCCTGCACCGCCATTCAATGTGATCATGGCTGATCATCCAACTCAGTATCCCGTACCTGCCTTCTCTCCATACCCCCTGATCCCTTTAGCCACAAGTGCCACATCTAACACCCTCTTAAATATAGCCAATGAACTGGCCTCAACTACCTCCTGTGGCAGAGAATAGTAAGCTTGAACGAGAACTTACCAGTTCGAAGGTTGATCTTTATTTCATGAGGAGTCGAAGTGAGGGATTTCGTGAAGAGCCCGCCGGCGCGCATGCTCGACATACTTCAAAGTAGCGGCGTGGAATCACAGAAACCAATCAAAAGAAATGACTTCACATAGTAAGAATGAAACGACTAAGATTACCAGATGAAGGTGATTGAGGGTTGGGCGAGGAGGGCACGAAATCCCTCACTTCGACTCCTCATGAAATAAAGATCAACCTTCGAACTGGTAAGTTCTCGTTCAATCTTACTATTTCATTTCGGAGTCACGTGAGTGACTTCGTGAAGACTTCAAAGCTTCTGTGATGACACGCCCTGGACCACGTCCATGCTGTCACACCACTACCAGGGATGGATGGGAGGAATAACTTGCTGACTAGTCCATACTGCAAAACAAAGCATATTTATTAACAAACAAATCAAAAACCCCTCATACGGGGACATCTCCACGTTCTTGCCCCGCATTTAGCACGGCTTCTGCGAACTGTAGAGGCGCAGCAACGGGCCGGTTGTAGAACCGCTGGAACACAGCTTCATTAGCCCATCCTGCTGTGGCGAGAATATGGTCCATGGGCACCTCCATGACCCTCGCCGCCGACGTCGATGCAGCCCTGGTGGAATGAGATTTGAACACATTAGTGTCGATACCTGACTTACCCAAGACGACTCGAAGCCACCTGGATATCGTCTGTGTTGTCACTCGATGGTGAGGTCTCTTATGAGTGACAAGCAGGTATCTCTCCATTCCTCTGATGCTTGCCGTCACCTTGACGTAGTAACGGATATGGGAGGCTAAGCATAGCCTAGCATCGGCGGGGTATGCCGGGAACTTCAGCTGCAGCCCTGTGCACCCAGGTCTGTGCTGCTTTAGTAGCTCGTCAACAAAGAAAACTACTTCTGTGGGGGTAGACATCATTCTGTCGACACGTAGTTTATGGAGTGTCTGTACCCTCTGTGCTGAAGTCAGCGCTAATAACATCACCAGCTTCATGGTGAGTTTGTCCAGGTGGAGCCCTTCCATGGGGGACCACGTCCTGAGCAGAGTTAAAACGTCCCTGACATCCCAGGTGATAGAGTAACGTGGTGTAGGCGGATTAGTATTGAAAATACCCCGCATGAGCCTGGACACTAGCCTGTTGGATCCCACCTCAATATTGAGGTAGAATGATAGAGCGCTCCTGGCGCTGTTGATGGCACTGTAGCTTAAGTGTTCATCATGGTGCAACCCCGCGAGGAATTCCAGGACGTCGGTTATAGTCACGGCATCGTACGTGATGCGAGAGCGGCTGCAGAAGGCTTCCCACTTCCTGATGTGAGAGCGGTATCTTCGCCTTGTAGACTCTCGGCACGACGCCGCAATGGTATCCATGGTCCGGGTAGAAAGGCCGTATTGAACTAAAGGCCGATTCAGAATCTGCAAGCCAACAAATTTAAATAGCCATGGCAGGGATGTGGCTCCCCTGAAACAGGGTGAGTAACTAATTCTGGGCTACCCTGCAAACAGACCGAAGGTTCACTGAGCGTGTCAAAGACCATCGGATACCACGGCTGTGTAGGCCAGTCGGGTATGATAAGGATGCCCTTGGCACCATCCATCTGAATTTTACGTAATACCCAACTGATGAGGCAAAACGGGGGGAATGCATAGAAAAAGCAATTCCCCCAGTCTAGCGAGAATGCATCTAACGCTATAGCCCCAGGATCTGGTTCCCACGAGACGTAGGTTGGTACCTGATGGTTCAACCGGGACGCAAAAAGGTCAATGTCCGGTTTCCCAAATTTGGCTGTGATTTTTGCAAAAATTTCAGGATGTAACATCCATTCAATATTATCATTGAACTTGCGTGACCTGGCGTCCGCCACAATATTAAGCTCACCTGGCAAATAGGTAGCTGAAATCCAAATGTCTCTTTTGACACACCAGAGCCAAATTGAATTAGCCAATTTATCACATGAAACTGACCTGGTACCGCCCATGTGGTTTAAATACGCCACCGCTGTGGTATTGTCTATTTGGAGCCGGACATGTGCTCCAATGATCTTGGAACAATATGCACAAAGTCCGTGAAACGCTGCAAGCAGCTCCAAATAGTTGATCCCTTGTGATACCAACATCGTATTCTCAAGGGTATCCCATCGACCCCCACAACTAGAATATTGATTCGTAGCTCCCCAGCCATCAGAGCTCGCATCAGTTTGTAAGTATATCATCGGTTTCGCCTCAATAATAGTGTTAAACGAGTTACTAATGTGGCAAACCCACCATCGTAACTCATCCAATGCTGCAGGCGGCAGCTGCATTGATCGATCATAATGACCAGTATGCCGTCGCAACGCAGCGATCTTGGCTCTCTGCAAGTTTTGATAATGCAGAGGTCCATACCGGGCTGCCGGAAACAAAGCCACTATCTTGCCAATGACAGTAGCTGTGTGACGAATCGATGGTATACGAGTATTGATTAAATCTGTACACCTCTGTGTTACCTCCTCAATTTTGTTAATTGGTATGGTGACTCTCATGCTAATGGAATTCACCTGGAACCCCAGATAATTAATTACCTGGGTGGGGCAGAATTTAGATTTTTCTGGATGAATAATGAACCCAAGCTGTTGGAACAAATTGACCGCAGCTGCAACCCCTTGTTGAGCTGATTCCAAGGTGTGGCCGACAATTAAAATATCATCTAAATAAGCCATAACGATATGATGTCGTTGTCTTAAATAAGCCATAATTGGCTTCACCAATTTAGTAAATAATCGAGGGGCTGTGGTGAGCCCATTAGGCAACGCCCTATATTGCCACAGCTGATCCATCCAGATAAATTTTAAGAACCTTCTGTAATATTTTTTCATGGGTACGGTATAGTACGCATCCTGTAAATCAATGCATGCCATAAAGCACCCTTGTGAGATCAATGATTTGGCCGTTTCAAACGTGTCCATTTTAAAATGAGTATATGTTACAAAGTTATTCAGAGTGGTTAGATCAATAATGACTCTGCAGCCTCCATCCTTCTTAGGTCGAGTAAAAATATTGGAAACAAATTCAACGGGCTCATGAACCGTTCTCTCTATGACCCCTTTCTGTTCCAACCTTAAAATTTCCTTATAGCCTACGGACTGTTCCGCAGCCGTTAGTTCAAAAGTACGACCCGGTCTATGCTGAGACGGAGGAATGTCCCCATTAATAAACTCAATGCTATGGCCCTGAATATTCCGTAACACATACTCATCACTGGTAATGTCACCCCATGCACCCGCAAACAACCGCAGACGCCCACCAACATGTGAAGTTAAACAAAGAGAAAAAAGAGAACCAGACCGCCTCACCTCTGTGGTTACCGGCGGTCCCTGACACGAGTGGGTAGACGTAGAGGGGCTGGGTTGGTTTGAGGTCGTGGCGTCCTCATTTTCCGCCTCGGCTTCTGCCGAGCCTGTCCTAAAAAAGACCCCTGGTGTTGGGGTGGTTGATACCGGTTCGGAGCTGGAGGGTAATTTCTGGTAGACGTGCTGACAGACCCTCGTGAGCGGCCAAGCGGAGCTTTCGAGCTCGATGGCGTGGGGGCACTATGAGAGCGCATGAGCCCCACGGTCTTGGCTTGTTCATCAAGCTCTCTGACCCTTTTGGAAAGGTCTTCGCCAAAGAGCTGACGGGGCGGCGGCGGTGGTTTGCACAACCCTGCAAACTTAGGGTTGAGCGCTGGGCGGATGCTATTTTTGCGAAAGCCATTTATTTCATTTTGAGTAGCGCACAGAAGCGCCAGAGCATCCTCCTGGTCCAAATTAAGCTCCTCTCCGTCGACCGACCGCACAAAGGCAGTAATCCCGGCCATGAGGAGTTTCAGGATCCGCTGAATCTTCAGCTCCTGCTGACGGATAGCCGCACTGATGTTGCCCCATATTGGCGTATTGACCACAGGCACGTTGAGGGAGTTGCAGTTTGATGGAGCCTTGTGACGGCTCATGGCTTGTAGTAGAACTTCCTCCTGAAGCTGGTGATTATTTAGGAAGTCCACCGTGGCTGCCAATTTCGTATTGATGGGAAGCCCCAAGGAATGAGGGGCTGCAAACTTGGTGGCCACATCGAGGAGGTCCTCCGCCGGTAATTCAGGCGGGGGTGGGATGGGGTCGCCCACGGCCTCCTCGTCCTGCTGCTCCAGGCTGGTGTACGAAGCTGGTGATGAACCCCTGTGCCTGTCGCTGCTGGATGCCTGTTGTTGTTGACCTTGTATGAGAAGCTCCAGCAGCCGCTCCATACGGTCAATACGCCCTTCACCCTGAACACTCAGGTGGTCGGAGTCCTCCAGCTCTGAAAATTGGCCGGGGCTCCTGTCATCGGCCCGCACCTCGTCTAGGCCCTGCCGGTGCCGGTAGTTGTCGTCGACAGCCGCCGAGGCGAAACTGCGCGATTCCTGCACGGGCGTGTTCAACCGCCTCTGTTTAGCGGGAGAGGAAGCCGTTGCCTCTACGGACAGATGCGGCATGGTGTCGGCACCAGCCGAAGCCTGGATACCTTGAGCCCGTGCAGGCTTGCCAGCTGCCCACATCGTGGACCTTGCCGACGCATGGTCTCGCCCACCCATCCATGGGGGGCTCGGCGACCGTGACGGGACCCCCAACTGACTCGTCCCGGCGTCGAAAGTTGGGGGGCGACGGCTGGACCTCACAGCTGCCCCGGGTCCCGTCCTGGAACCTGACCGCTCCTTGGCGGCAGGCAGAGCCGTAGCCCCGACAGGGTTAGGCTTCTGGGCTCCTGCCCTTCCCCTCCTCAGAGGGCTGCGTGAAACGGGCCGTGCAGCCGCACGGACCCTTCTGCTCGAGGCCGTCAGCAAGCCTGCTGACGACCTGACTGCCATGGCAGGGTCGTCCTGCTCTGGCGGCACACCACACTCCTCCTCGTCGAACTCCTCCGAGCTGTGGTGTGCGGGCGGGTCCGGACCTGAAAAGACAGAGCTCACCGACATCTCCGCCCTCGTTCCGGTCTGTGTTGCAGGTACCCCCGACAACTCTCGCTCCGGAACTGCTGGCCGGCGACTTTTCCCCGATCTCCGGCCTCTCAAACTCCCATCCATGTTCTTGCTGTGAAGCAAACACAACAAGAACCACCAACTTAAGGTAGCATACTTACCTGCGTGGTTCCCTTATGAAGGGCTGGCGAGGAGCGCGCTCCTCCGTCAGCCGTCGCAGCAACGCGATACGACGATATGTCGAGCATGCGCGCCGGCGGGCTCTTCACGAAGTCACTCACGTGACTCCGAAATGAAATTCCAGAGACTCACCACTCTCTGTGTAAAGAATGTTTTCCTCATCTCGGTCCTAAAGAATTTCCCCCTTATCCTTAGACTGTGACCCCTTGTTCTGGACTCCCCCAACATCGGGAACAATCTTCCAGCATCTAGCTTGTCCAACCCCTTAAGAATTTTGTAAGTTTCTATAAGATCCCCCCTCAATCTTCTAAATTCCAACGAGTAGAAGCCGAGTCTATCCAATCTTTCCTCATATGAAAGTCCTGACATCCCAGGAATCAGTCTGGTGAATCTTCTCTGTACCCCCTCTATGACAAGAATGTCTTTCCTCAGATTTGGAGACCAAAACTGTACGCAATACTCCAGGTGTGGCCTCACCAAAACCCTGTACAACTGCAGTAGAACCTCCCTGCTCCTATACTCAAATCCTTTCGCTATGAATGCTAACATACCATTTGCTTTCTTCACAGCCTGCTGCACCTGCATGCCTACTTTCAATGACTAGTGTACCATGACACCCAGGTCTCGTTGCATCTCCCCTTTTCCTAATCTGCCACCATTCAGATAATAGTCTACCCTCATGTAGGGGAACCAGTAGGTTCAATACATTTGGACTGAACATTCAATAAAACCATATCAAAAAAGATTATTGCATAAGAGCTCATGGAATTGAGGGAATTTTAGGATAGATAGAGGAATTGGTTAACAAACAAAACTGTCAGGCAAATGGGTCATTTCGATGCATGCAGTGGAAATGGAGGGGTGCACAAGAATAAAAGCAGTGGCCTCAACATGTACAATATGGTGTGCACCATGTATTAATGACTCGGATGAAGAATATATTCTAGATGCATTTGCTCAAAATCCAAATGTAGGAGGTGGGGAGTGATTCAATTTTGAGGAGGATGTTGAAGTTATAGATAGGTTAAGAAGTGGGGAAATGTGTGAGATGATCCACTTTGTCAGGTAGAGTAGAAACAAAGATTGTATTATTTAAATGCCGAGCGTCTACAGAATACTGGCCTTTGCATACAGCTGCAGCAGATAATTAGGAAGCCAAATAATTAAAATAGCAAGTTCTTGCACCAACTGTAGAGTGTATCGTTCATCTCACAACAAGAGCATTACTAAGGGTTACACAAAAAGCTGGAGAAACTCAGCGGGTGCAGCAGCATCTAAGGAGCGAAGGAGATAGGCGACGTTTCGGGTCGAGACCCTATCTCCTTCGCTCCTTAGATGCTGCTGCACCCGCTGAGTTTCTCCAGCTTTTTGTGTAACCCTCGATGCTCCAGCATCTGCAGTTCCTTCTTTAACACAAGAGCATTACTAAGTCTTGCTCTCCGTATTTTGTAGGGCGCTGGGGAAAGTATATTTCAAGCTGTGAAGAGAAGGTTCACTCAATCGAGGCTGGCAGAAAGGAAATGTCCAACAGGAAAATAGGAACAGTAGTCCAAGGCATAGCCATGGGCACTCGTAGGGGCCCCAGCTGTGCCTGCCTCCTTCTAAGGCACGTCGAACAATCCCTGTTCCCGGCGTACACTGGCCCTGTTCCCAAACTATCTCCGCTGCACTGATGACTGCTTCGGGGCGACTTCCTGCATCCATGCAGAACTCACCGACTTCATTAACGTCACCGCTAATTTCCACCCTGCACTCAAATTCACTTGGACCATCTCCAACATCTCCCTGCCGCTTCTTGATCCCACCGTCTCCATCACAGGAGATGGTCTATCGACTGACATCAATGGTTCAATGGTCCTTTATTGTCATGCGTACCAAGGTACAGTGACATTTGATTTACCATAGTCATACCAAACAAGCAACAAGATACAAAACTCCATAAAGATTAAACATAAACAGCCAACACAGCGGCGTGTGAGAATCCCCAGGACACACAGCATAAGCGGGGACCCACAGCCATCAGTTCAATGTCCGGGCCACACACACACACGCTCCTTCACCGTGATGTGACCAGAGTTGTACCGACCGCTGTGCAGTGCCCGTTTGCCGGAACAGTCAGGAAGCCGCCCACATTCGCACTGGACTCCGGGATGTCCTCATGGCGCAATGTCCCCGCAAACACTGAGATCACTGCACTTGCAGCAATCCCTCAGAGTCCCTACCAGCACGTCCTTCTTGTTTTTCGGTGGCCTCACATTCCCCACTGTGATGGAAGGCAAATAACTTTTACCTTCATCTTCCTTTATAAATCTACTGACTCCCACAGCTTTCTGGATTACACTTCTTCCCACCCTGCCTCCTGCAAAGCCTCTATCCCCAACTCCCAATTCCTCCGTCTATGCCGCAACTGCACCCAATATGAGATGTTCCATACCAGGACATGAGATGTTCTCATTCTTTAGGGAACAAGGGTTGCCCTCTTCCATCATAGACGAGGCCTTCACAAGAGTCTCCTCGATATCCCACAGCTCCACTCTTGCACCCCCTCAGGGACAGAGTCCCGCTAGTCCTCACCTTCCACCCCATCAGCTGTCGCATACACATATAATCCTCCAACATTTTTGTCACCTCCAACGGTATCCCACCATGAACTACATATTCCTATCTCCACCCTTTTCCGCTTTCCGCAGAGACCGTTCCCTCCACAACTACCTGGTTAACTCATACCTTCCCACTAAACCACCCCCTCCCCAGGTACGTTCCCCTGCAACCGCAGGAGATGCAACACCTGCCTCTATACCTCCTCCCTCAACTCCATTCAAGGCTCCAGAGAGTCTTTTCAGGTGAGGCAGAGGTTCACTTGCACCTCCTCCCACCTCATCTATTGTATCCGCAGTTCCCGGTGTGGACTCCTATATATTGGAGAGACCTAGTGCAGGCTTGGCGATCGTTTCGCAAACACCTCCGTTCAGTCCGCCTAAGCCTACCTGATCTCCTGGTTGCAAAACACTTTAACACCCCCTCCCATTCCCACACTAACCTTTCTGTCCTTGGCCTCCTCCATTGTCAGAGTGAGGCCCAGCGCAATTGGTGGAACTGCACCTTATATTTCACTTAGGTAGCTTACACCCCAGCGGTATGAACATTGACTTCTATAACTTCAAATAACCCTTGCATTCCCTCTCTCGCCATCCATCCCCGTTCAATTAACCTGCAAAGCTGTCCATCTTTATAGTGTGGGAGAAAACCGAAGATCTCGGAGAAAACCCACACAGGCAGCGCCCATTGTCAGCATTGATTCCAACTCCCCGGGGCTGTAAGGCAGCAGCTCTACTTCTGCGCCACTGTGTCGCTTTTGGACAGCCTCAAAAGCAAAAACGTCCTTTCTTTAATACAAACCTGTAAATACTTAACGTGTTGCCTCTTTGATTGGCCTCATCGACGCCCTGTACAATTGTGACAAGACTTGTCTGTTTCTAAACTTCCAATGCCCTTGCACCAAAGGCCAATTTGTCAGTTACCTTCCCAACTACTTGCTAGTTCATATAAGCTTCAAACTCAGTATTTTGGACACTGGTTGTCTCAACATCAGTCACTCACCCACATAATAAGCATGAGATTTAGCATCATCTATTTACTACAAAAGAGTTAATACAACATATATAGTAGCTGTGCATCAAGGCATCATTTTAATTGAATATCAATATTGTCAAATCAAATCAAATTTGGAGTGTTGCGAGCAGTTTTAGGCCCCCTTAACTTAGGAAGGATGTGCTGGGAGCTGGAGCAGAATTACAGGACACGGAGGCAGATAAGGGATCCATCTATGACAGCAGTGGGGGAAACACCGCTTGCCAAAGAACAAGAACATCTCGCATGTCCAAGAATGGAAATCCTCATCTTGGGGGAAGATGTGGGGGTGATGGAGAAACTGAAATAAGTGGATAAAGTCTTTACACGAGGCAGGGTGAGAGGAAGTATAGTCCATTTCATTGGAAATATCGAATTCGCCAATTATTGATCACTACTACAACCACCCCCCTTCCCCAACATCCTTTCCACATGCACTCTATCTGCATATCAGATAGGTATGCATTTCATTATTCTGTATATCACATTAGTTCACTTGTGGATAACCCTATAGTTGTAGGAATGTAGAACTGCCTTCAATTTGATCTTGAGAATGGGTTATGAGATAATTACATGTTCGGTCCACAGGACATTGAATCAAGTGAATGACATGATCTCTTAGTTTCCAATAAAAAAAATTAGGCTGAGGCACACGGAACGGCAGATGCTGGAATCTTGAGCAAAAAGGACAAAGTGCTGGAGTAAGTCAGTAAGTCAGGCAGCATCGCTGGAGAACAAGGAATCATCTTCCGTTCAATATTTGGCTTCCTGCTTGTGACAAACCAATGTACACGATATTCTCCGGACACACTGTTGAGTCCGTGCTGCTCTGGAAATGATCAAGCAGCAACCATATCTTCTCCACAAATCAATTGTAATTTCGGCTATTAATATTTTTTATATTTATATTCCTCACCCCAATTGCTTTGCAAATGTGTTTCCTAACAAGTCTTCAACCCATCCAATCTCCAATTCTTACCAAAAGTGCAGCTCACCTCTCTGACATTTTGCAGGGACTCGGGAGTGATGCTGAAATCCACAGGACTGGGTGTTAACCTACCTTTCTGAGGCTTTAAAAAAAAGAAATGTAATAAAAATGCTTTAAAAACAGTTAAAGTAACAAGATTACAGCTCAAAACATGCAACCCTGTCCATTTATTTTTCAACGTGCCTTCTCCACAATACAGTGGCTGTTCTGTATCTATTTTCCAACTATATTCTGCACTCTGCATCTTACACTTTGCTCTATCTGTTGGACTTGAGTTTGGCTTGATTATATTTACGTATAGTATTATCTGAACCGATCGGATAGTATGCAATGGTAAACTGAAACTAGCTTAAGTGTAGAACCATAACAAGAGCACATATTCAAAAATCACATGCAATGATATTCCTATTCGTCCTTTTATTGAAATTGATCATTGTTTATAGTTACTCCCTATCAAGACATTTACTGCCATTTATTCAAAATTATCTTCTCCATGTCTGTCTGTCTGTGTGTGTGGATTCTCCCCCTCTCGAATTTTCAAAACACAGACTCCACTTACCAACGAATGCAGAATAAATTCACAGCTCTTCATCAAGTCCTTTGCAAGGAGTGGACGTCGCACGTCACACCGGAGTGTGTACTGAAAGATGCACAAAGAAAATCACACTGGAGCGTAATCACTTTAAAATAGGGAAAAAAATCTACCATTGAGGGAGAGTGGTGTCCGTTATTGCCAATTGTCTACTATAATCGAGTAAGGGCTTTGCTCCAACCACCTAGTGGTCACTCTGTGAAAGAATAAGCTGTTTTCAAATACAACAGTACAAATACAAATTTTGAACAGCTATAAATAGTTTTTTGTTCCTGCCTGCTAAAAATACTAATGGCCGTTTGTTTGGAAACACATTTACAAACAGTGTTGCTCAAAGCTATTGCTTATCTATGTTAATGCCTTGTCAATGTCAATGACTCGTCGATTTTCCAGTGTAACTGGCAGCCTGTTAAAGAGACAGTCTGCTATAACCAAAATCCAATATATAAAGGTCTGTAATAACAAGGGTTTAATGTATCTCCAAACTGAAAAAATCAAATATTTTTAAAACATCTGGTCTTCTGGATGTTAAACCGCACCCCATATGTTTCAACAAATAAATGTAAAATTCTACGGCACTATTTCTAATAGATGAGGGATTATCCCTATTGCGGGTTACACAAAAAGCTGGAGAAACTCAGCGGGTGCAGCAGCATCTAAGGAGCGAAGGAGATAGGCGACGTTTCGGGGCGAGACCCTTCTTCAGACATTATCCCTATTGCACTGGCCAATCTCAACTGCAAAGTATTTATCTGGTCATTCTATTTTTGAGATACCCAACTGAGAGTTCACTACCTACCTTGCTTCATGCGTTCGAATTTAATGAAACGTAAATGGATGTAAACTATTTCTCGAGCTCTGTTGAAGTTCATGGAAGTATAAACTGTCACGCACTTTGAAATGTATAAAAATAAATTTGGCTCATTTTAGCATCTATTTATTGTCCTGCAACTCAGAACAGTAAATTGGTGTGCATCAATATGAATCAAAATAAACACAGAACAGTGTTCTGCAGAAAAAGGGCACTCTTCACTTCCATGTCCTTCAACTGAGCTCAAGAAACCTTTGGGGTACTTGCACCAGGGAGTAACAAACTAAAGGGGCTGTCCCACTGCGGCAACCTGAGTTCTGCCCTCGACTCATACTCGCAGCATGGTCGACACGAGGTCCTAGGTGTCTTTGTAACTCTCCTTCATGCTCGAGAATAGTCCCCGCGTACTCGAGGCCTCAGCTAGGTCGCGGCTTATTTTTCAACATGTTGAAAAATGCCCGCAAGTAAAATAAGTCGCCATGGAAAAAAATTCGATAGTTTATTTACTCGTAGGTTTAGTCGAAGTAGGTTGGCATGTTATTCATAGGTAATCGAGGGTAGTCGTAGATAGTGGTCAATATAGTTGAAGGGAGGTCGAAGGAGATCGTCTTCACTCTCCACTACTCGGTGTCCAATTTTCCCGAAGCTAGCCTTCAACATAGTCGAAGGAAGTCTTCTACATAGTTAAAGGAGGTCTTCAACATGACATTTTATCAAACTCTCCTAAACTCTTCTGAGGTCGCCGCAGTGGGACAGCCCCTTATCTTGGACATTAAATACTCAACAAATTATGAAGGGCAGGTAGTACGAGGTTGCCAAAGGGTGGGAGGGATTGTGGAAGCCAGCCATTGAAAGCCAAGCAAGTGAAGAGGGCAAAGTACGAGGTGTAGAGGAAAAGGAATGCCAAAGAGCTGGCATACAATAAAATGTCAAATGCAAGCCAAGATTTAACTATAGAAATGAATGGGCAGACAGCAGTACATTCAAGGGACAGAAAGTGACAATTTCTCATGCCATAAATTAATCGATCAGCTATCACACAATATTCTGTAATCCACCAATATAACATACTACCAGTTCCATCTTTCCTGCCTTACAGCACTTCACACATCATGGAGGCTTCAACTATGTTATTCTGCAATTTACATTTAATAAATTGCGGTAGAATATCATTCTCAGACTGTGACCTGTTAACACTTGTTATTCTTTCTCATATTGGTGCATTTCAATCTGCATTCATTTGACGCACTGATCTTTCCTCGAGTCATTTTTATGTGATGGGTGTGAAGTAATCTTTGTTAACTTGCCTTTCCCCCCTTCCCATTCCAAATCTCAACACTTAAATCTTCAGCCCTTCAGTGCGTCAAATGCAAAATGCCTGGGAACCAATTCATTGGAAGGGAAGATTGGACAAGATGTTTCATAGAAACATAGAAAAATAGGTGCAGGAGTAGGCCATTCGGCCCTTCGAGCCTGCACCGCCATTCAATATGATCATGGCTGATCATCCAACTCAGTATCCCGTACCTGCCTTCTCTCCATACCCCCTGATCCCTTTAGCCACAAGTGCCACATCTAACGCCCTCTTAAATATAGCCAATGAACTGGCCTCAACTACCTTCTGTGGCAGAGAATTCCAGAGACTCACCACTCTCTGTGTAAAGAATGTTCTCCTCATCTCGGTCCTAAAGGAATTCCCCCTTATCCTTAGACTGTGACCCCTTGTTCTGGACTCCCCCAACATCGGGAACAATCTTCCAGCATCTAGCTTGTCCAACCCATTAAGAATTTTGTAAGTTTCTATAAGATCCCCCCTCAATCTTCTAAATTCCAGCGAGTACAAGCCGAGTCTATCCAATCTTTCCTCATATGAAAGTCCTGACATCCCAGGAATCAGTCTGGTGTAATTGATCTGATTAGCATTCATTTACATCATTACTGCAAGCTATAATTACTCGAGAATGCAACAAGTGTAAAGCCACATGAAAGCGAAGGTGAATCTGTGGAATTCATTGTCACGGCCAAGTCAATGGATATTTCACAAGCAGAAATTGACAGATTCTTGATTAGGACGGTATCACAGGGTTATGGGGCAAAGGCAGGAGAATTAAGTTGAGAGGGAAAGACAGACCAGCCATGATTGAATGGGGTAGTAGACATGATGGGCCGAACAGCCTAATCCTGCTCCTGGAACATGACAAAAACCTGCACCCATCTACCTCTTTCCAGTCCCAAATGAATCAGGGTGAATGCTGATCTTATACATGAAAGTAGACACAAATACTGGAGAAACTCAGAGGGTGAGGCAGCATCTATGGAGCGAAGGAATATGTGACGTTTCAGGTCCAGACCCTTCATTAGACTGATGTGGGGATGTGGGTGCAGGAAGAAGAAAGGTGATAATACAAACTAATAATACGTTGTGACTCAATGATGAACGTGGCCCATTTATAAATTTTAACATTGCTTACCTACCTGTATATTTACAAAGACCCCATGGTATGTCTCATAGAGAACTTTACTGCCTTTTACTTTCAGTGGGAATTCAAAAGGGATCTCCGTCCGGCCACTTGGAAATTTTCCCGCCTTGGCTACTTCTATATTATTGCTGATAAGCTGGATAGGCTACAAGAGAAAAAAAAAGTTAACATTTCAAGATAAATTGAGCTAAAGGATTTTGATGGGATTAAAACATGAAATATGTAGCCTGCCGTATAGACCTGGTACAAATCAGCCCTTTTGTTCCAGTACTTCATTCTGTTTAAATCTCAGCGTGTCTATTGCTCACCGAACACAATTACCAATTATTGGTATCTCTTGCCAGATATTTCGAATTGCCTCTTGAATTTTAAGAAGTGTGGCTGTTTTGGGGAAGTCTTGCCTTCTGAAAGATTTAAGAATAACAGGGTACAATGTTTGTGAAATTCCTGATCTATCAAAATGCACTGGCCCATTGGTTGCTTTAGACAGTTTTCCCAATCACACAAACTATGCACACGGTGCCTCAACTTTGGAAAGCGCTTTCAAGAGCAGCTTCATGTTCGTAATTTCGGAGAGAATGTAATTGACTACAACTGACAAATTATATTGTAGCAGAGCTGATATATAATGCAAAGTATTTTAGATGTCTCAGTGGAACATTTCAAAGTAAAATGCTCACATTTGTTGAATTTAGGAACAAGAGATGGGACATTACGCTGCAACTTTACAAAACATTGGTTAGGCAGCACCTGGAGGATTGTGCGCAGTTCTAGTAACCACTCCGTCGAAACAACATCACTGAGATGGAGAGTGTGCAGAGGAGAAAGGATGACATGATAGACCTGGTGATGGTCACAATCATTGTCCCATTCTCTCACAAACAAAAGCACAGACATCTGAAGTGACAGTATCGAGACTTGAAGGCAATTTGAACGAGAGCGAACACACACACACACACACACACACACACACACAAAGAGGTGGTAGTGGAATCCAACACAATTATATTGCTTAAGACACTCAAACAGAACAAATGGGATTAACAGAGATGGACAAATTGGTGAGCGTGGACATGGTGGGCTGCAGGGCTCATTTCCATGATGTACCACTCTATGATTCTAATTATTACATTCAGGGAACCGACAGTCCTGTGACAAAGAAACCTTGCCTGTCCAATCAACTATTTGTGCAGGAAAGAACTGCAGATGCTGGTTTAAATTGAAAGGAGACAAAATACTGGAGTAACTCAGCGGGACAGGCAGCATCTCTGGAGAGAAGGAATGGCTGACGTTTTGGGTCGAGACCCTTCTTCAGAAAGGGTCTTGACCCGAAACGTCACCCATTCCTTCTCTCAGGACATGCTGCCTGTCTCAATGAACTATTTGCCCTCACAAAGAAAACAGTTGAAGCTGGTCACCTATATTTTTACTCAATAACAAACTGGTATTTGAACAAACCATTAGAACCACCATTTAATTGAAGGTTTAACAAAATCAATTAATAGTGGTGCAGAGGGTAGAGCTGCTGTCTCACAGCACCAGAGACCCGGGTTCGATCCTGACCTTGGGTGCGTCTGTGTGGAATGTGCACCTTCTCCCTGTGACCATAGGTTTTATCCACGGGCTCGTCTCCTCCCACAACTCAAAGACGTCGGGTTTTTAAGGTTAATTGGCCACTGTAAATTGCCCCTCGTGTGCAGGAAGTGGATCCGAAAGCGAGATAACATAGAACTAGCGTGAATAGGTGATCAATGGTTGGCATGGACCACACTGCATCTCTAAACTGAACCGAACCATCTTCCCAAGAAAGGAGGATTACCAGGTTAAGTGGTGTGACTGTAATACGGATTAAAAAAATAGACCAAGTCCTTTTTACAAAATCCAAACAGATTATCCACGTGGTGAGCTCGTTTAATAAAAGTGTAAAACAACATATAAACTTGACTTACTTTGACAGAATTGTAGAAAGCTTCAAATACACCAACGCTCTTTGCACTGAGCTGGAGGCTCACAGCACCGTCCATGGTCAAGGTAATCCCTTGGTGCTGGATGGGTTCTTTGCTGGTTAAAATAACCACTCCAGACAGAGTTTCCTGCAACAGTAATTACAGCTCTAGCAAACCCCAGTAGTGTACAGGTCAATCCACACAGTCCATCGAAGTACAGGTATTCCTTGATTTGTGACATGGTTATGTCCCAGGAAAACATTTTGTAATGAGAAAACTTGCAACAAATGTTTTTGTGCCTTATTTCAATGCAAACACTAGAGATAAGTTTAATCAGCCTTCAGGTTGGAATACATTAGAAGCATGGTTTACAAATGCAAAGTGCTGGAGTAGCTCAGCGGGTCAGGCAACATCTCAGGAGAACATGGATAGGTGATGTTTTGGGTTGTGACCCTTCTTCAGACCAATTGTTGGGGCGGGGATAAGGCCTCCCTACAGTCAGTCTGAAGAAGGGTCCTGACCCAAAACGTAACCTATCCACGTTCTCCTGAGATGCTGCCTAGTCAAGTCAATTTTATTTCTATAGCACATTTAAAAACAACTCTCGTTGACCTAAGTGCTTTACATTAGTGCAGGTACTAACGTGCTACAAACAGTGGTACATAGATCAACAATATATACATAAATACATACAGCGCTCCCTCAGAGGACCTCAAAAAAGGCTTCAGAGTAGAAATAAGTTTTAAGTCTAGACTTAAGAGTTGATGGAGGGGGCAGTTCTGATGAGAAGAGGGATGCTGTTCCACAGTGTAGGTGCTGGAACCGCAAAAGCGCAGTCGCCCCTGAGCTTATGCCTAGACCGCGGGATGTTCAGTCACCCCAAGACAGCTGATCTGAGGGATCTGGAGGTGGTGTGGTGGGAAAGCAGATTTTTGATGTAGGTGGGGGCAAGCCCGTTAAGGGCTTTGTAAACAAAAAGAAAGAGCTTGAAACTGATTCGGAACCGCACAGGGAGCCAGTGGAGAGAGGCCAGTATCGGGGTGATGCGGTCCCTTTTTCGGGTGCCCGTCAGGAGTCTCGCTGCGGCGTTTTGGACCAGTTGCAGGCGGGACAGGGATGATTGGCTGATGCCAGTGTAAAGGGAGTTGCAGTAATCAAGACGGGAGTGGATAAATGAGTGGATGATCTTTTCGAGGTCGTCCAATCGGAGGAAAGGTTTTATTTTTGCTATCGTTCGAAGCTGGAAGAAGCTAACTTTTACCACCTATCCTGAAGCTAGCCTATCCTGCTGAACTACTCCAGCACTGTGACTTCAAGTTGGAATACATTCATTTATAGTTAACCTTTTTCTAATCTCAGTGTTCTTGATGGAATTTCAATCTCTCTCAAGGTGAAAATCTGTTTTCTTATTAACTCGGCCTTTGTGGCATCTATCACACCTTGGCCCGATGTGTTCTGTGTCCATTTGATTACCCAAAGACCTCATGGACACGTCACATTTGCTGACTAATCGCAACTCTGAACAAATATGCACCTGTATACAGGTAACCAAGGGTCTGGATGAATGTTGTGGGCTGTGCAAGAAAGTATCACATCAAGTGCTTTACAAAGCAATTACGTCAACTAGTTGCAACCTGTGTAAATATCACGGTGCTGCTATTCTAATGAATAGACATCCTATTGACACAGGTGTGTCAGTGTGTTCTGACAATTCAATTACTGATCACATTGATACTGTCAATAGAAGACTGCTGTGCAATATCAATATGGATACCATAGAAATAGTTGTGAGCAATGCTTCCTGGTTATCGCTAATTCCGATCGAGTACCATATTCTGAAGAAGGGTCTCGACCCAAAACGTCACCCATTCCTTCGCTCCATACATGTTGCCTCACCGCTGATTTTCTCCAGCATTCTTGTCTACCTTCACACCTTTTCTGAATATCCCTGTCCCTTCCCTCTAGTGCTTCCAATCCCCGGACAAACATACCCTCACCAGGTTCTATTTAAATAGGGCTACAAAGAGTGTTTCGAAAATCATTGTCAAACACTGGGCTCTATAATAGCATGTCACCATTTGGACCTAATCTTTGTTAACCATCTGATGTCCCTTTAGTGTGTCTTACTGCCTCCATACCTCATGAAGCAGATAATACAAAGGCATATATTTATCCTGAACGAACCACTCTGGATAGAACAGTGGATGCGATTCCTTTATACAATCCCTTCAATGCCAGATATTCTGGTATGGTGGACCAAGCAGCAGCAGAACCTGTGGCCTTGGGGTGAGCTTACGATCTCCTGCAAACTCCCCCCACGAGGTTCCACTATCGCCTCCCCCACATGTTCCCACCATCCCCATTACTCTGTTCCACTTCACCGTCCTTTCATATCAAATTACACAACTTCCCAGCTTCTGTCGCTATGACCACCCTTCTTTTCCGCCACCTGATTTAATCTACCAAAAAAACCCTCCGAATCCAGTTCCATATATTGCTTGGCAGGTCTTGCCTTACACCTCACTATACTGGCCATTTCCCATCTGCTCATTCAGCCTGTTTGAAACATTGACTGCTCATTCCCTCCCTCCGCAAACGCTGCTTGGCCCAATGAGTTTCTCCAGCACATATTTTCTGCTAAGTATTAAGGTATCTTTGGGAAGTCAGACCCAAAAATCTATTATAGCTGGCTTCCAGCACTCTTTCTCCACCCCGCCCTTCCCTGCCTACAAATCACACTGAAGTGTCACCTATCCATGTTTTCCAGGGATGCTGCCTGACCCGCTGAGTTATTCCAGCACTTTGTGGCTTTTTAGTTGTAGACCAGCATCAGCAGTTCCTTGTTTCTACATCTGTAATACGGCAGTGTACTTTGTGTCCAGTGTGCAGATGGAGGTCTGTGCTTTGGGTGGAGTTTGCAGATAGAAGACTATGCTCGTTCTTGGTACCTCTCGGTGTAAGGGATGACAAACAAGAATCTGCCAGAGCCTTTGGTCATCCTGCAGTTAATCTTTGCTGGAAAAAGTACTGCACCAGTACCAAGTAATCCCACAATTACAAATGTTCTTCAGTGTTTGCCAACATGGCCTTCATCAACGCAGAGGTTCTTCCATGGAACTGAACTCAATTTAATCTTTGTGACACCAGGGAAGATCGAGGGTTATGCCATTAAATATGGTAACAATTTTATTTGACGACTGAATTCTAAGCAGTCATATGCTGAAAAATCTACCAACAATCTTATTTGATGAATTAAAAAGAGTCATCCATGAGCAACATTAGGCACTGGCTAAACGATTTACAACATCCACCACTTATTTCCTCCTTGAGTTGCACTGTTTGCTAGCAAGTGCCACAATTTGTGGTTATCATTTTATCTTTAGATTATCATGTACTTGCATCACAGCAGGGACGCCGGCCCCTTAGCAGAAGCGTCCATGTCGCGGGGCTAGAAACTGGAAGTATCCTGAGCTAATCCTGCTACTACCATCATTTATTGAGACAAATGGTGGCTTCCATTGAAGCTTGCGTCCTTTTCAGGGCGGACGATGTCAGCGAGGCCAACATTTGTAACAAGATGGACATGAAAAGAAGAAGCAGCAGCAGCAGGGACAACTTCATTTCATTGGGTTTAAAGCACTTTGGGATATGCCATAGATATAGATACTTAAAGTTTACTCAACAAGTTTGGAAACTTAAGCTATAGAGATTTGAAAGCTAAGAAAAATACGAAATAAGATTCACAACATCAAAAGTGTAAGACTTTACCTCCTGTGACACTGAACAATGGCACTGACACCATCACTGAACTGTGGCAGTGACGGGGGTTATGGGGAGAGGGCAGGAGAATTGAGTTAGGAACGAGATAGATGAGCCATGATTGAATGGCAGAGCAGACTTGATGGGTTGAATGGCCCAATTCTGCTCCTATCACTTTATGACACTTAAAATGGCCCCAAATTCTCAATTTATTTTGACTTAAATGTTCTCAGGTCAAAGAAACTAGGAATCAACTTTAAGGGAGGTTTGTGTGACTGAACTAGTTGCTTGCAATTCAAGTTAACTTTACTTTCATATTATCCTTCAGTCAGTATTAAAGAGAAACAAACAGTTTTTGGTGGTTGTATTTGCAATCTCATAACCTTTACCACCCTGTGTCTAGACAATGTTTGCTTGGTCATAAACCATGTGTTTTTTTTATATTCTTTGGGCAAAGTTTCAAGAGCCAAAGTACTTACTTGGCTCCTCGAAACCATCCATTGGGATAATAACGGAACACTTTCCCCGACAACCATTGATGAGAAACATTACAAATGTGTTTACTCACTGCAAAACTCTTGCAAGTGCACCAGCTCTTGGCAGGGTCTCAAGCTGCCAGTTGCAATATAAAGCAAATGCACTTAGAACAAGAAGAGTAGAAACAAGACAGATGCTGGTTTATTTTAAAAAGAGCACAAAGTGCTAGACTAACTCGGGTCAGGCAGTATCTCTGGAGAATATGAATAGGTGACATTTTGGGTCGGAACCCTGCATCAGACTCAAGAACATTGATGCACAACTATTTGGACCAACTTTAATGCCTCAAGGCATGACCCGAGCAGCAAGAGTCTTTCTAAGACCACACATCTGGGCTCAGCACCACTGGCAGAAGTTGCTTTATAACCTTACAAGCAGTATTTACATACTTGCGATGCAGCAGATTTAATGCAGAACCTGGTAACCGTGAGGAAACTGGGGCGATTGTGCTTATGTGCGGGGATAGTCGTGCTGAGCTGTATGCAAAAACATGTATTTCACTGTACATGGTACACTTGGCAAAAACAAAACCACGGATTCCATTGGAAACTCAATGATTGGCAGAATTAATTATCAAATGTAGTACACATGAACATTTACAATTGACCAATCAACATTGTTTGAGATTTAAGACAAAAGGCCCAATGTCTTTGGTGTAATGATGATGGGTTCACCCATTACATTTTACATAACTGGCTCATGCTGGTTGACTAAGCTTTCTATCGAGATTGACATGCAATAGCTTGTGCAGGAAGGAACAGCAGATGCTGGTTTCCACCGAATATAGACACAAAATGCTGGAGTAACTCAGCGGGACGTGCAGCGTCTCTGGAGAGAAGGAACAGGTGACGTTTCAGGTCGCGACCCTTCTTCAGACCAGAAAATCAAGTCATGCATCTCAAAGGATTCATTTTTGGTCACTTCCCATTTCTCATTCTCAAATCATGTGAAAAAACAGCACCAGTCTCCGCATGCACACTCATAGCACCCAGCGATTCCCATCTCAAGCCTTCCATTGCTCATAAATTGACAGACTCCAAGCTCTGCCTTCTCCAAGCTCAAAATGTTCATCTAAACATTTACAATTGTTTCTAATGCATTCCTCGTCATTCTCCCTCATTTCAGCCCCCATTAAGATGGAAGTATCGTAAACTAAGCTGTCGATGTCTTAATTCACACTGTGTACTCACGATCACCTATGCTCAGGCACACAAACTATTAAAACGCAGTTAAAATACTATCCTGGAGCTCAAATTCCTCCAAATCGCCTTTACGGTGTAACAGTGGCACAGCAGTAGAGCTGCTGCCTTACAGTTCCAGGGATCTGGGTTTGAATCTGACTACAGGTGCTGTCTGGAGTTTGCATGTTCTCCCTGTAACCTAGGGGGTTTTCTTGGGTGCTCCAGTTTTCTCCCATATTCCAGAGGCGTGCAGATTTATAGGTTAATTTGACTTCTGTAAAGTGTTACTAGTGTGTAGGATAGAATCAGTCGAGGTATGATTGCTGGTTGGTGTGGAATCAATGGACCAAAGGGCCTATTTCCATGCTGTATCTCTAAACTAAATTCCTTTAGCCCCACGATACTGAAATCTCTCCAATTTTCCAATTATGATCATATTGAATATTCATTCAAATAATGCCCGTTTCTTCATTTCCAATTTCCACTTTTTTTTAATTTCCATTGCCAAAATATCCCTTAAATCCACCTCCTTGACTAAAATTTTGGTCGTGATCTCTACTACGATGACCAAAAGCCTGTTGCATTTTAGTCCTGGCACCATTCATCATTATTGTTTTCAGCTCGATTACTGTGTTGAAGCAGGCAGTCCTTGTGTTCAAGAGAGGAGTTGCCTGCAACAATGACAGCAGATGTTTTGTTGTAATCAGGTCCAGGGATCATTGGAAGAGTACCTCAGCTTTAAACACTTTTGTGGATGGCAAAGAACAACAACCAAGTAAAATGCTGCCCTTACTTTAAGGAAAACATTGAAAACTAGACAATCACCCTCAGAAATAGAGTCCAAACCTGTGAATGGCCCACAGACCCCCATCGTAAGGCACAGGCTCATTCAGACAGAGACCACAACATGTCTACACCATGTATTATTTTGAACGTCTTCTACAGCGGACTCAGCAATTGTACAATATGTGCAGAAATAACGTCTCAGGCAGCAAAATAAAGCCAGATTGATGTCCCAGTGAGCATCTTTTGATTAGTCACGATTTCCTCCCAGATGCGTGCTTTGCTCCTGGCTTTACTGGGAATTAAAATCAAAGGTCACAGTTTGGATATTATTGCTCCAAGTACAATTGGAAAGATATGGCTGAACATCACAAACACTGATTTTGCCAGCATGACACAAGAAAAACAACCATCATGCTAAGATCCAGAATTGTCAGGTCAACTTTTGCGATAGGTCAGACTGGGACCATAAGAAATAGACGCTATTGCATTGAAAGAAGCAAAATGGCTTTGTGAACAATTTGCTCAGAAAACAGGCACCACATACTCAAATTTCTCAGCACAAGTGTAAAGTTTAAATTATAGTTGCTGCTGTGATGGCATGTGCATACCAGCAGAGTGCAGCAATGATATATTTAACAAATACTTCTAACTCGAAGCTTCACTCATTCACAACTTTCCAAAGTCTACTGGAGAAGAAGCAGTGCAAGAAGGTGGTCAACATCTGTGAAATTACTAATGATACCTTGAATCCAATCGCTGCTTACAGGACAAAGAATTTGAGGAAACCAGAGAATGGAACTGAACCAGCCGTTCTTCTGGAGCATGGTCATTTCTTCTGGAGCATTGAGGGTACACAAAAGGCTGGAGAAACTCAGCGGGTGCAGCAGCATCTAAGGTTCTTCTGGAGCATTGTTCATTTCCCTCCATGGATGTTGCCTGACGTGTTGTGATCCCCCAGCATTTTGTTTTTGGCTCAAGATCCCAGCATCTGCAGTCACGTGTCTCCACTCATCTAAAACACGGGCAGGGTCACTACTAGCCCCTTGCTAATGCTAACAACTTGATGCAAATTAATGGCACAAGTCCACAACTTCTGATCACTCTAATTTTGCACGATCCAGCCTAGTCCCAAAAGATAACCCAGATCCCTTTTGTGAGGTTGCAAAATTAAATACTTGAAAGCGTAACTGGGACTTCGCTAACATAGTTAGTTCCTCACGCGCAATTTTCAAAGCAACATTTGAGAAGACACAAGGAAAATGATACCTAGAAAGCAAGAAGGAGAAAGTTGAGTTCAAAAGGGACATGATAACCCTAGGCTAGAGAGCCAGACATCAGTGGTTGGGAAATTATTGGAGATAATTCTGAGGATAGGATCTACTCGCAACTAGGACAGTCAACATGTGGAGGAGGTCATGTTTGACAAACTTGATTGAGTTTCTTCAGCAAGTGACATGGATGATTGATAGCGGGGAGGACAGTGAGTGTTATATACACGGACTTTAGTAAAGCTTTCAATGAGGTCCTGCATGGTTCTGTGATCCAGAAGACTAAGATACATAGGATCCATGGAGACTTGTACTTTAGATTGGATTCAAAATTGAATTGCCATAAAAGACAGAGGATAGCAGCGTAGGGGTGTTATTCTGACCAGCAGTCTGTGACCAATTAACTTAATGCCCAGCACATTAACGCAATCACAAAGAAGCTCTACTTTGTTTCGAGGATTAAGGAGATTCATGGTGTTAAATACTCTACTGAACCTCTACAGGTATATAGTTGCATCAAGGCTCATCAAGGCTAATTTCAAGCCCAGGCACAGAAGCAGCAGGTGAAATTTAAACTGAAAATTTTAATATCAAGTCATTGGTTAAGCAGGGACAAGGGAAACACAGCAGGGACCATAAGACATAGGAGCACAATTAAGCCATTTGGTTCAAGTCTACTCTGCCATGCCATCATGGCTGATCTACCTTTTCCTCACAGCCTTCTCCTCATAACCTTTAACACCCTTACTAATCAAGACCCTGTTAATCTCCGCTTGGCCAGCAAAGCCATCTGTGGCAAAGAATAAATTTCTCCTCATTTCCATTCTAAAGGTATGTCCTTTTATTCTGAGTCTGTAACCTCTGGTTCTAGACTCTCTCATTAATGGAAACATCCTCTCCACATCCACTCTATCTTGGTTTTCATTATCCAGTAGGCTTCAATGAAATCGCCCCTCTCATCCTTCTAACCCTCTGAGTTCAGGCCCAGAGCCAAACACTCCTTACATGTTAACCCAATCATTCTGGGGATTATTCTCATGAATCTTCTCTGGACCCTCTCCAACAACAGCTCATCCTTCCTCGGATATGGGGCACAAAACTGCTCACAATATTCCAAATATGATCTTACCATTGCCTCATTCAAGTCTCCTTGAAATAAGATAGCATTGTATCTGCCATTCTTATCACCAACACAACCTGCAAACTTAATCTTTTGGGAATCCTGCACCAGCACTCCCTAGTCACTTTGCACCTCCAATTTCTGAATCCTCTCCCCAGTTAGAAAATAGTCCATGCCTTTATTCCTTCTACCAAAGTACATGAGCATACACTTTGCTACGCTGTATTCAATTTTCCAATTCTTTGCCCATTCTCTCAATCTCTCCAAATCCTTCTGGAGACTCCCTGCTTCCTCTACACTACCTGCAACTCGACCTATCTTCATATCATTGTGGCCACAACACCATCAATTCTATTTCTGATGGGGCAACAAGGACATGGGTAAAGGAACTAGTGTGAGGAAGTTTGCCACGGAGGCTACTGGTCAAGGTCAGACGAAATGGCAGGGAAGGGGGGGTGCACGACAGACTAGGTAATCTGGGGAGGGGGGAAGCAGTTCTGCAACTCGTTGGGACTGGTATGGGTGTGCCGCTCATCCTGCGCCCAGCCCAGCCATCAGTGACAGGACAGTATATCTCTCATTTCCATCTCCCCAGATTCTGTCTGAAGAAGGATCTCGACCTGAAACGTCACCTATTCCTCCCCCCTCCCTCCCCAGAAATGCTGCTGTCCCACTGAGTAACTCCAGCTTTTTGTGCCTATCTTCGGTGTAAAGTTCATTCCTACACATGTTGTCTGTTCCACTGCGAAATGTCAAGGTGTATGCCTACTTTGAAGAAGTTCTCCTCTTTCCAACTGGAGTTCTGCATCGTTGCTTTTCGCATCTTTCATTAATCCGCTCAATGTACCTTCTAATAACTCTCCTCCCTTCCCCCCGACACACACACACACACAGTGTGAAGAAGGGTCACCCATTATTCCTTCTCTCCAGAGTGAGTGGGTGAGTTACTCCAGCATGTTGTGTCTATCTTCGGTGTAAACCAGCATCTACAGTTCCTTCCAACACAGGTCAGACTCAGGCCGACAGCCGGAATCGAGGGAGGGAGGGAGGAGGGGGGGAAGGAACATCGACAGTCGCTGCTGCACTCACCTCCTCATGATACACTTTGTTAGCCCGCTTCAACTTGATATCGACCGCCATCCGGACACTCCGAGGCCGAAGCCAGAGCCGCGGCCGACCAACCCCCGTCACGTGACGCACCGGAGCGCCCTCTCTCACGTGATGCTCCGGATCTATCTACCCGTCACGTGATGAGCAATCGCCGTTGCCCTCCTCCCTCCCTCCCTCCTCCCGGCGGATATGTGATGAGCGATCGCTATGTTCCCCCGTCACGTGACGTGCCGTCGTTCGATTTCCCTCGTCACGTGTTGCGTCTTCGCTTGTGCTCCCCCCCCCCCTCGCGTAATTCACCGGCGCCTTCTAACACACACAGACGCAACACCGTCACGTGACGTGGTCCTCCCATTCCTCCTCAGGGTCCTCCGAATGACACGTGCCTATCCCGGCGTGCTGTGAGACTTGGCCACTCGACGAGTCTTTGGACCCAATTGGAGTCGACGACCGGTCACTCGAGGAAGTGGACAAAGCCATTCTTAGTGCTCAAGTGATTTTGTTTTTTAATTATTCCCGTCTTTTGCCCGAGCATACCAGGTGGAAATCTTATCAATTTGGCCCGCAACACATTGTGAGATTTTCCCAAATGAACACCATGAAGAAAAGTTATTTTGTTTAAAAGATTTAAGTCTATTTCCCCTCATTTGCTTCTGTGTTGCAGTAACTAAAGAATTACAGAGAGTGATTTGAAGTGCAGAAAAGAAGGATTTTGTCCAGAGTTAAAAGTAAGCAACAAGTAGGAAATATTTGGAGGAGATCTTTAAAGGGGTTGCTAGAGTAGATGAAGAGAAATTGTTAGGGAGATTTCAAATCATTAACAAAATATGATTGCCAAAATCACTTGAATATCTTGCATCAGATATAAAATAATGCATCAAATATAAAAAACCTTAACACGGTTTTCCTCTCGCACAGCTGCAGTCTGATCTGGGAATTTCCAGCATTCTGTTTTCATAGAATCATAGAACATAGGTGCAGGAGTAGGCCATTCGGCCCTTCGAGCCTGCACCGCCATTCAATGTGATCATGGCTGATCATCCAACTCAGTATCCTGTACCTGCCTTCTCTCCATACCCCCTGATCCCTTTAGCCACAAGGGCCACATCTAACTCCCTCTTAAATATAGCCAATGAACTGGCCTCAACTACCTTCTGTGGCAGAGAATTCCACAGACTCACCATTCTCTGTGTGAAAAATGATCTTCTCATCTCGGTCCTGAAAGACTTCCCCCTTATCCTTAAACTGTGACCCCTTGTTCTGGCGTTCCCCAACATCGGGAACAATCTTCCTGCATCTAGCCTGTCCAACCCCTTAAGAATTTTGTAAGTCTCTATAAGATCCCCCCCTCAATCTCCTAAATTCCAGCTAGTACAAGCCGAGTCTATCCAGTCTTTCTTCACATGGAAGTCCTGCAATCCCAGGAATCAGTTTTGTTTCAGGTCTTCTGCAATTGCTGTGTTCTGCCTCTAATCTTACATGCTCTTGTTTTTATTCTGTTTCTAACCCACCGCTTGATCACACCACACTGCTTCATCTATTAACTAGATGGTTCCGAAAGGATTGTGTCACTTGTATGTCATCAGGTTTTACTCTATCTGACATTTGAGTATTTCCAACACTTGTCTTGTATTAACGTAGGGAGGTGTGGTGTTACATATAGGTTAACTACTATCACTATGCTTGATCGGACTTTGCTGCTTTAAATAGGCCTAAACGCTATTCCCTTGTCATGTATCTATAGGGGGGTTGCACATAAGGTCATCTGGTCAAAGGGCGTGACGCACGGAGCAGCTCAATCCATGTGGGGGACATGGCAGCCTCAGTATACACTGTTAATGCATGTACTTCCAGTTACAAAATGTCGAAATGATCATTTTTTGCCCTGTAAATAATCGTGGGTGCTGTCATTGAAAGTGGGAAGGTATCATGTTTAAACTGGTGTTATCTCATGGTGTAGCGTATTTTACAATCCGCAACTAATAGCCGCATTCATTGTCATATCCAGAGAGACAGCACTATCTCAATAAGCCTTCGCTAAATAAAGCAAACTCAATTTGATTGCAATATTGTGGGGTTATTTTTTGGGGTGACTGAGCGCTCAGAACCAAATGGTCTAGTATCTTTGCTCTGAACTCGAGCACCAAGGTATAAGCGGCCGAAGGGGCGCATCGCTCGGAACAGCCCCACTCTCCCCTCGGGGTCAGCGGTGTCCGGCCACGGCCGCCCTCCACCCTGTCTCCCCCTGTGGGCCGCACTGTCAGGGGCTGTGGATCGGCAGCACCCACACACGGAGGCCGGGTGGAGTGGGGCCGCAGCTCTGGGCAACGTCAGCTGCAGCAAAGTTGCGGAAGATCTCTCCCCTCCGCCCACCCAAAGTCACTGACCGCGGTGCACCGACACCCCGACCTCTTCCTCCCCCCCCCCCCCAATCTCCCCCCGACCCCCTCCACCCCTGGCCACGGGGATAGACGGCCCGGGGTCCGCGAGTGTGCAACCAGTCCGGATACTGGGCCAGAAGAAGGGCCCGCTGTGCTGGCAGCCATAGTAAATGCTTACCTGCAGTTCATCGCGTGTACTCCAGTTGGCGTTGCGTGGCAACAGTGAATGGGTCACGGTCGTGACCTCGACTACGTGCAACCTCCCTATACACTGTGAATGGCTCGATTGTAATCATGTATTGTCTTTCTGCTGACTGGTTAGCACACAACAAAAGCTTCTCACTGCACCTCTAAACTAAACTGCACTGTAAACTAAACTGAACTGAGACTAGAGAAGGGAGAAAGATAATGTTTGCTCAAAGATACTAACGAGTCCAATGCTTTTAAATATTTGGGTAGTTTTGTGATCCTCTGTTTCATTTTAAATTTACATAAGTAACTGGATTTAAATTTCCACAATTCCATGGTGGGGGTCATTCTCATATCTAAATCAATGGTCCAGATCTCCAGATGTTAACTATAATGGTACCTTACTACATGCTTACTGCATTACTCTGTAAGTAGTTCATTATTGGAGAGGTTGCCCCAAGTAGTTTTAATATTAATTTTGAAATATATTTCAAAAAACTTATGCAATCGCACCTGTGGTGAGCAAAAAGTCAGATGAAGAGTAATGACTAGTTCATTAGGTGAAAAACAATTCTAAACATGAGGAAAATATTAAATATAAAAATATTCTGAAGAAGGGTCTTGACCCAAAAGTCACCCATTCCTTCTACCCAGAGATGCTGCCTGTCACACTGAGGTACTCCAGCATGCTGTGTCTATCTTCGGTTTAAACCAGCATCTGCTGTTCCTTCTTACACAAAAAAATACATAGCAGATTTCAAATTTTGCATACGCTGCAAAATCACGAATTTAACCTACCTATTATATCATCTTGCAAATAATCGAGAGGAAATAATCACTTGGAAACACTTTTTCACTTTATGTGTATTAACTCAGAGGTACAGACCAGTGTGTGGTTTGCTTCAACAATCCCCCATGCAAATTATTAGCCAAATTAAATAGGGAGCGGCACCTCATATTTTGCTTGGGTAGTTTACACCCCAGCGGTATGAACATTGACTTCTCCAATTTTAGGTAGTCCCTGCTTTCTGCTTTCACCTTCTTTCCCCTCCCCTTCCCAGCTCTCCCTCAGCCCACTGTCTCCGTCTCTTCCTTTCTTCTTCCCGCCCCCACCCGCACATCAGTCTGAAGAAGGGTCTCGACCCGAAACATCGCCTATTTTTCCGGACATTTTCAACCTCTCACTTCTGAGGTTTGAGGTTCCCACCTGCTTTAAAAGGGCATCAATAATACCAGTGCCCAAGAAGAGCAAGGTCACGTGCCTCAATGACTATCGACCAGTGGCACTAATGTCTGTGGTGATGAAGTGCTTTGAGAGGCTGATCATGGCGCAAATCAACTCCTACCTTGACAAAAACCTGGACCCACTGCAGTTCGCTTACCGCCACAACAGATCAACGGTGGATGCGATCTCACTGGCTCTCCACTCTGCTCTGGACCACTTGGACAACAAAAACTCATATGTCTGGCTGTTATTCATTGACTACAGCTCACCATTAAATACCATCATCCCCTCCAAGCTGGTTACCAAACTCTCAGATCTGGGTCTCTGCGCATCCCTCTGCAATTGGATGCTCGACTTCCTCATTCACAGACCACAGTCTGTCCGTATTGGTGGAAATGTGTCATCCTTGATAACAATCAGCATGGGAGCACATCAAGGGTGCGTGCTCAGCCCCCTGCTGTAGTCACTCTATACTCATGACTGCGTAGCTGGACATAGTGCAAACTCCATCATCAAGTTCGCCGACGACACCACTGTTGTGGGACGTACCACTGATGGGGATGAGTCTGAGTATAGAAGTGAGATCGACCGATTGACCAAATGGTGCCAGCACAATAACCTGGCTCTCAACACCAGCAAAACCAAGGAACTGATTGTGGACTTTGGAAGAGGTAGAATGGGGACCCACAGTCCCGCTTATATCAACAGGTCGATGGTGGAAAGGGCCAAGAACCTCAAATTCCTGGGCGTGCATATTTCTGAAGATCTCTCCTGGTCCCAAAACACTGATGCAATCATAAATAAAGCACATAAGCACCTCTACTGCCTGAGAAGATTACGGAGAGTCGGTATGTCAAAGAGGACTCTCAAACTTCTACAGGTGCACAGTAGAGAGCATGCTGACCGGTTGCATCGTGGCTTGGTATGGCAACCTGAGTGGCCAGGGGCGGAAAAGGCTGCAAAAAGTTGTGAACACTGTCCAGTCCATCATCGGCTCTGACCTCCCTACCATCAAGGGGATCTATCGCAGTCGCTGCCTCAAAAAGGCTGCCAGCATCATCAAGGACCCACACCATCCTGGCCATACATTAATAAAAACATTATTTCAGTGTAATCCATAAATCTGTTGTAACTGCTGAAATAAAAGAAAAGTGCCTTTCTTGTAAAGATGTCCCATCTTTTTAATTCCATAATTTTTCCATTGTGTGAAACCGTTATCCAGCATGGAGGGTTTGAATAAGGGATTGTTTACAATAGGGAGACAGAGTGGTATATTATCCAATTTTAAAGCCTTTTTTAATTGTTTCCAGATTCGTGTACCACTATGTATTATAGGGTTTTCCCTATAGATTTTTTTGTGCAATTTTATCGGTGCAAACATAATCGAACCGATTTCAAAAGGTAAACAGTCCTCCTTTTCCATCCTTAACCAGTCTGGTTGTTGATCCATTTCTTCCAGCCAGAAATTCATGTTTTTAATATGGACTGCCCAAAAATAAAACAGAAAATTTGGTAGAGCTAAACCTCCATTAATCTTTGATTTACATAAATGTTTTTTACTTATTCTATGATTTTTATAATCCCAAATGAAACTTGTAACAGTAGAGTCAACTTTAAAAAAAAAGAATTTTGGAATATATATCGGGATTGACTGGAATAAGTACAATAATTGCGGCAAAAAAAATCATTTTTATCGCATTAATTCTACCAAACATTGAGATGGGAGGTGTTTTCCAATATTGAATATTCTTGTTTAGTTTATTCAGTAAAGGTGGAAAATTTGATTTAAATAAAGAAGTATGCGTCTTAGTTACATAAATACCTAAATATTTAAATTTTTCCTCAACTATTTTAAAAGGTGATTGTTGTAGTGTATGTAAATTGAGTTCCGTTATTGGCATGATTTCGCTTTTATTCCAGTTAATTCTATATCCTGAAAACTGACCAAATTGAGTTATTAGATATAATAAATTTGGAATACTAGTTTCTTGCTTTCTAATATATATTAATACATCATCCGCATATAAAGAGATTTTATTCATTGTGTCTTTAGTATTGTACCCATGTATTTCAGGATGAGCTCTGACACTTTCTGCGTGTGGTTGAATTGCTAGAGCGAATAATAATTGGGATGGCGGGCATCCTTGTCTACAACCTCTGGAAATATTCAATTTAATTGATAACACTTGGTTTGTTAGTATTCTAGCTGTTGGGTTAGAATATAAAAGTTTAACCCATGCACAGTACTTCTCTCCCAATTGAAAAATTTCCATCACCGAAAATAAATATGACCATTCTACCTGATCAAAGGCTTTTTCAGCATCTAGCGAAATAATTGCTAGATCTGCATTAGCAATTCTATTTGAGTATATAATATTAAATAATCGTCTCAGTTTGTAAAATGAGTAACGTTTTGGGATAAAACCTGTTTTGTCAGGGTGTATTAATTTGTTAATCACTAAACTCAATCTATGAGATAGGATTTTAGTTAATATTTTCTGATCAGTATTTAAGAGAGCTATTGCTCTATATGAGGCCGGGTCTTCCAGATCCTTATCAGTTTTGGGTATAAGTATTATTGTAGATTCGTTTAAAGTTTCCGGAAGTTTCTGTTGAGTATAAATGTGTTTATACAGTGTTTGTAAGTGTGGAGAAATCAGATCATAATTTTTTTAATAAAATTCGGACCTTAGGCCATCAGGGCCAGCGGCCTTTCCATTTTTTAAAGATCTAATTGACGCTTTGATATATTTTATCATTATTTCAGCACCTAATAGTTCTTGCTCTTGCAAATCTAAACCTTTAAGGTTACATTTCTGTAAAAATGCTTCCATTCCTGTTGATTGTTCTGTCACTTTAGTTGAATAAATATATTGATAGTATTGTGAAAATCTGTCATTAATATCTTTAGGGAATGTTAATATTTCTCCCCTATCTGATCTAATCTTATGAATCGTTTTTTCCCCGTCCAATTTATGAAGCTGACGTGCTAATAGTTTTTGTGGTTTATCACCAAATTCAAAATTTAATTGTTTTGTATGTTGATAAAGTTTTATTACTTGGTCAGACTATATTTTATTTAACTTGTATTTCAGTGCTGCAATTTATTTTATGTTTTGCCAATGAAGGTGGTAGTGCATTTTCTATGTCTAATTGTCTTATTTCCATTTCCAATGTCTGATGTTTAACCCTATTCTCTTTATTAAGAAATGCCTGGGAGGAGATTAATGCCCCTCGTATGAATGCTTTAAATGTTTCCCAAAGAAGGGAGGCAGAAATTTCAGGATGGTCATTGACCTCGAAAAACATATTAATCTGTTTTACAATATATTCATAACATACCTTTTCATTTAAAATTTGAGGATCAATGGGGAGAAGCCTCATAAACTTCTCGCATGCCAATTAAAAAAACGAGAAAAGGAACACACAATTTCAAAGATTAAATCAGACAGAGGGGAAGTATTAACATTACCGAATGAAATTAATAAAAGATTTGTGCAATTTTATGAGAATTTGTATACATCTAAAACGACAACGGACATCAACACAGTCACTGAGTTTCTGGATAATTGCAATCTTCCCAAACTAGAATTGCAGGAACAAGAGGAATTGGGAGCACAAATCTCAAATAAGGAAATAGAAGAAACAATATCCTCATTAAAAAATGGAAAAACACCAGGTCCCGACGGATTTAGTAATGAATTCTATAAAAGTTTTTACGATATATGTAGTCCTCATCTACAGAAAATGTACACACAAGCTTTCAGAGAACAAATATTACCTGATACATTAGCAGAATCTATGATTACACTAATACTTAAGAAAGATAAAGATGAGGAAGAACCTGGATCTTAAAGAGCTATCGCATTGTTAAATACAGATCAAAAAATATTAACAAAAATATTAGCAAGATTAAGTAAGTACGCCATTAAACTAATACATCCGGATTAAACGGGGTTTATCCCTAAGAGACATTCATTCAATAATTTGAGACGTTTGCTTAACATAATGCACTCACACCAAACTAAAGATCCAAATCTCGCAATTATTTAGCTGGATGCAGAGAAAGCATTCGATCAGGTTGAATGGAAGTATATGGTTAAGGTATTGCAAAAATTTCAACTGGGAGAGAATTTCATTCAATAGATTAAATTAATATATAATAAGCCAACGGCCAGAATATGAACTAATAATATTTTATCCACGAAATTTCAATTGTCAAGGGGTAATAGACAAGGTTGTTCATTATCACCATTGTTATTTGCCCTCATAATTGAACCACTAGCGGAAAGAATTAGAACTCATCTGAATATCCAAGGATATAAGACAAAATATTCAAACAATAAAATATCATTATACGCTGATGATGTACTTTTGTACATCACAAAGCCTCATGTCACTATACCCAACATTTTAAATTCAATTGAGGATTTCGGTTCATTTTCAGGTTATAAAATAAATTGGAATAAAAGTGAAATCATGTCAATAAAACCGAAAGATTCTACACATCTCGTACAATTTCCTTTTAAAATAGCTGTGGAAAAATTTAAATACTTGGGTATTGAAATTACTAGAAGATATCAAGACATGTTTAAAGCATACTATAACCCTGTACTTAAGAAACTACATAATTTAATTAAATTCTGGAAAACGCTTCCGATGTCCTTAATAGGTCGAATAAACGCCATAAAAATGATTTTTCTACCACAAATTCTATACTTGTTCCAATCAATTCCACTATATCTACCCAAAACGTTTTTTAAAAAATTGGACTCAGATATAACAAATTTTATTTGGGATTATAAGACCCATAGAATACAAAGACCGCACCTGAATAAACCCAAAGTAGTAGGGGGATTAGCACTCCCTAATTTTATGTATTATTATTGGTCGGTAAATATTAGAAATATGATTCAATTGTTGGATAATTCTCTTCATCAACCAGAATGGATCATTATGGAGAAAGAGGACTGCTCCCCCTTTAATATTGGTGCGATCCTTCTTTCACCAAAGATGGTGAATAATACAAACTACACCAAAAACCCAATTATACATTGTACAATTAGAATTTAACCATATAACCATATAACAATTACAGCACGGAAACAGGCCATCTCGGCCCTTCAAGTCCGTGCCGAACAACTTTTTTCTCTTAGTCCCACCTGCCTGCACTCATACCATAACCCTCCATACCCTTCTCATCCATATGCCTATCCAATTTATTTTTAAATGATACCAACGAACCTGCCGCCACCACTTCCACTGGAAGCTCATTCCACACCGCTACCACTCTCTGAGTAAAGAAGTTCCCCCTCATGTTACCCCTAAACCTCTGTCCCTTAATTCTAAAGTCATGTCCTCTTGTTTGAATCTTCCCTATTCTCAAAGGGAAAAGCTTGTCCACATTAACTCTGTCTATCCCTCTCATCATTTTAAAGACCTCTATCAAGTCCCCCCTTAACCTTCTGCGCTCCAGAGAATAAAGACCTAACTTATTTAACCTATCTCTGTAACTTAGCTGTTGAAACCCAGGCAACATTCTAGTAAATCTCCTCTGTACCCTCTCTATTTTGTTGACATCCTTCCTATAATTGGGTGACCAAAACTGCACACCATACTCCAGATTTGGTCTCACCAACGCCTTGTACAATTTTAACATTACATCCCAGCATCTATACTCAATGCTCTGATTTATAAAGGCTAGCATACCAAAAGCTTTCTTTACCACCCTATCTATATGAGATTCCACCTTCAAGGAACTATGCACGGTTATTCCCAGATCCCTCTGTTCAACTGTATTCTTCAATTCCCTACCGTTTACCATGTACGTCCTATTTTGATTTGTCCTGCCAAGGTGTAGCACCTCACATTTATCAGCATTAAACTCCATCTGCCATCTTTCAGCCCATTTTTCCAACTCGCCTAAATCACTCTGTAGACTTTGGAAATCCTCTTCATTATCCACAACACCCCCTATCTTGGTATCATCTGCATACTTACTAATCCAATTTACCACCCCTTCATCCAGATCATTGATGTACATGACAAACAACAAAGGACCCAACACAGATCCCTGAGGCACCCCACTAGTCACCTGCCTCCAACCCGACAAACAGCCATCCACCATTACTCTCTGGCTTCTCCCATTCAGCCACTGTTGAATCCATCTTGCTATTCCTGCATTTATACCCAACAGTTGAACCTTCTTAACCAACCTTCCATGAGGAACCTTGTCAAAGGCCTTACTGAAGTCCATATAGACAACATCCACTGCTTTACCCTCGTCATTTGGAAACAAATAAAATACAATTTAAAATTAAGTAACTTATCTCTCCTATCTCCTATTGCTAAAAAAACCCTGTTTAAACCCTCAATTATAGACAAAGCATTTATACAATGGGAAAGAGCAGGAATTAAAACTTTGGGAGATCTGTATGATATGGGAAAATTATTATCATTTAAACAATTACAACTAAAATACAATCTGGGTAACAATCAGTATTTTAAATATTTCCAAATATGTGATTATTTGAAAAAACATGCACATAAATTTCACAAAATGCCATTAGACTTACTAGATGAAGTAATGAATACAAAGGCGGAATCAGCAAATTTAATTTCACATATATATAATATACTAAATGCAGTAATACCAACAACGGAAGGTATTAGAGGTGAATGGGAAAACAAACTAAGCATTAAAATTTCCAATGAAAGGTGGAAAGAATACTTATTAAATGTGCACAAATGCTCAATTAACGCAAGACACACTTTAATACAATTTAAATTAATACACAGATTATACTACTCAAAAACTAAATTAAATAAATTTTTCCCTAACGTTTCACCAATTTGTGATAAATACCAGTGTGAAGAAGCTACTGTAGCGCACTCATTCATCTTTTGTACAAAAATTCAAAGGTTTTGGATTGAAATCTTTGAAATTTTCACAAAACTGTTTAAAATAAAAATGACACCAAAGCCAGAATGGATTATTTTTGGAATGACAGAAGGTAGTTCGGAATTAAATGTGTATCAAAAGAATTTATTTGATTACGGCTTAATAATAGGAAAAACACTAATCTTAAAATTTTGGAAACATGCTCCTATACCAACATTAAATATGTGGATTTCAACTATGTTTGAAACACTACATCTGGAAGATATGAGACTCCGCCTGGAAGGAAAATCAGAACGCTTCTATCAGACGTGGTCTGCATTTATAGAATTACTACAAAGATAGGGTGCAGGAGTACCTCGGGCCTTGGTAGGGGGGGATGAAAAACTATCGAGTTGGTGGATTCCTTTTGCGTGATATATCTAACATAATAACTGGCTTTTTTTCTTTTTTTTTCCTTTTCCTTTTCTTTTTTTAGGGTCTATCTTTTAACCCCCTTTTCTAATTCTTTGACCAAGGGTTTCTTCTCCCCTTTGGCACGCTCTTTCACTATCACAACTCTTTTCACATTTCACTCTCTTTCTCTCTATTCTTTTTCTTTAAAAGCCATAAAATTATGGGGTACAATGACTGTAACAGTATATATGTGTACATTGATGTATTTACCTCTAATAAATATAATTTTTAAAAAAATAAAAAAATTGAGGATTAAGACACATTGTGTTTGTTTCTTGTCCATTCTGTTTAGTTTAATCATAAATGTTAATGGAGCATGGTCCGAAATTATAATGTTATGATATTGCGAGTTGTAGGTGAATGGAATAAGTTTAGAATCTACTAAGAAAGAGTCTATCCTTGAAAATGTTTTATGCATCGGTGAATAAAATGAATATTCTCGTACGGATGGATTTTCAATTCTCCGGACATCCTTAATGTTGGTAGTGTTAATATATGAGTTTAAAAATTCACTTGATTGAGATTTTAATTTTTCTTTGAGTTGATGATCTGTCTAAATAAGAATCCAGTGTACACTTTAAGTCTCCACCAATTATTAAATTATTTTGTGTGCATTCCGGAATAGTATTAAGTATTCTCTTGAAGAACAACGGGCTATTAAAATTTGGTCCATATACATTAAGGAAAGTCACTTTTTTTTAGTATAACTCGCCTACTACTACAATATATCTGCCATCAATATCTTCTATAGTTGATATATGTTTAAAAGGTATACCTTTACGGATTAATATTGCAACCCCTCTAGATTTGTGTGTGAGTGAAGAACGATATGTTTGAGCAATCCATTTTGCTTTCAGTCTATGTTGCGCTTCCTTTTTAAGATGAGTCTCCTGGAGGAATATTATATCAGTTTTAAGCGATTTTAAATGAGCTAATACTTTGCCTCTCTTGAATGGTTCATTAATTCCCTTAACATTCCAACTACAGAATGTAATTCCTTCACCCCCAGTTTTCACATTTACGTCTTGCATCTTATGATTAAAGTGGTTTATAATAGAGCAGATGGTTAAGCACGTTAAACCATACCTTACATCCGAACCTCAGATAGATTAATTTTAGATCTTGTAGGTTTTCTTCTCGGTCATATCTCCTTAAGTAATACTTATAATTCCATTCAAAATAATGATTATAATATAATATAAAATAGGAAAAATAAGAGAGTGTTGTATTGGTAAAGTGTAAAAGAAAGAAAAAAACTACATCTATAATTGGTGCAGTTAGTGATAGCCACCCTAATGTAGCTAGACATCTAAGGACTTCCGTAGCTTTTGGTTAAAAAAATATTACTTGCTCCGTACTTTCCTTAAAAGAAAAGCTTCAATTTCAATAAAAAAACAATATACGGGGGGGGGGGGGGGCGGGACAATGGTTATATTCCACTAGTGGAATAATTATTAGTCTCAAAGTATCAAATAAATAGTCTCAAATCAAATATTAGTCTCATATAGCAAAAATATTAGTCCACAATTAGTCAAAAGTATCAAGGAGTAAACCTCCATTTAAAAAAAAAATTGCCTGAATCACACATTACTTATAATTCATCCTTTTAGCTAATTCTAAGTTGATCCAGTAAATTAATTAATAATAATTAGTAATTATGATTAGTAGTAATTAGTAATAATTTGTACTAAAATATAAAATATTATATAATGATAACTACTCAATTTCATTCTAAATTCAAGACAGTCCTTGAGTATAGCAATTTAAAGTTCAATTTCTTCTCAGTGAAGTGACAATATCCAGTATCTTCTGGTGTATATTAAGTGTTAAGTGTTATTCATCTTTCTCACTCTCACTCTCGGTGTTCTCAATGTTCTCGATGTTCTTTGCAAATTCAAGGTCCTCTGTATGCTTGGTGAAGAAATATTCTTTCTTGTCATAGGTGATTCTCAATGTTGCGGGGTACATCAGTCCATATCTCAGGTTTTTTATATTCTTAAGTATTCTTCTTGTGTCTGTAAACACTGCTCTTTTCTTGACGACCTCTCGAAATATACGAAATCTCGAAATATACTGATCTTGTCTCCTTCAAATTCGAGATTTCTGCAGCGAACGATTTTCTTCATCATATCATCCAAAACATGATCATATTGCACCTTCACTATCAGTTGGCTTGGGGGGGGGGCATCCGCCCTTGGGCAGCGTCTCAATGCTCTATGTGCTGCCATCAGGTAGAAGGTACAGGAGCCTGAAATGTGCAACATCCAGATTCAGGAACAGCATCTTCAGATTCAGATTCAGATTCAATTTTAATTGTCATTGTCAGTGTACAGTACAGAGACAACGAAATGCATTTCGCATCTTCCCCACAGCCATCAGACTTCAAACAAACTCTGAACTATAACAGCCTATTGCACTTTATCTGTTGATTTATTCATGTGTGTATATATATATATTCTATGATATATGGACACTCTGATCTGATCTGTATTTATGCCTACAATATTCTGTTGTGCTGCAAGAAGGAAGAATTTCATTGTCCTATCTGGGACACATGACAATAAACTCTCTTGACTTGACTATTTCCTTAGCTCCATAGATACTGCCTCACCTGCTGAGTTTCTCCAGCATTTTTGTCTACCTTCGATTTTCCAGCATCTGCAGTTCCGTCTTAAAAATTAAATAAGCTTTGCGCTTTTAACAGGGTTATCCAAAACACAAGAAGATTATCAAAAACAAAAAAGTTTTTTCTTGCAAAAGCTTGGTTGCATGGCATTTAATAATATGCATTCAATTTTGATGGTCTCATGGTTAATGATGCAGATTACATCATTAACCATATATATAGTGGCCAAACAAACAAAAAATCAGTCTATTTGCTTAATCATCTTCAGTCACACACAGGTTTGATTACAAGAGTTATCTCGTGCATTTGGGAAAGTGCAGTCCTAAGAGTGAGAAAGATTGTAGGCAGACCATCAGTCTATAGAATCAGCTGCGACTCGTTTGCCATAGCAATGTTCAATATGGTCAATTCACTGCTGACAAGAAAGGTTCAATGAAAGTGCCACAACTCTTGACTTAGCCATATGAACAGAAATTTTTTTAACTTCACAGTTCCTTAATAATCCTTGACACATTTATCCTTGACACATGAAGATGTTAAACAATTTAAATCTTTGCCAAAATTTGACCTGATGACCAAATTTTATATTCATATAATCAATAATAAATCACATCTGCAACATAGAGAATGTATCAATAAATAAGAAACGTACTTGCCTACTGGTTACTTTCATATTTAGATAACTTAGTCTATTACTTAGGAGGAATAGATAAAGTTTTAGATGTTTGAAATCCCAGTTGCCTGTCATCCTTGCAGCCTGAATAACTCCATATTCTGTGTATTCAGAAAGCAAAAGAGTTCCTGGCCCCTCATCCATTATTTGAGAAGCTTCTCATTAACAATTGACTGTACATCATTCCTTTGCTGCTGCTCCTTGGCTACCTAATGCCGAGGGAACAGGCAAGTTGGAGTACTTCTTATGAATTGCATTAGTTCAAAAGGGCAACTCGTTTTCAACTTCTCAAGAGGAATTAATAACGGGCAATAAATGTTGGTTTTATAAGCATCATCTACATCCCGAGAATGAACAAAAAAAGGACTCCTTTTTCTTGGCTTGGGTTCATATCAAAACAAGATGAGACCCAGTAGGGTTGTTTGCTTCAGCTATCTACTTTTCTAACTTGGTCTTTTACCAGAAATACCCTGGAAATGAAGAATCTAGTATCATCTAGTATACCTGAAGACTTTGCCTGAAGATTATACCTGAAGACCTGAAGAGAGCACTGGATTGTAGGCAAAGGAAACAACATATTTGATTTAATTTAATGTTTCCTTCTATTTAATTTTTAAATCCAGGGTTGAGCCATGGAGAGAATTCACAGTTTAGTTTCAGCACTAAATTAGAAAAAAAGTTATGAAAATTGCAATTGAAAATTAACTGATACATCCAGTCTGGCATGCAATAAGAAATCCACTTTTTCATTTTCATTTGCAACTAACAAATCTATAATTTTTGCTGGGTTTAGTGCTGCTTTTTTGAGAAGAAACAGTGCTGAAGTTTGGTGTGCCCAATTTGGCTGCAATGTTTCCTACAATCTACTTTTGGTTTCAGGATTCAGCAGCAGCTCTATCCCTGCATTTCACAGCTTTAACATGTCCCAATGTTTATTTTCCCTCTTTAACTACTTCAAATTATTCTGTAAACCTGACAGTTTCATAAACATTGGAACCACACGGGCAACTGCATCAGAGGCATTCCCTTTGTTCAATTCCCTATCCCAATCTTCCCAAATTAAAATTAACTTGTTTTCCCATTTTCCTTGTTCTGATGAAAAATCTTCCACCTGAATTGTTAATTTTGCTTTTCTCCCTATAGATACTACCTGGCCTGCTGAATCTTTCTAGCTTTGCACATTTGCTTTGATGTGTGAAACACATCATATCAATGATGTAGCTACATCTAGCTTCAGAATGTGGACTGGGAAACTACAGTAGCTTACAATCCTACTTTTGGTTTTCACTTACTTGTTGTTCATTAAACCAATGTATTTTTGGCCCATTACATGACTTCAAGCTAAGGCAAATGTTTGTGCGGTTGACACCTGTTCTTGTTAGTGTAGTAGCTCACAAAAGCCATTTTACATTTTGTTGCTATTGGGAGACATCATCTGAATACATCGGCTTCCCTAACCATGAATATGGTTACGTGGGACTCCAGTAAAACAATCTAGTGTTGTAAAACTCAGATTTCATTTTTTTAAATCTAGATGTTTGGTAGTTAGCCTACCAGATAGTGATACATGTGCTCCCTTAAAACTCACTGGAGCCCCATTTCTCACGATTCCTTGAATCTCAGCAAGTACACTAGAACATTTAGTATACTAATGTGCACCATCTAGCAAGAAAAGTAAATTAAAAGTGTGTTTGGTATTAATGGGAAAAACATCCAACAGCCTGGAAAATCTGCCAGTCCAACACCATCAAAGTATGTTGCGGATTAAAAGTTTTATTGTAATTAATTACCATTTTCCATACAGTTTGAGTATTGAATATAATATATGATATTTCAGGATTTGTAATTGCTTTACCTGGCAAAATGTTAAACAAACAATGTTCATCCTAAGTGGTGGTTTTCATAGTTGTATTCAAATAAATCATAAAATCAAACTTACATGAAAAGCATAGTGTATTTATTGTTATGTGTCATTTTGAAAAGTGCACGAGGCATACAAAGTGAATCAATAACAATGAATGTTAATTCTGGCCAAATTGGAGATACTAGGACACTAAAACTGAGTAACGGCTTCTGGGCTGCTAGGTCATTTGGTCAATTTAAATGTGCCTTCAGCAGAAATGGGACAAGCTGCAGAATGGTGCCAGCTTGTCTAGAGCCCACATAAGAGTTGCAGGGAAAGAATGGGACATCTGCAGAATCTTACAATTAGGTATAAATTGCATGAAACGGATTGGGTGAATGCAAACCAGACATACACATTGTAAATACTGTTGCAAAGCTTTACTTTGCTAGATGTTGATTGGGTTAAGTGTTGAGGCTTGTCTGGGTTTCTTGACTATCTGGGCAAATGTTGCTATGTTTGCTTCGTTCCGGAAGCTCCGTTTGAATACATTGTGTTAGTTACTGTATTATTGGGTAAGGGAAATGCACATCATGTACTGTGTTAATCGATATCTGTTATTGGACTGTAAATGGACCACCCCCATATGGTTCGGCCCCTCAAGGTTCCGGGACCTATAAAAGGTAGCTCCCACGAGGGCCTGCGTCAATCTTCTGGAAGAACGCTTGGGGCTGCGCGACCTTTTGGAGTGTCTCTGCTTGCACGAGGCTAGAAGGGCTTGGCCAAGCAGATACAAGGATCGAACCCGCGATGGTTAGGTATAGTAGTGGGGAACTGTTATTGTGTTTTTCCAAAATAAAGTTTAGATACGCAAGTGCTTGACTCAGTATCTTATTGACTGAAACTAGACTGGGGGAAGCTTAGAACAAGCTATTTACATTAACTGCATCTGTAAAACAAAACAGCATTTTGTCCTGTTTCTAGTAGTAAAGGGCCTGTCCTACTTACGCAACCTTTTCAGCGACTGCCGGCACCCGTCATAGATTGCCAAAAAATTTCAACATGTTGAAAATTCAGCGGCGACCAGAAAGACGCTACGACTCTTTGGGTGACTTGGAGACCCCTCACGACCATACAGGCGACCCCTGGCGACATGTCACGGGGTGTCACCAGGGGGCATGTCGCCTGTATGGTCGTGAGAGGTCACCAGGGGTCGCCTGTATGGTCGTGAGAGGTCTCCTAGTCACCCAAAGCGTCGTACCGTCTTTTTGGTAGCCGCTAAATTTTCAACATGTTGAAAATTTTTGGCGACCTATGACAGTTGCCGGCAGTCGCCGAAAAGATCGCGTAAGTGGGACAGGCCCTTAACTCTCAGTGTTTTCTCAATGCAGTTTCAAAAAACCTGAAAATGGAGACCGGCAAACCGCATGAATATTCAGTTCACCACGCAAGAACACTATTGATACTCCTACGGTAATTATCATCCGTCAGATATTGGTTATGATCCGCCCCTAAATCTTGGGAATTACTAAGTATATTATACCCGAGGGAGTTGTAGAAAAATGAATGGGTTAATTGTGTTTTATTACTGGATCAACCTGATATGTTAAATATATCACATCTGTTGAGCAAGGGATAAATCAATCAAAAAAAATTAAGTAGCTATGAAGGAATACAAAAAAAGGTCAAATTAATTATTTAAGACATTAAGGGCCCAGTAATGCAGAGGCAAAATCGTGAGAATGAATTATATGAAGAAGGGAGGAGGAGATTTGGCTGGAGCAGTGGTTCCCAAAGTGGGTGGCACTGTTCCCTGGGGGTCTGTGGAATTACCTAGGGGGTCCTAAGGGGCAAGGGGGTGGTGGGGCACAAGAGGTGGTCAAGAGAGGTGTCAGTACGTACATGACATGCTATGGGGCAGTTGTTCTGCCGTGTGCTCCACTGACCTCTGTAAAAGTGCACACTCTTTGGCTAAATAGTATTGATTGGAACTTTACAAGGTTATTACTTGCATATTATACAATTATTCATGCACAATTGTTGAGGTAATAGTCTAGGCAGTGTTGTTAGCGCACTCATACTTGTAATTGGCACTAGACCAGTGTTTTATTTCATTAGAAATGTTAGAGTCACTATCTTAGAGGGTCATGCAAACCACTATTTTGACTCATGCCATTTATAGAGTAGGGTAGAGGAGCACTGAGGCTGAGTTTATGGAGCCAAGGGTGTAGTGGTCCACAAACGTTTGCGAACCGCTGGTCTAGAGCATAAACACCAATGAACAATTAAATCAAATATACTGTTTTTGCGCTGTTAATTCCACATAAAAAAATAATAAGCTAGCTATTGTGGGGAAAGTCCAAAGTCAATGAATGAATCTACTGAAATCAGTACTGCTCTGGAGTTTCACTCAATTATCTTGGGTTCTAGGATATAATTTTACAGATATTCTAGTCACGATTGTATGGGTTGGTTGAAGTCTATGATAACACAAATTGCATGTGCACTGTTGAAGCAGAAACCACGGTGGATTTAGCAACTTGTTTGATTGAACTTTATATTAGCTTAGCGATTTTAGTTTGCTGCAGAGATACAGCGTGAAAACAAACCCTTCGACCCACCGAGTGCACGTTATCTCACTTCGCATCCTACGCACTAGGGACAATTTACACAAGCCAATGAACCTACAAACCTGCACGTCTTTGGAATGTGGGAGGAAACTGGAGCACCCGGAGAATACCCACGCAGTCACGGAGACCGTATAAACTCCACACCGACAGCACCCATAGTCGGGATCAATCCGGGATCTCTGGCGCTGTGAGGCAGCAGCATTATCACAGAAGCCATGTAATAATTCATTCTCATTCTGTTCGTATAAACTCTGAATAAGGGTCAAAAATAAATATGATCGGCAGTCCTTCAAGATTTTCAGTGGTTTACAGTGAGGAGGAAAATGTCCTGATGCTCAGAAAATACAGTATGTGCCCCTCAACAAATATTATCAAAACCATGAGAATGAATTATATGAAGGGTGGGAGGAGGCTTGACTGGAGCAAAACATTAATTAAGTCAAATATATTGTTTTGTGCTGCTAATTCTGCATACAAATTAATTAGCTGGCCATTTGTCTTGTTACTGTTGAAAAGCTGCCATTTACTGCACGTAATTCAATTATGGTCTGTGAGGAATATTAGAATACTTTCAAAGAAGATACAGTGTTAAAACAATATTTATTTTTCACTAAAACCTCCGCACAAAACTGAATGAGAACCCAAGACACATTCACTTAATTATATACGGCTCAGACAATCTTTGTGCATTATTTCCTTCATCGGGGAATCCTTACGTTTATTTGCCCAGAACAGGAATGGAGTAACAGATTCCACGATTCAAGAAAATGCAACTGCAACATAACTAATTTGTTTTACATTTGTATTTTTTGTTATCAGTATTGGCCAAAAGTTAACATGGCTCTCCATCAGTACCTTATGAACCACTCATCGCCAAGATTTTTATTAGTTCACTTCAGACGTGCGGGTGATTTCCAGATTATATCCTGGGCTAGATGCCACTGCTTTTACCTAATTACGGGAGCACAATGTCCCATTGTCTGGATATTGAACTAACCTTAGTTTTTGTAAAAGCTTGACAATTTATAGAGATCAGAAAAAATTCTCCAGGTTATATAGTAATCCTCGGTGGTGTACTATCTGTCTAATACTCCATGAATCTCAACATTGTGAAATATATTTTCCATCCCATTATCATTTAGTTATCAGACTGAAGAAGGGTCCCGACCCAAAACATCACCTAACTATTTTCTCCAGAGATGCGACCTGACCCACTGAGTTACTCCAACACTTTGTGTCTATCATTTAGATTTTGCCTCATTGCTCTGTACCTTTGTTGAAAATAAACATTTTGCAAACCTGAACAAAGTAAGTAAGTAAGTTTATTGGCCAAGTGTTCACATACAAGGAATTTGCCTTGGTGCTCCGCCCACAAGTAACAACATGACATACAGTGACAGTTGCGAATGACTCAGAAAACACTAGACATTAATAATAATAAAATATTAATGATAAAACACCATTGGTCAAGTATGTGAACCAACAAAATACCAGATCAAAGGGAGGCTACAGATTTTTGGCTGTTGAGTAGAGCAACTGCTCGTGGATAAAAACTGTTTTTATGTCTGGCTGTGGCAGCTTTGACAATCCGGAATCGCCTTCCAGAGGGAAGTGATTCAAAGAGTTTGTGGCCAGGGTGAAAGGGGTCAGAGATGATCTTGCCCGCTTGCTTCCTGGCCCTTGCAGTGTACAGTTCATCACTGGAGGGAAGGTTGCAGCCAATAATCTTCTCTGCTGATCGGACGATTCGCTGCAGCCTCCAGGTATCGTGCCTGGTGGCTGAGCCAAACCAGACCATGATGGAGAAGATCAGAACAGACTTTACGATGGCCGTGTACAATTGGACCATCATCGCCTGTGGCAGATTGTACATCCTCTGTTGTGCCTTTTTGACCGTGGAGTCAATGGTAGCCCCCCACTTAAGGTCCTTGGAGATGATGGTTCCCAGGAACTTAAAAGACTCCACAGATGTGACTGGGGTGTTGTTGATGGTGAGTGGGGTGAGGGGACGAGGAGCTCTCCTAAAGTCTACAATCAATTCCACTATCTTAAGAGCATTGAGCTCTAGGTTGTTGCTACGGCACCAGGACGCCAGCTGTGACACTTCCTGTCTGTAGGCAGATTCCTCCCCATCCTGGATCAGTCCAATCAGTCCAAGTAAACCCAATTTATGCACTGAGCTAGGCAGCAAATGAATCTCAAGCAGTTTAGGATTTGATAAAGTTGTTGTTGACTCTCCATAAAGTGCCCCAACTCCTCACCTGCCGCAGCTTATCTGCTGCTGAAATAGGCTGTAGGTTGAGAAATACCTAAGTTCAACATTCTCAGCCTTGTTATCAATTGTTATCAATTCTGCCTGTGTTTTTTCCCCTTTTCTCTTCACTCGACGACACCTGCCTTTCAACTCTCCAGGTACCTGTAGTTCTCCAACTTTTGCACATCTTCAATTTACATTGTTTCACAGTTGTTAGTCATGTCATTCATTACCAACGCCACAAGCTCAAGAATACCATCCAAAAAACTTTCTGCCTCTGATAACTATTTAAAAACCCACTTTTTATCAATGCATTTGGTCATCAATGTCTTTAAGGCATGATATGAAACTTCATTAAATGAGACACTCAATTCTTTGGAATATTTTATTAATGCTACTAGAGAGCAGTTCTGTACTACTAGCTACCTCATTGAAACTTAGACTATCTTTCATCAGACCTTACAGACTATCTTGCACTAAACGTTATTCCCTCTATAATGTATCTGTACATTATGGATGACTTGATTGTAATCATGTATTGTCCTTCCACTGACTGGTTAGCATGCAACAAAAGCTTTTCACTGTTCCTCTGTACACGAGACAATAAACAAAACTAAACTATGGAAATACAAGCTCCTGTTTTTTTTACATTGCTTAATTCTATATAATTAGCTGGAGAGAAAGTGAACTTTATATCTGAATGAGATAAATTGATGCAACCTAAGAAATTATACTTTGTTATACTTTCAAGGGAACAAGTATCTGTGGGGTTATTATTAATTCCAAATGCCTCCCCAAGCTATATATCATGTTGATGATCTCTTGCTCAGACAAAATATTGGAATTTCATCTAAATAGACAGAATAAAGGGACTGTCCCACGGCGGCGACCCAAATGGCGAGTTTAGGAGAGTTTGAAAAAATGTCATGTTGAAGACCTCCTTCAACTATGTAGAAGACCTCCTTCGACTATGTTGAAGACGAGCTTCGACTAGCTTCGGGAAAATTGGACACCGAATAGTGGAGAGTGAAGACGACCTCCTTCGATCTACTTCGACCTCCCTTCGACCTTCCCCTTCGACTATGTTGAAGACTATCTACGACTACCTTTGATTACCTTCGACTACCCTCGATTACCTACAAATAACATGCTACTACGACCTACTTCGACCAAACCTACGAGTAAAAATAGTAACGATTTTTCCATGGTGACCGTTTTTTACTCTCAAGCATTTTTCAACGTGTTGAAAAATACGTTGCGACCCAGCTGAGGCCTCGATTACGCGGGGACTACGCTCGAGCATGAAGGAGAGTTACAAAGACCTCCTAGGACCTCGTGTCGTCCATGATGCGAGTATGAGTCGAGGGCAAACTCGCCAGAACTCGCGGATTAAGTCGCCGCAATGGGACAGCCCCTTAAGTTGATTAAAGGTAAAAGGAGCACAGTCTATTACACAAACCAGCTCCCTTCCCCCTCCATCCTCCATCAATTCCATCTACAGTTTCCTCAGAAAAGCAACCAACATAATCAAAGACCACTTAAACTCCTGTTATTCTGTCACCTTTCAGAAGATGCCAAAGCTTGAAAGCACATGCCATCAGATTCAGGAACAGCTTCCTCCGTTGTTATTAGACTATCAAATAGATCTCATAAGCTAAACAATGTAATTCCGATATCTACCTCGTTGCGTACCTTGCACTTTTTTAAAAAATCTATGCTTTCTGTAGCTGTAACAATATATTCTGAACACACTTTCCCATTTTGCACCACTTGTGGTACTTGTTAATTGTTTGATTATGCTCATGTAAGATATGATTTGCACGGGTAAGGTATGGTTAGCACGCAAAACAAAGTTTTTCTACAGTGTGCTAAAAATGAAAATAATATACCAATACCAAATGTGGGTTCCTTACAGACAAAGGCAGAATAATTTAAGACAGAGAATAAGAAAATGCAGAGATATTAAACAAATACTTTGTGTTTGTCCTCAAGCAAGAAGACAAAACAAAATTCCCATAATTATCAGAAATCCCTAAGTACCTTTTTTATTATATAATTGCTTTTAATTAATAAAAAAAATTAACAAAAAGAAATCCCTAAGTCTAGTGAGAACAAGAAATGGAATTTATAAATATAAGGAAAAAAAATGAAAACGATGAAATCTATAACAGGTAGACACGAAATACTGGAGTAACTCAGAGGGAGAGGCAGCATCTCCAGCGAGAAGAAATGGGTGACGCTTCGGGTCAAGACACTTCTTCAGACTATAGAAGGGTCGCAACCTGAAACGTCACCCATTCCTTCTCTCCAGAGATGCTGCTTGTCCTACTGAGTTACTCCAGCAGTTTGCATCTATCTTCGTTGTAAACCAGCATCTGCAGCTCCTTCCTACACGCGAAATCTAGACATTGTATGATCAAAATACCTTGAATAAAGAATAAAAGGATTGAACAAAGTCAACATAGATTTATGAAAGGAAAATCTATTGACGTAACCAGTAGAATAGATAAAGAGGCTATCACTGGAAGTGCTGTATTTGGATTTCTGAAAGCTTTTGCCCAGATCTTACACAAAAGGTTAGTCAACAAGATTAGAGCACACAGTGTTCCGGGTAATATATTCAAATTGGTTGAAAAATGGTTATCAGACAAAGGAAAGTGTTTGATATTTGGAACAGAGGTTTTATGGTTGTCAAATGTATTAATTATCTTCCTTTTGTCCTCTTCAATACACTGTTAAGAATACATTTCCACAAGGTGTTTTCCAATCCATTTTACAAAGAAAGAATTCAACCTTGATAATTTGATGATAACCTAGGTATCCAACTTCAATATTTTTCCTCTTTAGCAACATTTCCTGTGCCCCATACATTGATCAGACTGTGCATAACCATCAGAAGATGCTAAAGTTCTTCCTGGCATTGGAGAACTCAAAGCTATAGAAGGAAGCTCCAAAATAAAACACTAATGTAATTTATTGTGAATAGTGATAATAGACGATAGACAATAGGTGCAGGAACAGGCCATTCGGCCCTTCGAGTCAGTGATGACTGACTTTGCGGCTTTCTTGCAAGCAGAGATTAATGTGGACCTTGATAATTGTCATCCATTATCAAATAAGTTTCAGAAATGCTAAATAATGCTAAATGCTTTAATTTAGTTTAGTTTAGAGATACAGCACGGATACAGGCCCTTTGGCCCACCGTGTCCGCACTGGCCAGTGATCCCCGCACATTAACATTATCCTAAACTTAGGGACAATTTGAATTTTGCTGAAAAGCATTTAGAATTCATATATTTTGATGTTTCCTCAACCACCACCTGTGGTAGCCAGTTCCACCTTCTATCCAATCTCTGAGGAAAATTAAAGTTGATCCATTTATATAAAGAACATATGGTTCTTCGGATAGACGGAATCTTTTGAGGGTGTCCACATGTTGAAATGTTGGATGTTTGGCAGTTTTAAGTAGTTTGCACTAATAAGGTGCAACATGCAGTTTGTGCGACACATTGAGTCGATTATGTGAAAGCCAGACAACTTTGTTAGTAGAATCTCAGAACCTTTGACTGACCAAAGGTTATTTCTTTCATCTGTGCATTGCCAACAGCTCCAAGGAGAGCAAGGAGTACAAGACTTATATAGTCAAATCAGCAAATGAAGAAAACCAGCTCCTAGTATTAAGCATCATAGAAATATAATTAACGAATGTTGTATATTGTGTAATGATATTTGGCATTCCCATTTTTTTATTCGTGGCTTTTCAGATATCATGTTAACTGCAAAATAATTGACCATGTATGTTTGTGTTTGTCCCCCTTCAATGATGGAGCTATGAGAATGACTGCAGCCTTAAATTTAATCAGCTTTGTAAACTTTTCTGAGCAAAGATAGAATTGATTGGGTTTTACGAAAAATTGTATTTTGTTAGAATTTTGTTCCAGTGTGAAAGATACATCTCCTAGATGCGCTGGAACACATCCTCAGTGATGTGACCTGGGGTCATCGGGTGTTTCGGGTCTCACAACATCAGACACCCTTGCCCAGGCGACCCAGCCGGGGTTGATCAAGCCCCGACTTGCGTCCCAGCAGCAACCGCCCACGGATCAGCCTTCTTAATCCAAAGCCACCTAGTGGCTTTCTCTGCGGCTTCACTTGCGGATTGAATGGCCCTCTTCTATGCAAATTATTCCAAATTATGGAGAAGGAAATATTACTCAAAGTGTGACTTTCAAAGCGTTCCTACCAGATAATGGATATTAGTTCCTGGAAACAGTTTTACTTTTCATGTTGGTATTTATACGTTATGTGATATTTTTCAGCAGTCCATTTTCCTCTTTGTAAAATCATATTTTTAATTTTTAATATGCGTAAGATTGAAATTGGGATAGAAATGCATTAAGTTTTAGTTTAGTTTAGAGATACAGCGCGGAAACAGGCTCTTCAGCCCACCGAATCCACAGCGACCAGCGATCCCTGCATGTTAACATCATCCTACACACACCAGGGACAATTTGCATTTATACCAAACCAATTAACCATCAAACCTGTATGTCGTTGAAGTGTGGGAGGAAACCGAAGATCTCTGAGAAAATCCACGCAGCTCACGGGGTATGCGTACAAATTCAATACAGACAGCACCTGTAGTCAGGATCGAACTGGGTCTCTGGCGCTGTAAGGCAGCAACTCTACCGCTGCACCACCATGCTGCTCAATTTGAGTGAGACTGGGAGTTAGAACTAAACATCTAATTTCAGAACAATCACTATCCTTTATTCAGTCAGCATATTATCCTCTAAATACAGCCTACGAGTAATCATAACCTTTTATGCAGCTGGCATAAAAGACTGAATCTTAGATACACAAGTCACCAGTCCTCCAGGATTTTGGAGTTTTTTCCCACCTTTCTTCATTGCAGAACTTATTCAGCCATAATCTGCCTGTCTACACAATTGAGTCACATAGAATGCACCTTTGGATTTATATTCAATGCCATTAGTTCATCGCAATTAATTCTATTAAATTTAATATGAGTATATTTAATAAAATTGTAACTGCACACACATCATTTTTTACCTTATAAACCCAGGTTTAGAGAATGGGAAATAAAATAGGATTCCCAATATTACATATTATCCACTGATCTTGTGGAAGGAAGACACATTGAAGGCTTGATTCAATTTAGATTAGATGCTCCCCATGATTAACTATTCCAACACAATTTGATGTCAAGTGTATAAATGTTCACTAGAATAAGGTTCTGAAGGGGGACTAGAATTTGTGGAACTGTATTACACCTAGCAGCAAAATACCATCAGGAGGGGGTTATATATTGAGTAAACTGTACTCAAGCTATCTTGTTTTATTTTAGAATTAACCTGTATTTTCTGCATTTACTACATAAATAACTCTGCTACTTCCTATCATGACATTTGATGCACAGAATTAGTTTTGAACCACAGTTGTATTTGCAGTGCAGGCAACCCCTACATTATGGTTGCTTGGGTTATGGAAATTCACCCTTACAAATTACTACCTCCGAATTTGAATTGGGGAATAAAATTTGCTCTCACGAAATTTGTGTGAAAAATGGTAAAGTCCACACAAAATTTATCATTTTTCCATTAACATTTCTTTATACATGCACAAGTATCATGGTTATTTTCTTATGATGATAAACTTTATACATGCAGTTTGTATAAAAGAAACACCATCTACTGCATTAACATTTTCTTGATTTTAAAGATCTTTTGTCACCTTTCAACCTTATTTTACTGATGTAATCTTAATTTTCCCATATCATCTTTGTAAATAATTTTCCACTCTCTTCAATAATACTTAGATTTTGTAAAATGACCAGGACAACATAGAGTCGAATCATTGAACATAACTTTTCAATTTGATCACTTTCAAACTAAACTTCAGTGCATTCTCTTTCTTTTTCTTCAAATTAATCTTTTGTCTCAAATTTTAGTGACTTATATATTTGTACTCTGTGATAAGTTTTGTTCCCCAGCTCATTTTTATTCTGAGCAAAAACAAACTTCTGGAGGAATTCAGGGGGTCAGGCAGCATCTTTTGTCGTATGTCTTCTAGACCTGCAGCTCCGTTGATGCGAGCCAGCCCAACGTGTCATCGTCCAGGTCAATCAGACCTCATTCACCATTTGGTGGCCGGTGTTTGGGGCAACTGGTGACTATGTGCTCCACTGTCTGTGTTGGGTCCCTACACTCGCAGCAGGCGCTGTCCACGAGGCCCCACCTCTTCATCGCTACTCCATAACGTCCGATACCTGTCCTCAAGCAGTTGAGGGCTGTCCACTGCTTTTGGGGCCATGGACGTCCATGGGGTCATTAATATAAAGTAGCAATGTGACAAAATTTTGAGATTTTAAAAATCAAGTCTGCAATTTATCCCATCAGATAAAGCATGAAAAGAAATTTAATTTGACACCTAATTCACTTTCATATCTTCAGTATTAAGAAAGTTATGACCATTTTCATACTCGGAAATTAGCATCTTGTTCCCCATTGCCTTTCAATTGACTTAACTTAAAAGCTGTGATCTAGAACAGTTAAAAGCCCATATCTTTCTTAAAAATTAAGAGAATTCAATGAAATTTTCAGTTATTATAGATTGAAGCATTCTGAAACAAATATTAAACAATCTTACTTGGATGACCTGAAATTAAAGCATATAATTAGTTAGTTATCTAATTGTAGCTAATTACAAAATTCAATGAGTAGATCTAAACATTTATCCATTTCTTAAGAAAAGATAAACTTTTTTTAAATTGCCTAAGTGTCCAAATAACATTCACACAATAATCCACAATATTACATAATTTTTAAATCTCATTTTCATGAATTTATAGGCCAAATGTAAGGAATTTAGTGTTTAATGCCTGTAAATTAATGGCCATTTAAATCAACTAGCGAGTGGGTTTTAGGGGAATGCGGTGGATTGGAACGTTGCGGTTTGCAGTGAAGTCGGTATGAAAAATACTGTTGGTTCATACATTTTTTTTGGACCCCATTTTGCAACATGAAAATATGATTAAAGCCTCCATAAAAACCAACTTTTAATATAAAAATAAACTGTGTACCTTTTTTTCTCCCCTACGCAAAATCCTTCCCTTTGTCGGCGCCCACGGCTTTTGAAGGTGATTTTTAAATTACTCTAGTTAATAAATAATCTAGCCTAATTTAAAAATACCTTCATGAATGAAATGTCGGAGCGACTTTTCTTCCGCAACGAATTCGCCCGACATGGATCGATTTTCCCTGCCTGTTGAAAAACGGCACTTTAAGCCCGCCTCCCCTCTGAAAGGCGCCAAAGTCATGCACACGGGGAGCGGCAGAACTGCAGCGCTGCTCAAGGTAAGTTTTGTAACATACCTATGTAAAGTCGAGATGGTTCCGCTGACTTCCACTGGTCTCTCCATCTCATCTTGACCCAGGCGGCCTTAGAAGCGTCAGCCGGTGTTGTGCAGAGCAGCTCTTGAGCTTGCGTGGCAAAGGGGCGCCGTGACTTGAGGAGCACTCATCGTGGTGTCTCTGTGACGATCTGATGGAGGACATGGGATTCACTGGTCTGTGCCTTTCAAGAGAGGGCCAGCGTGGCTGCTTCTCGTCTGATGTTGGCTGGGGCGATGCCAGCGAGGACGGGCAGTTGGTTTACTGGGGTGGCTCATAGGCATCCGGAGACAGTCCTCAGGATGCTGTTGAGGGAAGCACCAGACCGGGGCGCAGTACTCGGCGGCTGAGAACACCAGGGCCACTGTGGACATGCGCAGTGTCTTCGTCGTGGCTCCCCATGTGGTGCCGGCTAGGCGGCGAATCAGTGCGGCACGGGCGCTTGTCTTTGCCTTGGCACCTTCCAGGTGTTGTTTGAATGACAATGTCCTGTCGAGCTTCACACTGAGGTACCTGGGGACGGGTTGGGACCGTAACCGGGCGTTATCCACCATGACGTTCATCTCGCGGGTCGCTTCCCTGTTGTTGAGGTGGAACATTGAAGATGTTGTCTTACCCATGCTGAGCTTGAGGCGCCAGCTCCTCAGATATGAAGACAGGATGTTCATGTCTTCAGAGAGGCCGTCTTCTGCTGCTTCCCAGGATGGCTTACTGAGTAGGATGGCCAGGTCATCAGCATAGCCATACTTCTTTGACTGGGTTGCAGGCAGGTCATGGATGTAGATGTTGAACAGCATTGGTGCCAGCACTAAGCCCTGTGGTGACACCGTTCTTAAGTTTCCTCACCCTGCTGCATTGCCCGTTGCTGGTGTGTAGCCTGAAGCTGGGTTGCTCAGCATCTCCATGATGAAGCTCACCATGTGCTTGTCTGGGATGGTTTCCAAAAGCTTCATGTATAGTCCACGCAGCCACACAGTATCATATGCAGCTGTGAGGTCCAAGAAGACAGTGTCTGTGGAAGGACATGGACAGACGACATTTCAGGTTGGGAGCCTTCTTCAAACTGAGTAGCCTGGGACTAATGGGAATCACAGTGGTGAGAGATGGTCTCACAGAACTCCTGTCAAAAAAGGAGTACTTCTGGTGGCACTATGGAGGGTTAGGACACACGTGTAACACCTCCGCATCGTTTTGTCTAAAACTACTGGAAAAAAAGAACAAAACGGACCGTTAAACATTCTCACCGGCAGAGGCTCAGCAGACCGGTAAGCGGACGTCATCACTACGCGACTCCTGAGACTCCTGTAATTACCGAAATTGTCGCCCCAAAAACCGAAACAAAACGAAGAGGAAGGCTGCGGTGAAGCCTCGACCTCGCCTGAAGAGCAGCCCCGAGAGGAAACGGCAACTCAAACACCGGCCCTGGAGGGTATTGGAGCCCTTCTACATCGGGAACTTTCGATTGTGAAGCAAAAGATCTGTGATAAGATAGATTCTCACATAGAAGAGGTAAATACCAACCTAAAAATGGAAATTCAAAGCCTGGAAACCGATATCAGCCACAAGCTGGAATCTATTCTAGCTGCCTCACATACACATAGCGAGGTTATCCGGGCGCTGGAAATAGCAGCAGCAACAAACTCCGAGGCTACACACAGGCTGAAAGTTGAAGTGGAGCGCATCTCCGGTTTATTAGCAAAAGCGACAGAAAAATGACTAGATTTGGAGGGGTGCTCCAAACCTCAGAACCTATGGATTGTTGGAGTGGAAGAAGGCAAAGAACGTGGTCAAAACCTCCGCGACTTTACGGCTCAACTATTTCAGGATGTACCCGCTTTGGAGGAAAAACCCGTACTCGACCGGGCACACAGAGCTCTAAGAACCCGGCCGGATGACAACGCCCCACTGAGACATCTGATCCTGCGGGCAGATCACTGCCGTGTTCTGGAGGAAATACTGTGTAAAGTGGCCATGGACAGAAATGTAACATTCTAAGGACAAAAGATACGAATTTTCAGAGCGTTTCCCTCCGAAGTCGTCAGGAAAAGAACACTCTTTTCCAAGATAAGAGCCATTCTGAGGGATGTACCAGGTGTCCGATTTGGGCTATTATACCCTGCCGTGCTCCGTGTCACACACAAAGATGTTGAATCCTGCTTTATTGATCCAAATAAATCATTACAGTTTGCCCAGGACATTGCCGGAGCCAACAGGGGATAAGTACCTGCTTATAGTTTATATGTTACAAGCTGTTACAGACTTACGATCTGCTAATATTACAAAATAGTATTGACCGAAAGTTAACTAATAATATATGATGTATGTCAGTTAAAACTAATACTCAGCTCCTTAGTCATACCCCAATATAGATTCCTAACTGGAGGGGAATGGTGAGCCCCTTAAAAGGGAAAAAAAATCTTCACGTTTTGTTCTGTTTAGTTTTCCTAACTCCATAAGGTGCGGGACTATCTTAATATTCAAAATCTTATATTAATGATAGTATCGACAGTATACTGTAAGGAGGTTAACTCTAATTTAACCACCGATATGTAGTATTTGTTAGCAACATTCTCATATGTTGACGTTTTCTTTGTTTCTCTTTTCTTTCTTCTGAACTTTTTAGTAAATATCTTATCATCTTGTACTGGAGTACATTTTTCTTGGAGATATCTTGGGGAGGGGGAGGGGGGTTGGGGTAAAGGGCGAGGAACTCACTCATCCTACATCTAAAATAAATATTTTAATTATTGTGTTCGACCATTTAACTCCGCAGAGACCATATAATTTTTGATATGCAAGATGATGTAGCTAGAAAAACAGGGGGGAAAGGAATCACGATCTGTAGTTGGAACGTCAGGGGTGCTAATGAACCAATAAAAAGGGGTAAAATACTACCCCACTTACAATCTCTTAATACTGATATAATATTCCTTCAGGAGATTCACCTCAAGAACGAAGCACATAACAGGCTGAGGGGTAGGTGGATTGGACAGTTAAATCACTCCACATTCTCTTCTAAAACTGCAATTTTAATCCGTAAAGGTATTCCATTTAAACATAAGTCCACAACAGTTGACAAGGAGGGCAGGTATACTATAGTATCCGGTGAATTGTACTCAATTTCATAGACGTTCGTGAACATATACGCTCCAAATTTTGATAACCCCCAATTTTTCAATAAAATATTCAATTTAATACCAGACGCATCCCAGTCCAATTTGATAATCCGGGGGGGGGGGGGGGGATTTAAACTGTGTATTAGACCAATACCTGGATAGATCTTCATTTCAAAGAAAAATTACATCCAGGTCTAGAGACCTTTTATATAAACAATACAAATATAAAGGATGTATGGAGGATTGCCAATCCTTCAGGAAGAGAATACTCCTTCTACTCAGGTGTTCATAAAGTATAAATACAAATTGACTATTCCCTGGTTGACTCTAAAATTCTGCCCCCTAACTACAATCCAAAATATCACGATATTATTATTTCGAATCATTGCCCGCTTACATTTTGTGTAAAAATTGGAAGGAATGGCAAATAAACAGCCGTGCTGGAGATTTAACCCACAAATACTTGCAGAGGCTAGTTGTTGTGACTATCTGAAGGCACAGACAAAAACGTTTTTTGAGATAAATGACACTCCTGGTATTTCTCCATCCTTGCTCTGGGAAACTTTTAAAGCCTATCTTAGAGGCTACATTATTTCATACCAAGCCTTTCAAAATAAGAAAAATAGGGCAAAACAATTGGAATTAGAAAAACAATTAAAACAATTAGACTTAGAAAATGCGGCTGACCCGTCCATAATAAAACACAATAAGATAGCTGCACTCAAATTCAAACTAAACCAGATACTTTCGGCAAGAATCAGCAGGGCATTTCAATATACTAAACAAAAATACTTTGAATTCAGCGATAAACCACATTGACGTTTAGCACGACAACTCCTCAAATTAAAGAATGACCGTACCATACATAAAATTTGATCAGAAAAAGGAGAATTGCTCTCATTGCCCAAAGATATTAATGAAAGATTTCTACAATTTTATCAAACCCTATACTCGTCACAAACAACAGCCGACTCAGCGAAGATGAAGAGCTTTCTTGATAAGTGCAACCTCCCACCCCTCCGTGAGATGGAACGGGAGGAACTAGGTGCAGAGATAACAATAAAGGATATTTCAGAGACCATTAAATCACTGAAAAATGGAAACCCCCCCGGCCCTGACAGGCTCAATAACGAATTTTATTAAAAATGTAACCACATAATTTCCCCACGCCTACGAAGCCGCTACACTCAAACATTCAAGGAACAGACCTTACCACAGACTCTTGCAAAATCAATTATTATGTTAATTCCTAAAAAAGATAAAAAATCTCGAAGAACCGAGATGCTATAGAGCAATGGCCCTCTTAAATACTGACCAGAAGATTCTAGCCAAGACTTTGGCTCCAAGACTTACCCTAGTCATTGGCAAATTTGTACACCCAGACCAAACCGGGTTCATACCTAAACATCACTCACTTTATAATTTGAGACGTCTGTGTAATATAATGTATTCGCAGAGAATACCACCAAACAAAGACCTAACAGTCATTTCACTGAACGCTGAAAAGGCTTTCGATCAAGTGGAATGGTCTTACCTTTTTACACTGTTGGAAAAATTCCAATTGGGAGAAAACTTCACTTCATGGGTGAAGCTTTTATATACTAATCTGACAGCCAGAATACTAACAAACCAAATGCTTTCACCTATTTCATTTATTCAGGGGCAATAGACAATGATGCGCTCACTCCCCGATGCTATTTGCATTGGCCATAGAACCTCTTGCCGAGAGTATCAGGTCCCATCCAGGCATACATGAATACAATAGTGAACATACTTCTAATAACATTTCCCTGTATGCAGATGACGTACTCCTATACATTACTAACCCCCAAATTAGTATTCAAAATTTATTACCTACTATAGAACAATTCGGTTCCTTTTCCGGTTATAGAATCAATTAGAACAAAAGTGAAATTATGCCAATAAAAGAACAAGGTGTCACCCAGCTCCGACAGTCTCCCATTAGAATCGTTACTGAAAAATGCAGATACCTCAGAGTTTACGTTAGCAGAAAATATTCCCTTTTGTTTAAAACAAATTTCCCACCATTAATTACTAAATTCGATACGTATATTCAATTTTGGAAAACACTGCCTATTTCTCTTCTCGGCAGATTAAATGCCCTAATGATGATATTTCGCCCGCAACTTCTATACTTATTCCAGTCAATACCAATATATCTTCCCAAAGGTAAAAAACAAATTTATTCCATTGTCACTAATTTAATCTTGGACTATAAAAGCCATCGAATATACAAAATACATTTGTGCAAATCCAAAGAGAATGGAGGACTGGCCTTACCTAACTTCCTCTTTTACTACTGGGCAACCAATATTAAAACTATGATTTTCTGGCTGGATGATTCATACCAAACAGGCAAAGTGGCTAAAAATGGACAGGGAAGATTGCTTGCCATTCTGTATAGGCTCGATCGTCCTGTCTCCAATATCTCTGAATAAGTAAATGTATGAGCATATCCCGATGAACAGTTCTATTCATATCTGGAAACAGTTGAAACTCAGTCTCAAATTGAGAAACATGTCTCTCCTTCTCCCCATTGCAAATAATCCCTCTTTTAAACCTTCTACCCTAGATGTGGTTTTTGTTCAATGGAAGAATCAGGGAAACAATACTGGGGGATACCTTTATCAGAAGGGGACCCTTTCCTCCTTTCAAGAATTGCAGGGAAATACGAGCTGAACACCAATAACTTTTTCAGATACCTCCAAGTTAGGGATTACGTGAGAACATATATACAAGACTGCTCCTCTGTAGGTCCAGACATACTCGATTAATGTTTGAATAAACACGCAGACACTCCATCATCTGAGATTTAAAGCGTTCATGGGAGGATGAGATGGGTCAACACATCTCCAAGGATGTATGGGACGAAGGCCGACAACACATACATCATTGCTCTTTAAATGCCAGACACTGCCTGACACAGTTTAAAGTACTGCCCAGGCTATATTACTCAAAGACCAAATTGAGCAAGATTTTCCCCAGTGTTTCCACCTGAACCCATACTTTTGTACTATGTACAAAAATAGAAACTTTTTGGATGGAAGTCTTTAATGTTACCTCTAAAACACTGAAAAATCCACGAACCAGACCCAAAACTGATAATACTGGGAATATCAGAGGCATGTGCTAATCTAACGGTATTTCAAAGACGCTTTCTTGATTACGGCCTAATATCAGCAAAAAAACTTATAGTTAAATTTTGGAAAAAGGCAACAGTCCCCTCAGTGAAGATGTGGATTACGGAAATGACATAGACACTACACCTAGAAAAAATTAGGTTTGGCTTGACTGACAAACCAGATCAATTTTTAAAAATATGGTCTCCTTTTATTGAATTTCTTGAACAATACAATGGTTGAACACAAACTCAAAACTGATTGTAAGGCTGGGTGAGCGGGCGCAGGGGTGGGTCGACGGACATATCTCCTCTTCTTTTTCTTTCTTTTCTTCTCTCTTTTTTCTTATTTCAATTTAATATTCTGTTGTAAAATGTTAAAATTGATGCTGTGCTAGAGTTGTTAAGTCATTCCTTTTTGTACAATTGCTTCCAATAAAATTATAATTTAAAAAAAAGGAGAAAAAGAAAAAGGTGTACTTAATCAAACTGGAAGTATTTTGAGGAGATTTTGCAGAGACAGTTTTATTTTATAATAGGTGATATGCACTTAGTTTCCAATAATCCTGCAGTGGTTATTATAAGATGTATAAATGATTTATGCTGTTATATATCAATCCTTGAGCGATCCTCATGATTGTCTGAATAAGGGTCCGAGCTGAAACATCAACTGTGCAAACCCTCCTCAGATACTGCCTGATCCGTTGAGTTCCACCACTAGTTTTTTTTGCATTAGATTCCAATACCCATGGCCTATTGTATTTCCACTTTTATTATCATTTTTATTATCCCGTGACTATTTTGGCATTAATGTCAAATTTAGAAATGGTGTTTTCGATTTGAAAGTTTAAACCTCAAAACTGATTCTTGTGGGATCTTGTTCACATCTCCTGTCATTTTTAATAACAAACTAGACCAATTGTGGACCCACCCCCAATGCAATATTCCACCACTCATCCATAGCCCCCTACTACGCAGGCACGGCTGTCCAGGTTCCCGTTGTGTGGCCAGAGATCCTCGTTGTGATGCGAGTGACGTCAACCCTCCCCCAACTGCGCAGGCGCGGCCGGCAGGTGGGAGCGCGACTGCAATGTTTTTAATGTATAAAATGGCAATAACTTGTAAAATATAAGATCAATGTGAACGCTCTCCCTCTTCAGTACCCTATTCCCCTCCTCCATTATCCTCCCTCTCCCCACCCTCCTCTACTTTCTCCCCTCCCCTCCTCTCTCTTTCCCCTCCCTTCCACCATTACCTCGACGTCCCTCTTCCTACCCCTATCCTCCTCCATTCCCCCTCATCCCCCAGCACTCCCACCCCCTTCTCTTCACCCTCCCTCTTCTTTCCCCTCTCCTCCTCCCCTCCCCCACTCTCTCCCTCACCTCTCCCTCCCTCTCCTTTTCCCCTACCCTCAGTCACTCCCTCCACTGGTGAGGCAGAGGCATGCGGAGCCAATTTTGGGGATGGGGGAGCAGCGTCGGTGCTCCCCCCATGTGGGACCCGGACCAAGCAGGCATCGATCGGTGGGTCGGAACAAATCAAGCGAACCCACCTGGAGGGGGGCTGCGTCGGCACTCCCCCCATGTGGGACCTGGACCAATTGGGCGTCGAGCGCGAGGTCACTTTCCTCTCCCTCTCCCCTCCCCTCCCTACCTCCCTCTCCCTCTCCCTCCCTCTCTCCACTCCCTCTCTCCACTCCCTCTTCCCTCCCTCTCCCCTCCCTCCCTCTCCCTCTATCCCCCTGCTCCCCCATTCCTCACCTACCCCCTATCCCACCCACCCCACAATGAAAATCGAGCTTTAAAAACAAATTAAATTCTCAATGAAAATCACATTTTTTCTTTAAAATAATCTAAACACAATGTTACCTATTAATGAAAACAGAAGAATTTCATTAAAACTGATTTTTTTTTAGAATAATTTTTTAGAATCAATGTCAATGAAAATCGCGATTTTTTAATGTAAATTAAATTCGGGATCCCATTGTGACGTCATAGGCGACTGACGGGCAGGGCAAGTGGAAAAGTGGTTTTGTAAAGTGTTTTTTTGTAATGTTTAAAATGTCAATAACCTGTAAAATATACCATCAATCTGAAAGAAACTTGGCTAATGCACACCCCAGAACAAAGGTGAGTAAGGTGGGCCAACAACTTTAGCGCTATCGTGTATTGTTTTTGCGGAGTTTTGGGAAATCACGCTCACACATACGTACAAACAAACAAACAAACAAGATAAGAGGTGCTGGAGAAACTCAGCGGGTGAGGCAGCATCTATGGAGCGAAGGAAATAGGCAACATTTTGGGCCGAAACCCTTCTTCATATAGATATAGACAGATAGATATCCCAACTTTTCATTTTGCAGTCAAGTAGTCAACTGGTAACCTGTCCCTTAATTTGTATATTCCGTGAACATTCAGTCTTTTAAAGGGGAATCATGTCTTATTTCTTAATATTGGAGTCATTCATCCAAATTAACTGGATAAGATCATAACACATAGGAGCAGAATTAACCCATTGCCTTTCAAATCTGCTCTGCCATTCTATCTTGGCTGATATTTTTTTTCCCTCTCAATCCCATTCTCCTGCCTTCTCCCCATAAGCGTTGACACCCTTACTGATCAAGAACCTATCAATCTACTATCAAAAGAAGAGAAAACAATACCACTTCAAGCTTCTATTTTATGCTTGCATGAATATTGGGTAAGGACAGAAACTGCCTGAAGGGAAGAATAACTCCCAAGATTGAATAGCCTGCCAGCACATTGTGTGCAGACTGATATGAAGAATTACTGCATAGTTCTGGAGCGTTGCCATTATTTGTACCAAACAGGTACAGATAAAAAAGAAAATCGGCAAAAACCATAGAACCATGTTATTCTGTATGCAACATGCACTAAATTTCCAGTAATCCTACAGAGATTGTTATAAGATGTTTAAATTTTTAATGTTATCATATATCATATATCAACCCTTGATCAAAACTCACTATCGATTGAGGTCATGTGAGAAAGAGCTTACTACTACCGCACTAAGTGTTTGGATTAGGTATAACAATGCGAAGAATATTCAAAAAAAATAAGATGAATGTTTACAATGAAAATAATTCATCCTAGAATTTAAGGATGTTAAACATTTAAAGTAGTATTTGAGATTGTGCTCTTACTCGAATTCCCTTGTGGTAATAAAAACAGAAGACGCTGGAAATATTCAGCAGTTGAGTCAACGTATGTGGAAAGAGACACCGTCAACTTTCAGCAAAACACCAAGTGTTGGAGTAACTCAACAGGTCAGGCAGCATCTGTGGGGGAAATGGACAGGCGACTTTTCGGGTCGGGACTTCTTCAGATCTGATTTCAGATTTCCAGCATCTGCAGGTGTTTTTTTGGTTTTGATCGTCCAAGATACATTTGATCTTGTTGACACTTTCTATGGTTAGAGGTAGAATTAATAATGTGTGTAAATATAATTCAAAACACTGTTAAGCAAAGTCTCGGGAAATATTTAACAATTTTTGCATGTTCACTTTCCAGAAGATAACATTTTTTCTTGAACTTCGAAAGACCATTACTGTGGTAAGTAATCCTGATGAGATTTTCTTGCTGGTGAAAACAACAGTTATTTCTTGATCAATTGACCTGTAGTTAGTCTGTGCCTGTGCCTTTTGCCCATTATTTCGAAATTATGTTCCATGATGTGCAAATCGTCATTAGTGTGCCATAGACCATCAGTGTTTAGACCATTAGCGTTGCATACACCATCATAGACAATTTTGGTCCAGAGTCAAGGTTTCATCCTGAAACAGCAACTATTCATTTAACCCCCCCCCCACCGATGGTGTTCGGCCAGCTGAGTTGTTTATAAGCAGATTGTTTATTGTTCTAAAACCTTTAGTTTAGTTTTAGTTTAGTGCTACAGCGCTGAAACAGGCCAGAAACCGATTCCATCAGTAGCACGTGTGCCGCCCATGAAAAGAAGAATCTCCAAATCTGTCTGGAAATTCTTAGTTGTGCAGTGTAATGAACTTTACCTGGAGTAAAAACTTGGTGTGATTACAAATACCAAGCATCGGGAACTGAACAAGGAACTGAAGAAAGATCCCCACCTGAAACATTCCCTAGCCATTCCCTCCACGGACGTTGCAGGACCCGCTGAGTTACTCCAACACCATCGAGTTACTGAGCACGGTGATTCTATTTCATTGCCACACTTCTCTGAACTATCTTGAAACTAAACTAAACTAAACTTGGTTTCATCTGGTGCTGGAACATGAACTCATTCACTGGAATAGGCATTGTAAGACTACAGGAAAGAAAGATGAGAATAAGTAATTTTTCATGTCTCTCTGAGCTTTTACTGTCTATGTTTATGATTCCCAATGCATTACTCTCATATTCTACTTTCCTTTTCTTCCTCAATGCCTTGGGCATCCTTTGGTGAATTCTGACAATTGCTCAATAACCGAGTTTGCTGCGCTTTTTGGCAAACTCTACTATTAATATTGTTTTGCTGGGTCACATTGCCCGATGTATTTGTGTGTCCTAAAGCATAAAATACTATGCCTTACTTCTTTATATTTTAGTTGCAAGTTTATGGTTGTATCTTTTAATGTAGTTTCCCAATCTACCTCAGTCAAACACATCGCATGCCTTTGCCATTTACTTTGTTTAGAATGAAGCCCTGTTTCAGATTGACAGGAAATAGGCAACGTTTCGGGTCGAAAGCCTTCTTCAGATCCGGCCCAAAACGTTGGCTATTTCGTACGCTCCATAGATGCTGCCTCACCTGCTGAGTTTATCCAGCATTTTTGTCTACCTTCAATTTTCCAGCATCTGCAGTTCCTTTTTAGACGTTTTGCAGTGATGGCTGCATCTGCGGTTCCTTTCTGTTGGAGGGGGGGGGAGGGTCCTGGCCCGTGGCGTCTCCTAATAAGTGATTTGTTCCCTCCGCGGGTGCTGCCTTGCCCTCTGAGTTCCTCTAGCACTCTGTGTTTCTTGTTTGGCTCTGAAGTTGAAGGTGGACCCCCCTGTGTCTACCTTCAACTCCCTGTTTGTGGTGGCTCAGCGGGACGGGCAGGGGCTCTGGGGAGAAGGTTGCGTTTCTGGTCAAGACCCTTCTTCAGACAATCACAAGTACTCTCACCGATGAGAGTTCAGTTCAGTCTGAAGAAGGGTCTTCTCTCCAGAGTCGCAGTGCTGCCTGTCCTGCTGAGTTACTCCAGCTTTTGTCTATCCCCAATTTCAAAGTTAAATAACATTTCTCATGGGGGGGCTTATAGCGTCTACCCCCTTCCCACCGCCCCCCCCCCCCCCCCCGGCCTCCTGCCCAACCTCAGCCTCAGGAACCTTAGCGTACCCCTAGTTCCTAAAGCCCATTTCCACCACTGATTGCAATATATATGTAACACCACATTGCAGGTTCTACAGAGATTTTGATTATATTGAGTGGCTGTTTCTAGATTAATTTTTGGGAATTAAACATTAAATTCCTTCCTTCTGGCATATAAATTCATGACAGTGAGATTTAAAAATCATGTTCTATTGTGAATTCTTGTGTGAATGGGATTAGTTTGTTATTTGGATACTTAGGCTATTTCAAAAAATGGAATCTACTGGACATTCTTAATGGGAAAGGAGTGGGGAGAAAGGCATGTCATGCGTGGTTTGGAGAGCAACAACTTGTAGTTTACAATGTCAACATTGAAAAGTTGAGGAAAGACAAGGTGTACACAGTTGCATATTGGTTACAATCTGAAGAGTATGATGATGCTACTGATTACGGTATACCAATGTGCCAGCTAGCAACTGATCTTCTCCATAAAGACCTTGTCTATTGCTAGAAAATGGAAATTATTTACCTATGTGTTACGGACTTACAGCATATAATACAATAATATTAAAGTTCTGATCTTGCGAATATCACATTTTTGAATTTTCAAGGCAATCTGGGTGTTTATTACTATTTCCGACACAATGGTCAATTTTGTAATTAGCTACAATTAGGTAATTAACTAATTATATGCTTTAATTTCAGGTCAACCAAGTAAGATGTTTTATATTTGTTTCACAATGTTTCAATCTATAATAACTGAAATTTTAATTCAGTTCTCTTAATTTTTAAGAAAGTTATGGGCTTTTGTCTGTCCTCGATCACAGTTTTTGTGCTAAATCAATGGAAAAGCTATAGGGAACAAGATGCTAATTTCCGAGTATGAAAATGGCCATAACTGTTTTAATACTGAAGACATGAAAGTGAAATAGGTGTCAAATCAAACTTCCTTTTATGCTTTATCTGATGGGATAAATTGCAGACTTGACTTTTTAAATCTCAAAATTTGTAACATTGCTAGAAAATGTACCTGCATCTTGGAGGCCGAAGGTTAGGTTGTTAGCCAAGAAAGATAGACTTTGTTATCCCACTGTACAGCAACATCAAGAACGATAGCCAAGTCTATCCCTCATTGCTAGCAGCTGATGGGAAGCGGCTGTAAAGTGGGAAGCGGCTGTAAAAGGACAGCGCTGCTGTGGGGGGAGAATTCCTTTCATAGCATGTGGGTAGTCTGTCCAGGGGTAAAGTTGCGGGGAGGGCAGGAGCGTTGAGAAGTAGGTGGTCGGGCATCATGCCAGCATCCAGCTCAAGAGCGGGTCAGAGGGTGATGGATAACAGCACAGCGGGCGGTGGAGCTTACTACATATGTCACTGGGAGTAACCTCAATTAATCCCTTGTTCGCGCTGAAACAGGAGTAAGCTCCACTGCCCGCAGTGATGTTATCCATCACCCGCTGACCCGCTCCACTCTATGATCTTTGCTCTTGAGCTGGTCCCCTCACTGTTCAGGTGGAGAGCACTGCCAGAGGTGAGCGGGACGGCAGAAGGCGCTGAGATGGCAGTTGGTTCCGCTGTCCGGTGTTGGCGTCCGCTCGTAGCCACGCGAGCTGCTTCACTCCCCGGCCACAATGCGGTGGCTCCGCGCCCGGAGAGCCGCGGCAGCGGTGAGTGAGTGGGTTACTTGCATGAACCCGAGCCCCTCCTTCTCAACGCTCCCGCCCTCCCCGCAACTATACCCCTGGCCAGACTCCCCACACGCTGTGAAAGGAACTCTCCCCCCAATTGGTCCCTTGAACTAGTATAGTCATTCAATAAGATGACAACTGATACAACTTGTCCCGGTGTGCTCCCGTTTTTCCTACCATCTCTCCACCTGCCGTCACCCTCCACCCCCCACCCATTCAGTAATTCAGAAATAAGGAGATTTGGAAGCCTTGGGCAAATTGAATTGCTACTTTATTTATTTTTATTTTTATTTTTACGGAGAGGAGAACAATCTGCACATATTTTTTCAGCCGACTGACTGTCATATTTCTCACGACATGTGACTCATTTATAATTATTTATTTATATTTCTATGAAAATTGTTCCCAATTGGGCCCCGCACTTCCTAAGGCCGGCCCTGAGTACAGGGCCCTGGTGAGACCATACCTGGAGTGTTGTGTGCCGTTCTGGTCTTATTTGAGGAAGGACATTCTTGCTATTGATGGAGCGCAGCGTAGGTTCACGAGGTTAATTCCTGGGATGGCGGGACTGTCATATGATGAAACAAATGGAGCGACTGGGCTTGTATTTACTGGAATTCATAAGGATGAGAGGATATCTTATAGAAACGTAAAAAATTATTAAGGGATTGGACTCGCTAGATGCAGGAAACATGTTCCCAATGTTGGGGGAGTCCAGAACCAGGGCAACAGTTTAAGAAGGGTAGGCCATTTAGAACTGAGATGAGGAAGAACTTTTTCACACAGACAGTTTTGAATTTGTGGAAGTCTCTGCCTCAGAAGGCAGTGGAGGCCGATTCACTTGATGCATTCAAAAGAGAGTTAGATAGGGCTAACGGAATCAAGGGGCATGGGGAGAAGGCAGGAACGGGGTTCTATTTGTGGATGATCTCATTGAATGGTGGTACTGGCTCGAGGGCTGAATGGCCTACTCCTGCGCCTATTGTCTATGTATCTATGTACTCTGGACAAGAGACTCTGTGCTATTCCTCTATTCCTCTAAGATCTATTCCTCTCATGATTTTATACAATCATGATCTCGCCTCTCCCCCTTCTAATTCCAAACATTCCACTATCCAGCAACACCTTCCAGGTGAAGTGGTTATTTATCCTCTTCTTTCAATTCAGAGGGTTGTATTATTTGGTTGCCACTTGGTTTCCCTTGCATTGGGGAGCCTAACATTGGTTGTGTGACCATTTAAGGAACATTTGTTCAAGCATTGAAGGCCAGCTTCAGTTACTTGTCATTTTAATTCTCCACTAAAATGCCCTGCAGTTTCATTTTGACCTCTCTTCAGTATATCCATTGACGTTTAATGTACAGTATGCTCAGGGAACAGCATCTCATCTTTTATTTAATTATTACACCACCTTCTGGACTCAAAACTAAGTTCGACAAACTCAAGCAACAATTATGCTGTGCAAAACTACACTGCCACTTGTCCAAACTTTCTCTTATTTTTCCTTTCCTTCCTTTCCTTCCTTCCTTCCTTCCTTTCCTTCCTTCCTTCCTTCCTCCCTTCCTTTCTCCCTCCCTCCCTCCTCCCTCTCCCCCTCCCTCTCTCCCTCCCTCTCTCCCCCCCTCCCTCCCTCCCTTCATTTCTCCCTCCCTCCCTTCCTCACCCCTCCCTTCCTCCTTTCCTCTGTGCTTCCTTTCCACCCTCCCATCCTTCCTACCTCCATCCCTCCCTTCTTCCTTCCCCCCCTCCCTACCTTACCTCCCGCTTGAGTTGTGATTTAAAAAAAATCAGTTCTGATAAAAGATTCTGTTTCACCCTTCTCAGATTCCAGCAATTCCTATTTTATGCTAAAGAATGTTGATCAATCATTTGTGCAGACCATCCTTGTGTTCTCCTTACCTACATAGACCAGCTGGTGGGGGTATTTGCAGACATCTTTAACCTCTCCTTATTCCAATTTGAGGTTCCCATCTGTTTTGAGAAGACCAATATCATCCTAGTTCCTTAATAACCACCATCCTACTCTGGCATCCACCGTCGCGAAGTGCTTCAAGAGACTAGTAACCATCAACTCCAGCCTCCCAGGCAGCCTTGATCCACTGCAACTCTTACCCCATTACAAGTGCATAGTAGATGCCACTTCTCTGGCTTCACACTCCTGCAACATTAGGATACAAGGATATCCACATTAGGTCCCTATTACTTGACTACAGCTCTTCACCTGCCTTCAATATCATAAATGCAACCAACTTATCTCCAAACTCCTGGACCCAGGACTCTGCATCCCTTGACTTCCTGACCCACAGACCGCAATCAGTGAGGATGGACGACAACACCTCTTCCAAGATTTGCATGCTCATCCCACTGAATATACTCCCTGTACACTCACGAATGTGTGGCCAAATTCTGCTCTAACTCCATTTACTATTTTGCAGATGACACCACTGTGGTGGATCAGACCTCAAACAGTGATGATACGGAGTTTGTGAAGGAGATAGAGAGCTTAGAAGCACATTGCCCTCAACGTCAGCGATATGGAGGAGATGGTCATTAACTCCAAGAAGTCAGAGTTACAGCTTCTGGCATAACAACGGTGCTGATATGGAGGGAGATGAGAGATTCACCTTCTTTGGTGTAAATTGCACCAACAACTTGTCCTGGTCCAACCACATTGTCACTGCGGCCAAGAAAGCACACCAGTGCCTCTACTTCCTCAAAAGGCTAAGGAGATTTGTCACGTCTCCAATGACTATTCCCTACTTCTACAGATGCATCACAGAAAGCATCCTATCTGAATGGATGACATCTTGGTATAGTAAATATACTGCACAGGAAATTGCAGACAGTGTGAATGTAGCCTAGTTCATCAAGCAAACCTGTCTCCACCCCATTGACTCTGTCTACACTTATGATACCTCAGGAAAGCAACCAACATAATCAAAAGCTACTCACTCTCCATGTAGGAAGGAACTGCAGCTGCTGGTCTACACCAAAGATAGATACAAAATGCTGGAGTAACTCAGCAGGTCAGGCAGCATCTCTGGAGAAAAGGAATAGGTGATGTTTCAGGTTGGGGCACTTCTTCAGACAGTCTGAAGAAGAAGCTCAACCTGAAACGTCACCTATTCCTTTTCTCCAGAGATGCTGCCTGACCTGCTGAGTTACTCCAGCATTTTGTATCTACCACTCATACTCCGGTCATTTTTAATTTCCCTCTCTTGTTGGGCAGAAGATACCAATGCTAGAAAGCACATACCAAGAACAGCTTCTTTCCTGCTGTTGTCACACTCCTGTACAGACCTTTCATATGCTAAGGATGTGTTCCTGTTCTTCCAATTCATCTCCATGTGGCTTTGCACCTTTTAATCTGCACTTCCTCTATAGCTGTAACATGATATTCTGCAATTGTCTTATTTTACTCTCTCATGCACTACCTTGATGAATTTATTTACTGTAATCTGCTGAGTGTTTCATTAACCAAGTCATCTCGCCTAACATCTCCTTACCGCACAACACAAGACATTGCGTTTGCTGGAGTCTTGAGCAAACATAAAAAGCAGCTGGAAAAACAGTGGATCAGCCAGCATCTGTGGAGAGTTGTCCTTTACAGGAAGGATGGGGAGGCTTTGAAGAGGGGGCAGATGAAGTTTGCCATAATGATGCCTAGATTAGCGGGCACTTGCTACAGGGGGAAGTTGGACAGACTTGCATTGTTCTCTCTTGATCTCTCTTTTAAAAACGGCAGAAGTGGAGGGGAGACTTGATAGAAGAATATAAAATTATGAGAAACATAGGTAGGGTCAACAGTCAGAATCTTTATCCCAGGAAGGAAATAACACACACTGGAGGGCATAGGTTTAAGGTGAGAAGGGCAAAGTGTATAGGGGAAGTTTATAGGGGATGCCTGGGCTATTTTTGCACACCAAGGATGCAATGAATGGCGGTGCTGGCTCGAAGGGCCGAATGGCCTCCTCCTGCTCCTATTTTCTATGTTTCTAAGAATGTGCTGCTGGAGGTGGTGGTGGAAACAGATACAGTGGCATTTGATAGATTATTGGATAGGCACGTGGATATGGATTGTGTGCCGGTAGATAAGAATTGGTCTTGGCATCATGTTCGGCGCAGACATTGTGGGCCGATGGGCCTGTTCCTGTGCTGTCCTGTTCTGTGCTCTATGTTCTATTTTCGAAGACGTTTTCCATTGGGACCTTTCTTCCGACGGATGACAGATCTTAACCTGTAACCTTTTTACTTGATAACAGTCCTGAAAAGTGCAGGGGCTGGTTTTGTTATGTTAAATGTGTGATATAAATGGTAATTTTGCTTTTTATTAATTTAGAAATATTGGGTGAATGGGGCAACGATGGCAACGTGAAACCAGCTCAGGACTCCTAGTGGAAGCAGCAACAATGTCAATTATTTGATCAGGAGTTCATTCTAGAGTTTCATTCATTAAGTTTTAGTTTAGAGATACAGCACGGAAACAGGCTCTTCAGCCCACCGAGTCCGCGCCGACCAGCGATCACCCCGTACACTAACACTATCTTACACACACTAGGGACAATCTACAAATTTACCAAGCCAATTAACCTACCAACCTTCAGGAAGGAACTGCAGATGCTGGTTTAAATCGAAGATGTACACAAAATGCTGGAATAACTCAGCATCTCTTGAGAGAAAGAATGGGTGACGTTTCGGATCGAGACTGAAGAAGGGTCTCAACCCGAAACGTCACCCATTCTTTCTCTCCAGAGATGCTGCCTGTTCAGCTGAGTTACTCCAGCATGTTGTGTCTATCTTCAACCTACAAACCTGTACATCTTTGAAATGTGGGTGGAAATAGGAGCACCCGGAGAAAACAAACGCGGTCACAGGCAGTGGCCGACTGGGTCTAAAAATATTGGTTGCCAGGAGACAAAGGGGGCCCACTTCCTCAGGGGCCCACTTGATATAGGGGGCCCACTTCATCAGGGGCCCACTTGATATAGGGGGCCCACTTCATCAGGGGCCCACTTGATATAGGGGGCCCACTTTCCATCGGGCAAGCTAACACCACTGGTCACAGGAAGAACGTGCAAACTCCACATAAAAATGTTGAAACCTTTGCTTCATCGCGAAATTGAACTTTGGGAACTTCATTCGTCCTGTCTTCTTGAAAGAGTGGCATGCAACATTATTTAATTCATTTGGTAGCCGAGATTATGAATATAGTTTGACGTTGCAGCAGCACAACAGAATATGTAATTAACCTAATTACATGTTACATATACATATTACATAGGGGTTATGCAGAGAAATGTTACAGTTCAGGGCACGAGAGCGAATTGTTTGCGGCAAATGAGAAGATATGGGAAGAGAGTCCAAGACCCGTTAAGAGCCCTGCTGATCTTTCACCATCGACGCTACGCACGTCAAGGAGCGAACAGCATTGACGCGAATTAGTGAGAAAGCGGCTTATCTTCCTTCGCTTATGGACCTGCGGAATGCAAAGCACCTGACCGAGTTTCACGAGCATTTTCCGCTATATAAGGAAGCTTGTGCAAACCACAGCACATGTTAACTTTGTGGTCAACGTTATCTTGAATGGCGAATGTAAGCTACAGATAACATGGATAGCGAGCAGGGCCGTGAATATATTGGTGATATTCCTCTGGATTTGGGATCCACACATTCTTTCATTGAACTACATTGACTGGACTAGGTCAGAACCTGATGTGAAACAGGAAAAGGTCTTGAGGGCCGGGCTGGTGTTATGTCTTTTATAGGCGCCGCTTGTGGGTGGCACAGTTGGTGGAGTTGTTGTCTCACAGCGCCAGAGACATGGGTTCGATCCTGACCCCGGGCGCTGTCTGCGTGGAGTCTGCACGTTCTCCCTGTGACCGCGTGAGTTTTTTCTCCCACGTACCAAAGACGTGCGGGTTTGTAGGAGAATTGGCGTTTGTAAATTGCCCCGAGTGTGCAGGGGGTGGATGAGAAAGTGGGATAATATAGAACTCGTGTGACACAAAGTGTTGGAGTAACTCAGCGGGACAGACAGCATCCCTGAGCCAGTGTCTCGACCCGAAACGTCACCCATTCCTTCTCTCGAGAAATGCTGCCTGTCCTGCTGAGTTATTCCAACACGGTGTGTCTATCTTCGGTGTAAACCAGCATCTGCAGTTCCTTCCTACATAGAACTAGCGTGAATGGGGTGATTGATTGTCGGTGTGGACCAGGGGCATGTTTCCATGCTGTGTCTCCGAAACAAAACTAAAGTTAAAACTACCGAGTGTACATTTGAGAAATAAATACTTGCATTTACATGGTGTATTCCACAACACTCCAGAGCAACAGCATTGCCCCTGGACAAATATACACTCGGGACAGAGGTAACGGCCTTTATGCTTTAATGTTGAGAGACACAAAATGCCGGAGTAACTCAGCGGGACATGCAGCATCTCTGGAGAGAAGGGATGGGTGACGTTTCGGGTCGAGACCCTTCCTCAGACTCTTTAATTTTGTCGGCTGTGGGTCGGGACCTTTGCTGGGACACATTTGTTGGGATATTCTTCAAAATCACACCCACCTGAGAGAATGTCAGAATTAACGGGACTCAAACACGTGTCTTTTCCTGGCAGCTGTACACCAATGGATGCTCTCGGACCAGACAGGCTGGTCAGCAAGTCGTGGCCGACAGCTTCAGAGCGCCGCTATGCGCAGACCTTAACACCAGTCAATCCAATTTAGTGGGTTAGCAGTGCACACGTACATGTCTGATAGGATATTAAGGGCTGAGCTAAATCAGAAGGAAGCGGCATTTTTTGTTGTTAATCCGTGTTGTGTGTTCCTCTGCATAGTCAGTGATTGTGTAAAAAAAAAGACGACGTAGACATAGTGTGGCCATTGGAGACAGTATCTTTACTGCATACATCTCCGGGTATATTCAGATCACAATTGAGTGTCTTGTTTCGAGTCAACCCGGGACAAAACGCAGGTTTGCCGCGGTGGAACATTGTGCTGTGGGAATAGGACATGCGCGCTGTTCTTTGCAAGGTCAGCAAATGACAGTGTGCCTCTGCATCTCCCCCCCCCCCCACCCGGTGTGATCAGTGGGGCTAATTGATGAGAGTGTCCCTGCGATACCTCCCCCCCCCTTCTCCTTACCTCCCCCCATTCTCCCCTCCCCCTCTTCCTCCCCACCCACACCCCCACCTTCCTCCCCCCCCTTCCCTCCCCCCTCTTCCTCCCCACCCCACCTTCCTCCGCACTCCCACCACAAATCAAAGCACAACGATGTGACAAACTTCACTGTCGCAGGTGGCAGAGGGAGAACTAGTTCCATTGCTGAGTTCCACTGTACACACGTAAAACTGAAGCAGCAGATCCAAGATACCTGTTTGCAACGAGTTTCTGCAACACAGTATTCGGCATCGATTTCCTTTGCTTTTTTTTGGTAATGTGCGAACACAGTGTGCGAAAACCAGCAACGTATTAAAAAGAGTTGTCCTTCCCTATCCTCTGGTATTGGAAATAATTGCAATTATTCATGCCTGAAACAGGTTAACACCGAGAGGGAGGGGATGATACAGGTATGCGTCATTCATCGCCGCACTGTGCGATTCCATTCCTACTTTCTCGATCATTTTCTTTCCTTTAAATTAATGATACGACTAGGTCAGTATTGCACGGGAGCTCACAAATGTGAGACCCACAAATTAGCAATTAACTCACGACGCTGGGAGAGTTTGGCTGTTTAAAATCCAAACGGACTGCGCTTTTTTTAAAGCTTCATCGCATGCCTGTACCTACAGTTCCAGCCCATCCGCTAGGCAGTGTGTGCCAGACACATAACTCATATCTGAACTATGAATGTCACGGCAGCTGGTGCGAGCAGAGAGAAAATCCGCTCGCTTGTCCTTTTATAACTAAAACTATTGTTAAAGCAGTCGTCTCACTGCCACAGCCGGTGGAGGAGGACACTTTTACGATCAAGTTTCCGTAATAAAGGATTCACTGCGGCTTGGAGAGGGGGCGGGGAGGATAAAGCGCTGCCTGTAAAAAAAATTAAAAAGTGGCAGCTCAGTGTTTAACTTCCATCATTAAAAACTGCCCAGGGACTATTTAAAAGATAATGTTGCAAGGCCAACAACAGTGCTAGAAACAGTTTAATATATTTCATGGGGTTTATACCTTTATTGTTGATAGTTTAAAAAAAACACACCCTTTGAAAATATGTAAACAAAGCAAGGGACCAATATATATTTTAAATAACAGAAGTTCATGTAAGCATTCACAGATTTCAGGTCACACGTCGGTCGCTGTGGCAATTTGGGATTGTGTTTTTTTTAGATTATTGAATAAAGATCTTTCCCTCCCTCTCAAAAAATAGAACACAATCCCGAATATTCACATCGACCGACGTCGTATGCATATATATATATATATATATATATAGGGTCCCGACCCGAAACGTCACCTATCATTGTTCTCCATAGATGCTGCCTGACCTGCTGAGTTACTCCAGCACATCGTGCATTTCTTTGGTATGAATAAACATCTGCAGTTTCTTGTCATGACATTTTGTTCAATACAAATGATGTCTAATCAATTATTGTTCATGATTCAAGGGCAACACAAGACACAGTTGCACAAGCATTGCAGAAGCCAATCTTTATAAATCTTCCATATCTCTAGTCTCCCTTTCCCCTAACTCAGTCTGAAGAAGGGTCTCGACCCGAAAAGTCACCCATTCCATCTATCCAGAGATGCTGCCTGCCCCGCCTCGCTGAGTTACTCCAGTTTTTTGTATCTATCTATTGTTTATAGAAACATAGAAAATAGGTGCAGGAGTAGGCTGTTCGGCCCTTCGAGGCAGCACCGCCATTCAATATGATCATGGCTGAACATCCAAAATCAGTTTATAATGATTGGCTTCTGCAAAGTATGTACCACTGTGTCTTGTGTTGTTGCCCTTGAATTAACAACAGCAAATGTATATACACACACATATATATATATATATATATATGTAAATGTAACAGACTCATTTTGGGGGTGTTTTGTGTCCATCTTCGGTTTAAACCAGCATCTGCAGTTCTGCAAAGTATGTACCACTGTGCCTTGTGTTGTTGCCCTTGAATTAACAACAGCAAATGTATATACACACATATATATATATATATATATGTAAATGTAACAGACTCATTTTGGGGGTGTTTTGTGTCCATCTTCGGTTTAAACCAGCATCTGCAGTTCCATCCTGCAACATTACAAACTGCATGGGCGACCACTCCCTTGCACAAGCGTTGTGTGTGTGTGTGGGTTGGGGGGGTGGGGGTGGGAGGAGCCACGCGTGACGGACAGTCTCCGTGGCAACGCGCCCCGCCCCATTAATCAGTGAGTCACCGGGGGCATTGAGGCCCCGCCTCCCCCCCCCCTCGGTACGTCAGAGCCTCATCCGGGGCACCCGGCCTGATGGACAGTTTCTATAGCAACACGCTCCCTCCGCCGCCATTTTGTTATTAGCGGAGAGAAGAGAGATTTTTTTTTCGCCTTTCTCTCAGCTCCTTTCCCGCCTCGGAATAATTTTGCGTGTGTGCGTGTGAATTCGAGTGGATTTTCTTCGTGTTTACCCCCCCCCCTCTGATTTAAAAAAAAAATTATCCTTACCCTCCCCCCCCCCCCCCCCTCCCCTCCTCCTCCATTTTCTCCGCTGCTTCTGTCCGACCGACCGACCGACCGTCCGTCCGTGTGTGTGTGTGTGGAGAGGTGGAAAAAAAAAGAGAGAAGCGCCGGCCGGATTGTGGAGGAGAGGAGAGGGTAAAAGAGAGAGGAAAAAGCGCGAAGAGAAAGTTGGATTGTCAGAGGGTCGGTCGGCCGGAGAAGTCGGCCTGGCGAAGGAGCGCAAGGAGGTGGAAGTCGGGTTTGAAAAAAGGCGGCGCCGAGGAGGTGTTTGCTGTTGCGCAGGTTTGTAGTGCGCGCCATTTTGTGAAATATAAAGAGGGAGAGGGGGGTGGGTGGAGAGAGAGAGCGAGAGGCGGGAGAGAAAAAAAAAAGAGGCACCATTAAAAGAAATACATGATTATAACTCGCTCCGGACGGAGGCACCAGGTTGCACTTCGGGCGGCGTAGATTTATTGTCTTGTTTTTTTAATTTCCCCCCCCCCCCGTCATCTCCTCTCCATCGAGTGTGTTAAATTTAAAAAAATGCCAAGCGGCTTCTCGGCAACCAGAACACGGGGCCAAACGACACACACATACACACAGGGAGGGAGGGAGGGAGTGAGGGGAGGGAGTGAGTGATGGGAGGTAAACTGAGAGAGGTTTGCCTCACACCGACTCTCCTTCATTTCTCAGGCAGTTTATCCTCTCTCCCTCGTTTCCCTCCAAGGCGAACGACCTGACACTCGGATCTCTCTCCCCCCCTCGCTCCTTTGGGATCCAGTCTTTTAAATCTCCCTGTTCGTTGTCCAGGTGAGGGTAAAAAGATGGACTCTTTTGGCCTGTTGTACTGTAAGTGTCACAATATACGCTGCATGCTCATGTACAGGGCATGGTAATGGAGCATGAATTATAGATGCACAACACATTTTATGCATATTAAAAGTATTATAGGTTTCTTATTTCATTTATTTAGATTGATTCCTAGAAATTCGTTTTGTGTTTGGTTAACCTCTGTGTTCTGTGTTAGACGCAGTTTCAAGAACTCGGTGTTGACACCCAGTCTACATTACTTGTAATTTAATTTGTGTCGGTCTTTTTGGCTACAATCACATCCGTTTGAAAGGAATTATTGTAAAGTATTGTTCAAATGATGCCCGATAATGCTTTTTTAAATATTGGGTATTATTAGGTACCAGGAATCAGTAATTTAGATCGCTATATATGTATATTAAAGGAAATGTTTTCAATTTGCAATGCACGAGGGTGCTAAACTTTTAATTTGATAAGTACAAATGAAAGATCCTAAGGCTTGTGCTGTGTTGAGAATTATGACTGTTAATTTGAAGTATGTTAAGATCTGGCATATCTGCAAATAAGGCAAGTAAATGCAATTAAAATTGCCTCAATGTGTAAATGTTTAAGGTGTAGTACTTTGGACTTTTGCTTGTTGAAAGAGACCTAAGTTTTGTTTGGCCCTACAGTATCGTCAGTGGCATCATTAATGAAAGCAATGAAAACTGCCTCAATCATTTTGAGGTTAACATTTGGTATGTTATGACCAGCTCAGGCCAAATCACAGACATGCATTGGGATTAATCTCATTTAGTCTTAATTTGGTGATCTCCCCATAAATTTAAAATTGAGTTCAAATGCTTGTTGAGAATCCTTTGCAATAGATTATTTCCTGATATATTGTTTTTGATTGTATACAGCCTGCAAATGGGAGAGAATTAACATAGACACAAAAAAAAATTCCAAGGTTTTGATAACGTGCAATTGACTAACTTTGAGAGTACAAATTATGATGTGGTATTAGGTTTTCACGTGACTTCTAATTTCTAAAGGTTGTGACATTAGAAACGTGGGGGGAAGTTTAGTTTTCTGCCAATTTGTGTTTAAAAAGTGAGACACTAGCGCGACATTCCTGCATCCACCTATCAGGCGTCAACATAAGTAGACCAGAAGTTTGTTTCTGGGTCTGCGTGTACACTGTATGCTCAAATGTGGCAAAAGTGTTATGGAAAATGCCACAGGTGAGAACTGCTGACTTAAATGAGGAATTTTGATATAAATATTATTTTATTAACGAAGGTGAAGATCATGTGTTAATAGTTAACCAATTGTTACATTTGTTTGTGGCTATATAACCTGTCCAGTAATTCAACCTGAATTATATCTGGAGCTGGAGGCAGTCATATTAACCTAATTTTTTTAATGTAGGGCATAATTGTCCTGGATAGCATGCAAACGATTTTCACGGTTTCACGATACACTTGACAATAATATTCCAATACCAGTCTTGGAGGCTTCCCCAGTCACCTGTCTACAAATAAATCTAAAACTCTTGATATAATCTAGCCTGTCCATGATCTTACTCCATTCATTAGGGAAGAATTCTTGCAACCCTCGTCCTGCTTTTTATTGGCGCATTTATTTGAGGCATTGTTCATGTTTTATAAAGTAAATCTGCTACCATTGTCATTGAAATTAATTTTATTTTGTTTGTGTTTAGCAAAGAGGTATAGCACTTCACAGAGACATGTCATAATAAAATGATACACACAGCATTGCATGCAATGAAAATTGTAAAATTATTGACATTACTGGATATTCCTGATCATTATTTATATGTTCATCAAGTTGCATATTCTTTTGATCAGAAGGCTACACAGGATATGACTAGGATACAATTTTACAATTATAGAAGATGACAGAAAAAGCTGGAGTAACTCAGCGGGTCAGGCAGCATCTCTGGAGAAAACAGGTGACGTTTCAGGTCTGAAGAAGGGTCTTGGCCCTAAACATTACCGATTCCTTTTCTCCAGAAATGCTGCCTGACCCGCTGAGTTACTCCAGCTTTTTGCGTCTATCTTCAGTGTAAACTAGCATCTGCAGTTCCTTCCTACACATACAAGTATGGAATCTGTTCAGACTATGACCTGCTTAAGAATAAGGAGAAACTGCTCTACTTTTGGAGTCATATTGTCCTATTTAGATGATCATATTTTGTCATGAGTTACTAGTTGTGCACCTTTTTTGTCCCTAGCCTTTTCAGTCTGTAACCATGGTGACTTAATCATAAGCATTTCAATTTATGAACCACGATGTTGCTCCTTCTTTGAAATTTGGGCTTGAAAGTCGACTTCTAAATTCATCTGGCTAAATCTGCCTATTAGTGGCAGGACATGCCGTCACTCTAATGAGAATATTGGAAAGGTAAAGAAAATTGTATGTCCAGGGAAATTGACTTTACATACCATTTATGCTCAAATTTGTTATTATATAACATATTCAAAATCATGCAAGTTTAAATCAAAGTTTAAACCAATTGATTTAAACTTTATGCTTTCATATATGTTATTCTGAAAACCTGTTGCACTCTTATCACCAAAGTCTTGAATATGTTTCTGTAAATTTTATGCCCTTAAACTATTGACAGACAGGGTTATAATTTAATGGAAAATATGAAATCCGTCTTGTGCCAACTTTGGGTACATTAATTCTAAATTTTGGATCAAAGAAATGACAATTGGCATCAAATAAGGCAAGTTGTTTGTTAAATTCTGACTTAGAAGATGGAAATCCAATCTCACTCAGCGCAGTTGATAAATTTATTAAATGCACAAATTCGCTGTTCTGCTACAACGCATGTTTCCATAACATGAATCGAATAAAAAATTAGTGATGAGTTAGGAAGCACTATTTGCATTACACAAGCCAAACTCGTTTTAACATGATTTAAATCGGGAATTGATTAATTACTTAAAAGTTACTTTGGAAGTTGGCAAGCAGAAAAAGTTTCTTGGGTTTAAACAGTATAAGGGGAGAAAAGCTGTTTCCAGTAACCCCCTGGCAGTGATCAGACACCATTGTCTTTTAACACACTGCTACTTTAACTACAGGTGGCCAATAATCATGAAATTGACCAATAATCATGGCATTGACACTTACTGCAGCATCGTTCTATTAAACAAAATAAGCATATTCCCATTGAAGATACGTTTATTTTTGAAAATCCTTTGGAAAAATAACAGAAACTGTAGCCCCTTACCTTTACCCCATTGACTCCTTTGTTTTTATAACATGATTTTCTATAACATGAGGTTTTTTAGGAACTCAGCTATCGCATTATAGCAGAACGTACCTTCTTTACCCCATTGACTCCTTTGTTTTTAATAACATGGTTTTCTATAACATTAGATTTATTAGGAACACAGCTATCGCATTATAGCAGAACTACCTGTAATTATGAGCCTCTCAGTTGCATTAAACATTAGTGTTCCTGCGAGCCAATTATTCCATGATAGTTCTGTCTGTCAGATTTCAGTACATCAAGTTTCTCCGAGGGCAACCAGCTAAGAATTTATGTTCATTGTAATATTGGGTGAATTCACACCATCACTAAAACATTGTTCATTTAATACTAGTTTCTTTTTAAGCTTTAATGTTAGTGGTTAAGACCATAGCAAATAAATACAGGAGTAGGTTATTTGATCCCTGAACTTGCTTCACCATTCATAAGATCATGACTGATCCAGCTTTCACTATATGAGATCATGACTGATCCACTTTCCTTCCATATGAATTTAATTGAGTCTTTGGAAGAAGTAACCAAGGAGGTTAGCACTTCAGCAGTGCTTTTGGTATAGTTCTGCATGGAAAACTGCACTGGAAGGTTAGATTGTATGGGATCCAGGGAGACAGGATACAGAATTGGCCTAATGGTAAGAAACAAAGGGTGGTGGTGGATTATTGTTTATCGGACTGGCGACTTGTGACTAATGGTGCGTCTCAAGGATAGGTGCTTGGCCCATTGATTTTTGATAACTATACCAATGATTTGGGTGAGAATTTGCAAGGCATGATTAGTAATCTTGTAGATTATACTAAAATAGGTGCTATTATAGGTAGTGAAGATGGTTAGATTATACTAAAATAGGTGCTATTGTAGATAGTGAAGATGGTTATCAGGAATTGCAGTTGGATCTTGGATCAGCTCGGCAAATGGGCCAAGGCGTGGGAAATGTAGTTTAATTCAGTTAAGCGTGAGGTGTTGCATTTTGGAGAATCAAACCAGGGCAGGACCTTTGCAGTGGTAGGGCACCGGCAAGTGGTGCAGAGGAGAGAAATCTAGGAGTATAGGTACATCGTTTCTTTAAAGTGGTTTTTTCAGTTAGATAAGCTGTTAAAGAAAGCTTTTGGCTAGCTGGCCCGTATCACACTGGAAATTGAATGAAGAAGTTGGAACGTAATGTTACACATGTACAAGGCACAGGTGAGGCTGCACTTGGATTAGTGTGTACATTTTTGGACACCCTGCTAAAGATGTCAATAAGTTGGATTGAATGCAGAGAAGATAAATGAGCATGCTGCCAGGACTCTAAACCTGAGCTATAGGGAGGGATTGGGCACACCACGACTTCTTCGCTTTGGAGAACAGGAGGCTGAATGATGATAGTTTAGATGTGTATAAAATCATGATGGGAACAGATAGGGTGAATGTGCATGTCTTTTTCCCAGGGTAGGGTAATGAAGGAGTAAAGGGCATAGGTTTAAAATGAGAGGGAAAAGATTTAATAGGAACTTGAGGGGCAAGTTTTTCACTCAAAGGTTGTGGGTATATGGAACAAGCTGTCAGATGATATAGGAAAGAACTGCAGATGCTGGTTTAAACTGAAGATAGACACAAAAAACTGGAGTAACTGTGGGTCGGACAGCATCTTTGGAGAAAAGGAATAGGTGACAATTCGGGTCGAGAACCTTCGCAGTTACTCCAACTTTTTATGTCTATGCCAGATGAAATAGCTGAGCGAGGTACAATAACATTTAAAATACATTTGGATAGATGCATATATAAGAAAAGTTTACAGGTAATGGGTCTGACATGGGCAAATGGGATTAGTTTTGAAGGGGCATTTGGATGAGTTGGGACAAGGGACCATTTCTGTCCTGTATGAATCCAAGACTATCTGCGTTCCCTTCAGTTTCCTTGCTGCTTTAAAATATGCCTATCTCAACTTTGAATGTGTGTAAGAATTTGCCCCCACAGTATTCTGGGACAAGGTTCAAGAAGCTCACAGCATGTAGAAAAAAATCATAAATAGGCGGCTCCTTATTCTGAGACTATGCCCTCCAGTCCTGTGCTCTTCTTGAGAAGAAACATAATCCCAGCATTTGCTCTATCCAGCTTCCTGAAATCAATACAATTGCCTCTTAAACTACTGAACTCCCAGTGGAGTCCAGATCCAGCATGTTCGATCATTCCTTATAAGATGATTTCTCCAACATTTTCGCCATCTCCAACGGGATCCCACCACTGGCCACATCTTTCCATCTCCTCTCCTATCAGCTCTCTGCAGAGACCGCTCCGTCCATAACTCCCTGGTCAATTCTTCCCTTCCCACCCAAACCACCCCCTCCCCTGGTACTTTCCCTTGCAACCACAGGAAATGTTACACTTGTCACTTTACCTCCCCCATGACACCATCCAAGGACCTAAGCAGTCTTTCCAGGTGCAGCTGAGGTTCACCTGCACCTCCTCCAACCTCATCTATTGCATCCGCTGCTCTGGGTGTCTGCTGCTCTACATCGGTAAAACCAAGCGTAGGCTTGGTGATCGCTTCGTCCATCACCTCCGCTCAGTTCGCAATAACCAACCTGATCTCCTGGTGGCTCAGCACTTCAACTCCGTCCCATTCCGAATCCGACCTTTCTGTCCTGGGCCTCCTCCATGGCCAGAGTGGGTCCCACTATAAATTGGAGGAGCAGCACCTCATGTTTCGTTTGGGTAGTTTACACCCCAGCGGTATGAACATTGTCTTCTCCAATTTCAGGTAGTCCTTGCTTTCTCCCTTTTTCCCCTCCCCTTCCCAGCTCTCCCACAGCCCACTGTCTCCGCCTCTTCCTTTCTTCTTCCCGCCCCCATCCCCTCATCAGTCTGAAGAAGGGTCTCGACCCAAAACATCACCCATTCCTCCACTCCATAGATGCTGCCTCACCCGCTGAGTTTCTCCAGCATTTTTGTCTACTCACTATATACTCATCTCTTTGTCTCTCCCCCATCCTGTCTGCAACTTAAAATTGACATGTTTTCTATCTTTACCAGATCTAATGAATGGTGTCGACCTGAAAGGTTAACTTTTTTCTTTGTAGCTGTCTGCCTGACTGAGTGTTTCTAGCAGAATAATTTTATTTCGGGTTTCTGTCAGCTACAGGTTCTTCCAAAATTTCATTTCCGTGAACTACCACCAAGTGAATCTTCGAATAAAGAGAATAAAACATAAGCTTCATTATTGTGCCTTGTATGATAGCTCACCTCCTGTTCCACTTTACCACCCCCCCATAAAATAAAATAAAACAGCATTCCATTAAACTTCCCTACTTTTTCAATGCAACTTCTGTTTTATGTTTCATGTTTAAGGACTCCCATCAGTTTGCATTGCAGCTCTCTGTAGTCTTCATTTAAATAATCTTTTTAATTCATTTTTGTTTCCAAGGTGAACATTTTATGTTTCACACATTTTACTCCCATGTATCAGCATTTTGCCTACTCAAATAAAGCTCACATTCATTTCTTCACATCAGACCAATTTTAAGCATTTTAAAGCCAGCTAGATTTTTGGAGATTATTGAATGAGATAAATGTTTGTAGATGAGTGATTGAATGGATATGTAAAATACACTTTTGAGTTGGATTTTTGGTTTTATTCAGCAAGTAGCTGCTTGCTAAAAGATAAATAGTTAACTTTTGTCTTATGACATGAGAAATGCCAGTACGATTTCAGTGAAATATAATGCTAGGCAATTAAAGCCAAAACGTTATTATTTTTTATTAGCAGGTGAGAACATTTTAAACCTTATTATTGGAGTTAAGTCTTGTCATTAGTGGTTACTAGTTTGTCAAGAGTTGAATCAGCTGAATTCTTGAGAAAGTCATCCTATCTTTCTCTTTCTTCATCCATCTCAAACCCTCTTGTACACATAAACAAATTTGTTACAGAAATATTCTATTTCCTTATACTTGGAATGCCCTAAGTGCTTCATGATGCATATGTTGTATGGTCAACTGTGGCAACCAGCTCGCTCACAATGGGATCAGTTATCAATTTTCGATCTTATTAATTGAGAGAAATATGTTGGCCAGGTTGTTAGGCAATGCTTTATTTTTGCACAGCAGTATGAATTATCATGAGGAACGCTAATCTCCACCTGAAAGATGGAATCTTCAATATTGCACTGCAGTACTCTCCTGCATGATGTGTTGGATTCATGAAGATGGGCTTAAACTTAGTTATCTGTATAAGAAATTGCAATTATTTTTTTTAATGGTATTGGGTTGCTCAAAAGTGCTATATGCTTAGTGCGGTATTTCTGTAGCATTATCTGTAATGTAACAATGAAAGAATACTATTAATTTGGTTCTACAACCAGTAATGAGTAAATGATCAAATAATCCACTCTACAGCAGAACAATGGATCGTTTACATTTACCTGAAAGTGTAAACGTGACTTTAATGTCTCAGTTGATAGATTGAAACTCGGATATTGCAGTACTTAACTCTAAATGGATGTGATTCTTTTTTGTTTAAATCTTGAAATTGTATTGAGAGTCCTACCACCACTCATGGTGGCAAAATATATTCCATTAGATTAAAAAACATCTTCAGATGAGCTTCTGAACAGTTTTGATAAGATACAATTATTATCCACTTAATCCTTTCAATTTAACAACATAAGAAATGAGAACAAACAGGTTTTCACTAAGGTCATGGCAGAACTGACCTTGGCCTCAGCTCATTTCGCCCCATTCTTCATAACCTTAATCTCCCCTGTTGACCAAAAATCCATCTTGCCCTTCAATGTATTCAATTAAGTGGTGTTGCCAGGTCTTTGTGGAAGAAAATTCCAACAATTCATAACTAAAGGAAGAAATATGTCTGCAACTATATGCTAAACGAGTGATCTACTGAATGCCCCCACAGTTCAAGATACCCCCATGATAGGAAAGATCCTCTTGACATCTACCAAGGTAAGCCTTTTGAATACCTTCAGAGGAGGAAATTCTATTTTGGTTCCTATTTATTGTAGTTATACTTTAATCTAGAACTTTCGAGTGGTGGTACTAGAGCAATAGATAATTTGGACACACAGTACTTATTGTATTCATGTTCTGATACACATTTAATTCACAGTTTGCTTACATGTTACACAGTAGAATACTTTCCAATATTTTCTTGAGTTTAAAGGAAACACAGGTTATGTGTAAGTTTCAAGGAAGTGTGGGAAAGAGGTACTGGATAAGTTTCAAGTTGACCATTTAGAGACAGTGTGGAATCAGGCATTCTGGCAAGTGGATAGGGAGTGTGGGAAAGGGAGTATGGCAGCCAGGACACAAGATGTGGATGGGAAATGTAGACCTGGAGAATGGTTGGGGAATACCCCAAACATCACCAGGGATATAATAGGTAAACAATATGATGCCAAATTAAACTCTGCTCTTCTGCTTAAATATGATCCTTATCCCTCTGTTCCCTGCATTATCACATGCCTATCTAAACACCTCTTAAATGCCATCACAATATCTGCTTCCACCACCACCCCTGGCTGTACGTTCCAGGCACCTACCATTCTGTATTTAAAAAAAAAAAAGCTTGTCCTGCAGAGGACTTTAAACTTTCATCCTCTGGTCTAAATCTCTGCCTTCTCATCTTTGACATTTCCACGTTAGGGGGTGAAAACGGTTCTGACAGTCTATCCATTCTACACCTCTCAATTTTATACGCCTTGGCTTCTGCTTCAGTGAAAACAATCCAATTTTGTATAACCTCCCTTTGTACCTTATGCCCTCTAATGCAGACAGCATTCCGGGAAACATGAACCATTTCCAAATCCTCCTCTTCCCCCTTGTACAACCGTTTTTATCTGTGTGCTATACTGCATTTGCAAAGACCTCAGAGTTTAAAACCACTTGGAGGCTGCTTTCTTATGTTAACATTTCCTAAACTAACTTAACTGATTTTTTCCTGAACTGTAATCAAGGTATTAAAACTTCACGAATACATGAGGATTTACAATAGACTGTCATCCTAGTTTTCCCAATCTTTGGATTTATATTAATATAAATTGCAGCAGTGGCAGTTGTTTTCCTCTTGTAGACCAGACATTTTTATGAAAGGATAATAATAATTTGTTATTGTTTTACTAGTTTTATTGGCATCATGGGAGCATTCTGTGTGGGGGGGGGGGGGAAGAATTTAAATCTGAGAATCTATCAGGACCCCAGAGAAGATCAACATGAACGGTGGTAGGAGGGCATAATTTCCTAACTATTCAGCTATTTACCCCTTCATTCAATTCCATCCTGTTTCAGAGCCTGGTAGGCCCAAAAGAAGGATTCTTTGGGATAGAGTTTACTTTCTTTTACGGCCTGTCTCACTTACACGACTTTTTCGGAGACTGCTGGCACCTGTCATAGGTCGTTACAGGTCGCCGAAAATTTTCAACATGCTGAAAATCCAGTGGCGACCAGAACAAGGTACGACATTTTGGGCGACTACTCACGAACATACAGGCTTCACCCCGCGACATGTCGCCAGGGTGTTGCCTGTATGGTCGTGAGTAATCTCAGTCGCGCAAAGAGTCGTAGCGTCTTTCTGGTCGCCGTTGAATTTTAAACATGTTGAAAATTTCAGCGACCTGCAACGACCTATGGCGGGTGCTGGCAGTCGCCGAAAAGTTGCTTAAGTGGGACAGGCGCTTTAGGACTAGATTATAATAATTAAGGACAGTCAGCATGGCTTTGTCTGTGACAGGTCACGTTTACAAGTTATAAGAGTAGACTTAGGCATTTTGGCCCATCGAGTCCACTCCGCCATTCAATTATGGCTGATCTCTGCCTCCAATTTCCATTTTCCTGCCTTCTTCCCATAACCCTTGACACCCGTTCTAATTAAGAACTTGACTACCTCTGCCTTAATATCCACTGACTTGGCTTCCATTGCCCACCATGGCAATGAGTTCCACAGATTAACTATCCTCTGACTAAATAAGTTCCTCCTCACCTCCTTTCTAAAAGAGCACCCTTTAATTCTGAGGCTATGACCTCTGGTCCTAGACTCTTCTACCAGTGGAAACATCCTTTCCACATCCACTCTATGCCTTTCATTATTCTGTAAGTTCCAATGAGGTTCCCCCTCAACCTTCTAAACTCCAGTGAGTAGAGGCCCAGTGCTGTCAAACCCACTCACTCCTGGAATCATTCTTGTAAACCTCCTCTGGACCCTCTCCATAGCCAGCACGTCCTCGGATATGGGGCACAAATGTGCTCACAGTACTCCAAATGCGGCCTGACCAGCGCCTTATAGAGCCTCAGCATTCATATCTGTTTTTAATTCCAGTCCTCTTTACATAAATGCTTGCATTGAATTTGCCTTCCTTACTACTGATTCTACTTGCAAATTGACTTTTTGTGAGACCTCTACCAAGTCCCTTTGCACCTCTGATTTCTGGATTCTCTCTCTATTTAAAAAATAGAACATGTCTTTTGAACTTGATTGAGTTGTACGAGGAGGTGATGAAAATGATCGACGAGGGTAGGACAGTGGAAGTTGGCTACATGAATTTTAGTCGGCATTTTATCATCCCCGATGTTAGATTGTTCCAGAAGATTAAGATGCATCGGTTCCACGATAACTTGGTTGTTTGGATTTAGAACTGGTGTACTCGTAGAAGACAAATAATTCTGGAAAGGTGTTACTTTGGCTGGAAAGGTGTTGCGCTGGCTGGAGATCTGTGAGTTCCGCAGGGATCTGTGCTGCAAATTGTTTGTAATATATATATATGACTTGGACATAAATGTAAGGTAGACACAAAATGCTGGAGTAACTTCAGAAGAAGGGTCTCGACCCGAAACATCACCCATTCCTTCTCTCCAGAGATGCTGCCTGGCCTGCTGAGTTACTCCAGCATTTTGTGCCTACCTTCGATTTAATAGCATCTGCAGTTCTTTCCTACACATCCTGGACATAAATGTACATGGGTTGGTTCGTACGTTTGCAGTAAAAATAATTGAGGTTTGGACATTGGGGATGGTTGACAAGGTATACAGTGGGATCAGCTGCAGAAATAAGCAGGGGAAGTGGCTGGTGGAACATAATCCAATCAAGTATAAGGTGTTGCACTTTGAGGGGTCAAATATCATGGGGAAAGTGTACAGTTAATGGCAAGACCCTTAACAGCATTGATGCACAGAAGTACCTTGGGGTCCAAGTGTGTAGATTTCTGAAAGTGACAACAGAAATAGAGCGGTAAAGGTAGTGTATGGTATACATGCATTCATAGGAGGTGGAGCGAGCAGAAGAGCCTGGAAGTTATGTTGCGGCTTTATAGGTCTTTGGAGAGTTCTCACTTGAAGTATTGTGTGCAGTTCTGGTTGTTTTTCACATCTCCTTGCGGTAGCATGGTCCACTTTCTAGGTCAAGAAAATTATCCAATATGCCACCATTGGATTAATTATGTTACATTGATGTTCTCTGGCTGTGACTTCCTACACGAAAGCAAAGATGATGTTTCGAACAGTCAGGACCACTTGCATGTCCTTAAATAAATCAGATGCACCTTTCCTGTTTCTCAAGAGGAAAGAAAGTCTGCTCATTCTTTCTTGATGAATACATCCTCTCGGTTTGGCCATCAACTTTATAAATCATGTTTACTTTATTCTAGTATTTCTGTAATTCTTTTATAATATGAATGGCAGAACTAATTGCTCGGTGCATGAACATTTTATTTTTTCTATTTCCGATGAAAGGTCCTTGACCTGAAACTTCAACTGTTTCTCCTCCCACTGATGTTACTTATCCTGTTGTATGGTGCTAACTGTTCTGCTTGTGTTTAGATTATTTTAAAGACATTTGTGAACTGCTTAGTAGTTTTAATTTGCGAAATTTTCAGGCTAACCATGTGGAGACACTATTGAACAAATCTTTTTTGACTATGACATTCACAGACCTCTGTCCCTTAATTGACTTCTTGAGCTATCACTTTCATCATAATTTGAAGATGTGCTCGTATGTATTTTTCCAAACAAAGACAATTTGGTGATAAATATTATAAATGTTATAACTACTCAGTTTCAGTGTTGCAAACAGAATTTATGCAGAGTTGGGAAAATAACCCGCCAACTCCTTCGGTTGTTTGATGAAAATCAATTTCTGTAAATGTTTGTTTATTAGAATTTATATTCCCAAAGTTTATCATAGAAGCCTAGGAATTAGTAGGATCGGAGGAGGCAATAGACCCGTGTCACCATATGTCGAAAGACGGGGCTGTTAGGTTACATCCACTACCTATCTCTTGGCTTACAGTCTTGTGAGATAATGCTCTTTAAATGCTGTTTTGAATTGTGATGGGGTTTGGGGTTTTCAGCCTCATCCAAACCAATGGCCAGTGTGTTGTCGATCCACTCTGCTCCTGCAAAATTGATCCTCTTAACTAATTTAACTTGCACTTTGACATCTTGCATATTACTCTCTGTCATGGAAAATGTCCCTTTTCACTCTCTTACATTTCTTATCAGTCTTCACAAGTGTCAACTTTTCTTATTTCTAATTGTCATCGTGCCTAAACACATTTGATATTGAAGCAGGAATAGGCCACGAGTCTGCTCTGTCATTCAATAAGGTTATGGTTGATCAGATCTTGACCTCAGCTGTACTTAGTTGCCTGTTCTATCACCCTTAAATCCACTATAAACTAAAAATTGATTTAGGCTATGAATATATATAGTGAATCGGCCTCCACAGTTTATTGCCAAGGCAAATTCTCAAATCACAGTGTTTTGAGAGAAAGTTCCTCACTTAATTCGAATAAACGGATGACCCTTTACTCTGAAATTATGCACCTTAGTTCAAGATTAACCACTGGGGGAAACTTTCTTTAAGCATCTACCCATTTCAAGTCCCATGAAACTCGTAATTGTTTCAATAGGACTACCTGAAATAGTGTACCTGTCACATCTTTCATGTCATGTGGTGAATGGAATCAGTGTATATAGCATGATCCCTTGATTCGTAAATTACCTATCCCGTTACCTTTATGGATTAGTGGACACGGGCTTCAAAATCCCTTGACTTCTCACCCTTTAGTATTCTGTCATTTGATTGTGTCATCTTTGTTTGTTCTTTCCAAATGTATTATCTTACAGTTGTGATAGATCTGTTATTTACCTTTATCACAACCGAACCATTTTGTTGATTGCTCCCTGTAGCAGAGAATTTTCCAATGAATTATGCTTGGCAATTCTTTATAGATAAGGTAATCAATATACTTTAGACTTTAGAGAAACAGCATGGAAACAGGCGCTTCGGCCCACCAAGTCTGCGCCGACCATCCATCACCCTGTATACTAACACTTTTCTTCACACAATCGGGACAATTTTGACCAAAGCCAGTAAACCTGCATGACTGGAGTGTGTGGGCAAACTGGAGGAAACCCACAAATTCCATACAGACACCGCCCATGGTCAGGTTCAAACCCAGGTTTCTGGTGCTGCAAGGCAGCATCTCTACCATTGTACCAACCCCCCCCCCCCCCCCCCCACCACCACCACCGACAGGAAGTTAAGGACAACGGACGTTTTCACAGATAATTTCTCATTCAAGAAAACTCTGTGATAGAAGGGTATACATTCATCCTTTGTATTTCATCATTGATTTCTTATTGGTGACTTTCCATTGAAGTGGAAACTGAAGTGTCTTTTTCAGTTCTTCAGAGGGCAGACTGGATATGACTCTCCATCCCTACCCACTAGGTATACTGTCTGTCCCTTTGCCTGCCAGGTGTACTTCCTCTCTCTCTTCATATATTTATGGGTTTATTTGTGTTTTACTTTGGTATTGGTGTGCAGCATTATGCTATGTCTCTATATCACCATCTTCCCTGCTCAGTATCCCATGATCCATCTTCCCTCTCCCAAACTTCCATGTATTATTCCAGTATTTTTTCGTCCTTGTACTTTTTTTGCACACAGAAGATGGGAATAGAACACACACAATGTTTGAAGATGATCTACTTCAGTTTCTTGATGATATCTGAAATAAATTCAAATATATTGAAAATAATTAACGCCAGGTGGTATTTGTGTAGAGAATATTAATGCGTTTGGAATGTGCTGACAGCTTACCAGCATTACCATAGGCAATTGGCTCTTGCTGCAACATGTGTGGCAGTACCTTCTGGACTTCCCAGGCCAGCATCCTACAATTTGAAAGCTGGGCATGCATTGGAGATCAGATACATACGCACCTGACCTCTAGTCTTCCCGTATATATACCGTTGTGTGTAGTAAGTTGCAGATTTGATGTCCTGGAAACACTTTGCCTGTCTCCTCATTAATTTGAATAGGGTTGCTGGTTGTCATATGCATATTTATCTTTCAATTTGTTTCCATTTTTGCTTTTTTCTATTATTTCTGCATATCTCTAATGATGGACATTTGGAAAGAGGTGAAATGGTTCGTGCTGCCACCTACAACATACACTACATAACATAGAAAATATGTGCAGGAGGAGGCCATTTGGCCCTTCGAGCCAGCATCGCCATTCATTGTGATCATGGCTGATCGTCCCCTATCAATAACCCGTGCCTGCCTTCTCCCCATATCCCTTAACTCCACTAGCCTCTAGAGCTCTATCTAACTCTCTTAAATCCATCCAGTGACTTGGCCTCCACTGCCCTCTGTGGCAGGGAATTCCACAAATTCACAACTCTGGGTGAAAAAGTTTTTTCTCACCTCAGTCTTAAATTGCCTCCCCTTTATTCTAAGACTGTGGCCCCTGGTTCTGGACTCGCCCAACATTGGGAACATTTTTCCTGCATCTAGCTTGTCCAGTCCTTTTATAATTGTATATGTTTCTAAACTCCAGTGAATACAAGCATAGTCTTTTCAATCTTTCCTCATATGACAGTCCCGCCATCCCAGGGATCAATCTTGTGAACCTACGCTGCAGTGCCTCAATCACAAGGATGTCCTTCCTCAAATTAGGAGACCAAAACTATACACAATACTCCAGATGTGGTCTTACCAGAGACCTATACAACCACAGAAGATACTCTCTACACCATCTTGTAGAAGTGCTTGGTAGTCTTTTGGCCTCAACATTTCGTTTAGCCATGAGCCTTCCTTTTTCACACCCAAATCACTGTTTTTATGTATGACGAGCTCCAGTCATTCTTTGTTATTGATTATCCATTCACGTAGTTGTGAGTCATTTTTGTTAATTCTGATTTTATCTACCAAAAATTTTTTTCCTTTAATTTGTGCTTTATCCTCAGTATTTTCTTTAACAAAGTAAAATCTCTAAATCTTTATATTTTGCAAACTGGAGCAGTAGAACAATGAAATCTTGGTTTTAAGACTTCAAAGTGGCAATATATGCAATGCTAGTGAGACAATAGGTGCAGGAGTAGGCTATTTGGCCCTTCGAGCCAGCACCGCCATTCAATGTGATCATGGCTGATCATTCCCAATCAGTACCCTGTTCCTGCCTTCTACCAATATCCCCTGACTCCGGTATTTTTAAGAGCCCTATCTAGCTCTCTCTTGAAAGCATCCAAAGAACCTGCCTCCGCCGCCCTCGGGCAGAGAATGGAGTGTAAAAGATTATTGGGTAGATGGGGGTTTGCTTGTAGGCTCATTGTTAGGTTATTGTTGAGGTGAGAAGAACACAAATTAACTTGAGTTAATCCAAATTTGATGAATGATACATTGAAATAAGTAGCCTGGCATTGTACTGAATTCTTTGCCGTTGCAAAATCTAGTTTAGTTTTTCTTGATTCAAAAAATGTGCTTGACCATTGGACCAAAAGTTGGAAAGGGGAAGAGGTTACATTGAAAAGTACTTCATTGCCTTTAGAATATGCTAAGGTCTTGAAGGGGGCTTTTCAAAACCAGCCTCTTTCAATTTTAAATATGATCAATAGATCTGTGGTTCCATTGGCCAGGCAAAGGGAATATCAATTTACAGCTTTGTTTTGTTACTTTCATTTTAAATTCTTTGTTTGACTTTTTTTGGTTCTAAAAGCTTAACATGTTTTGTAAACATATTAGTGACTTCATATCTCCTTGATATAACGGTAGGAGTACTTGTGTACAATACATGATTTATCTATATTTTATATAAGATACTAAATAAATGAGTTCGGTATTCCGAAAAACACAAGGAATCATGGGATTTGTCAAAGGCCATTCACCATAAAGAAAAAGCGAACGAAGTGCTGGCTGAAGAAACTGTGTATAAATTCTTATCTTCATAATTTATGTGTAAAAATAATGATTCCAGAGAGACTCCCATAAATGGTCACTCCTCATCCCCCCCCAAAAGAACAGGTAGCGGGATAGAGGGGTGTAACAGCGACGGAGAGAGAGGGGGCAGATGCTCATCCGCACCAGGATCGAACCCGGGTCCCTGGCTCCGCAAGCGCTCCCAAACCGCCACTGCTTTCCCCCCCCCCTTTGAAAGCAGTATTTTCTTACCTAGAAGAATCAAAGCTGGAAAAAACTGAAGAAATGAAGCTCCACTGCTTTCCAGTAATGTTTATGCATAGTGACCTTTGACCCAGGCATGCACAGTCAGAATACCGAACTTGGTTATTGGTATTTGACTATTCAGTTCCGCAAACCTATGCAAATCACAAGATTCTCCGAGGATGAAACAAATTTAAGTACAGTTTTCTATTAGTCTAATTAAGGTATTGAGTTTTTTTCATGAATTATTTCTTGATGTGCATAAAGTGCAAGCCGTGAATCATTTGATTATAAGATTTTGTTACATGACAGATGACATTTTGGGTCGGGATCCACTTTAGACTGATCGAGTTGAGATGAGATGGCTGATTGGGAGGAGTCAGGTGAGGGAGAGATGGTGAAATTAGTAACCAAGGCTAGAGATAAGTGGAGAAGACATTAGGGTGAAATTTGTGGCATCTGATCAGGAAGGGAGATGGAGAGTAAAGGAGGTGGAGAGTGATATGTAGAACCAGAAGGAAGGATGATGAGTGGAAGAGTGCAGGGGTACACACCCGGAGATGGGTGCAGTGGCAGATCTGTGGTTGGAGTACGTGGAGGAAGGGAGAGGAACTGGGTGACGGAGGGGGGAGTGGAATGGAATGTATAGTATGTACGGGATTGGGGGAAATTGGGTAGATGAGAAGGAGGGAGGCGTATTTGAAATTGGAGAATTCAATCTTTATGCTATTGGGCTATAGCCTAGTCAAGCAGAATTTGAGATCCCCCCCCCCTTGCAGGACCTATACACCAGGAGGTGCAGATCCAGAGCCAGCAACATTATGGGGGACCCCCTATCGCCCCAGCAACGGACTGTTCCAGCTGCTACGGTCAGGCAAACACCTCCGCTGTCATGCTGTGAAAACAGAGGATGAGACGGAGTTTCTTCCCACAGGCCATCAGGACTGTAAACTCTTATCTCACCAGGGACTAATTTACTGTACTAATTTACTGTTGTGTCGTGTCTTTAAAAAAAAAATATTTTCTAACATGTAAATGTTCTGTTCTGTAGTTTTTGCACAATCTGCAGGCATTGCCACTTTCATTTCACTGCACATCTTGTATGTGTATGTGACAAATAAAGTTGACTTGTTGTACTTCCTGCTCCCATTCCCATACCAACTTGTCTGCCTCTGTCTCCTCCACTGTCAGAGTAAGGTCACCTGCAAACTGGAAGACCAAGTATTTGTATAATTTGAGCTGAAAAGATATAACTCTTTTGATCAGAAACTACAGGTCCACTTTAAAGTTTCTTTGAAAAGCACACAGAAAACTGACTTGCAGAAAGAAAGCCCTCTTGCAAAAAAAGTCCAGAGAAAAATTGTTTTTATTTATCCTCCCCCACAGCAATCGGAGCTGTAAAGAAGCACTTTCTTGTATTGCCCAAATGCCAAATGATGCGATTGCTTGCTGCGTCAAACAACATAACATGCAGACTTCAATATTTTAGCTTGCAGTAACAAAATTAAACTTTAAACTATTTAAAAGACCTATTGTTTTTGAAAATACTGGAGGGAAAACGTTGTTATCGTGAGTCTGAAACTCTCTTGCTTGTAACCCCCTTTTCCCCATCAAACAAATTTTCTAATGCGATTTCCTCTAACACAAGGTTACTTAGGAACATGCAGGTACAGCAAGCAGTGAAGAATGCTAATGACATGTTGGCCTTCATAACAAGAGGATTTGAGTATAGGAGTAAAGAGGTCCTTCTGCAGTTGTACAGGGCCCTGGCGAGACCACATCTGGAGTATTGTGTGCAGTTTTAGTCTCCTAATTTGAGAAAGGCATCCTTGCTATTGAGGCTGTGCGGTGTAGGTTCATGAGGTTATTTCCCGGGATGCCAGAACTGCCATATGAGGAAAGACTGGGCTTGTATTCACATGAATTTAGAAGGATGAGAGGGAATCTTATAGAAACATAAAATTATAAAAGCTAGATGCAGGAAAAATGTTCCCAATGTTGGGGGAGTCCAGAACCAGGAGCCACAGTCTAAGCAATTAAAGGGGAGGCCATTTAGACAATAGGTGCAGGAGTAGGCCATTCAGCCCTTCGAGCCAGCACTGCCATTCATTGTGATCATGGCTGATCATCCACACTCAGTACCCCGTTTCTGCCTTTTCCCCATATCCACTGACTCCGCTATCTTTAAGAGCTTTATCCAACTTTCTTGAGAGCATCCAGATAATTGGCTCCACTGCCTTCTGAGGCAGAGAATTCCACAGATTTACAACCCTCTGTGTGAAAAGGTTTTACCTCATCCGTTCTAAATGGCTTACCCCTTATTCTTAAATTGTAGCCCCTGGTTCTGGACTCCCCCAACATCGGGAACATCGAGGGGTGACGTCTGTATGGTCGTGAGTAGTCTCCCAAAGAGTCGTACCTTTTTCTGGTCGCCGTTGAAATTGTTCAGCGACCTGCTGTGACCGTGACGGGTGCCGGCAAGTCGCCGAAAAAATAGCGTAAGTGAACAGGCCCTTTAGTTTTTCTTTCACAAGTTGGTTGTCAGTTGTAAAATTTTAGCTGCTCTAATGAGAGTATACACCATCGTGCAATAACCTATGCATAATCTTAAATTTAATTTCAAAAGCGTGACCTGTTCAAGCAGCGGGATATTAAAGGCTATTCATATGTGCAATTTAAAACCTGTGGTTAGCTTTGAGGATGTTTTCTCAAATATCTCAGTAACTTTCCAGGTACAGAAATGAAGGTAAAAATCACGGGAAAAGAATAACAATTTAGATTGTGTGAAAAATATTGAGTCATTATTGATTCAGACAATCATTGATTTTAACATTGCTTTATAGATTTGTCTTGGGAAAAATGTCAGTGCACTTTGATTCTAATTTGTGAATGAAGAGTGTTCTTTCATCCTTTTGTATTTCAAGAGATTTTTAATCATTGATTCATAATTGTTGGCTTTCCGTTTCGAAGGAAACTCCAGTGTCTTTTCCAGTTCTTTTGATGGCAGAGTGGATATCATTACCTTGAATCTATATTTGTAACTGGTGGCATTGGCTAGCCATGCCATGATATTTTGATAGACGGGCATGTGATGCGATGAATATTGACATAATGTCAGTATGCAGACATTGGATATTCTGTACTGATTTTATTATCATCATTGATCTTTTTTTAAAATTAACCAATGTTTGTTCAGTAGCAACAAGGAAACCCCATCGAAAAGTACCAAATCCTTGCCACATGCATCAAGAAATCTGCCAAGACTTTAAACATGGCATTGGAAATGCAGAGTTGTGGTGCAGAAGATAGAACCAAATAGGAAAGTATTAATAGGAAAGTATTTGTGATCAGAGCAACAAAATAAAAAAACAAGAATGCTTTTATAAAATTTTGACTTTATAGTTATGTTTACATGAGCATTAAACTTCTTTCCAAATAAATTACATTGTGTTCATGTAAATTTTAGACTCGCATTCCTTAAAATGTGACATTTTATTCTTTCAAAGTTCTTGTTAAATGAAAAGAAATCAGTATGATCATTTTTTTTTTCTGTGCTCCAGGTCACTATCAGTCAAGATGAATCAAAAATGTGTGTCCCATATTATTAGAATCAATCTTTTTCACCTGCGTTTTAGTTCTGGATCATAATGCTTTAGTCACATTTTATTTTAACTGAGAACACGTGGTAGCTTAAAAATTGGAAAATATTACTTACCTGAATTTATGTTACTGTTAACATAAAATACACATTTCCCAGAAATGGGCAGAGAAATGGCAAACAGTCACCCATACACCTGTGTTCCTTTCCCACTCTCACCAGTCCACCCAGGTTCTCTCTTCCTTTGTTCATTTTTTTCCCCCATCCATCCCCTCCCCCATCTGGCTCCATCGGCCCATCATTTCTTTTCTCATCTGGTTCCACCTATCACCCACCAGCTCCAGTTTTACTCCTCATCAGCACTTCTACCTATGGCCTAACTTTTCTCTTTCCCCCATCCCAACCACCCAGTCCTGATGCCCAGGTCTTGATTGAAAACATTGACACATGCCTTTTCCTTCTGCAGATACTGCTGAACTGCTGTGTTCTTTCAACAGTTTATTTATGCTCATCATTCAGATTTAATATAACTGGTATTGTTTGACCTGAACATTGCCTTGTCCTAGGTCTGCAAAATACTGCTGAGTTTCTCAAATAGTAAATATGCCATCACTTTTCTTGTGTGAAGCCATCGAAGACTTATTCATTGAGGATACACTTTTAAGATTGTCACCATTTGATTTTCATTTAAAGTATTACATTTTTGATTTATTACATTCCCATTACATTAGTTTTGTACATATAAGGCATCAAAGATCGTACTGGGGTGGGATGGAGAAAGACGGCCGTGGAGGCCGTCAATGGAAATTGGCAGATTCTTCGTTGGTAAGGATGTCCAGTTATGGGGTGAGGCTGGAGGGTGGGGTAGAGAGGGAAGGATAGATCAGCCATGATTGAATGGCAGGTAGACTTGATGGGCCAAATGAATGTCCATAATGTTAATTAGTCCATGAACTTATGAACTTGTGAAAGAGGTGACAGGTTGTTAATTAAATTTTACGAATCTGACAACATTTGGATAATGTTGATTAAACTAAGGCATTTAAATATGGCTCTTGGTACTGCATGTAATCACATTGCTTTTGAGCTAAGGCCTCAAATAATAGAACATACATAGAACTGCAAAGCACAGAAACAGGCCCTTGGTCCACAATGTCCCTGATGCCAAGTTAACACGATGTTAAGTTAATTTCCGCTGCGTGCATGTGATCCATATTATTCCTTTTCCTGCAGACCCATGTTGCTATGGAAAAGCCTCTTAAATACCATTATCGTATCTGGTTCCACCACCACCTCTTGCAAAGTGTTCTTGGCACCCAACATTTTCTGTGTAAGGAAAACAAATGCTCAGCACATCTCCTTTAAACAAGTTCCTCTCACTTTAAAGCTATGCCCACTATCCTGTATCCTGAGAAGAAGGTTCTGACTGCGCACCTCATAATTTTATATACTTTTGTTAGGCTCTCCTTTACCTCCACCGCTCCAGAGAAAATAATGCAAGTTTGTCCAACCGCCCATTTTGGCTAATACTCTCAAATCAAGGCAGCATCTTGGTAAAGCTCTTCTGCATCCTCTTTACAGCTTCTATGTCCTTCCTCTAACGGGGCAACCAGAACTACACACACTGCCCCAACTGTGGCCTCGCCAGACTTTTATAAAGCATGTTTAGAAAGATTTGTAAACATGACCACCTGATTATATTCAATTCTTTGATCACTGAAGGCAAGCATACCATATGTTTTCTTTACCAATTTATCTACTCGTGATGCCACTTTTAAGGAACTTTGAACTTGGACTGTAAATTCCTGCTGAACATCAAAGCTATTAAGGGTCTTGCCAATAATTATATACTTTCTCCTTACATTTTGACCTCCCAAAGTGCAACACTTGCTCAGGTTAAACTGCCAAATCTCTACCCATATCTGTCACTGATCTGAATCCTGTTGTATTCTTTGATATTCTTTCTCACTCTGCGACTTTGATATAGTCATTCAAATTAAATGGAAAGAATTAAAGATAAATGCAGCAAAATCGGATGCCACTGTAATAATATTATTTTGTATGTAATGACATTTCCCAACCACAGGACGTATTGCATGTTACCTTAAACGATATAGAGCATGTTGCTGTGTGCCATATGCTAAACCCCGTGGTGAATTTAAATTATCACTTTTCTATCTGTTCTATCTATGATTGAGAATATTTTAGAGTATAATTGAGCATTTCATATCCAACAAGCAGTCCAAGGCCCTGAAATGCAAGATATTCCTAAAATTGTGTTCCTAATGTAATTATTGTGTATCTAGCTACATGAGCATACTTTATCTGATAAGTGTTTTGGATATTGTCGCCAAAATGTTGGAAAATACTTTTTGTCAGAACCGGGTGACGGATGGGTAAAGATACAAAATAGGTATATCTCTCCTAATTTCTTTTCTTTCTACTTTCTCTTTTTCTTTCAATCTCCTTAGCTTTTTATCTCTGCTCTCTGTCTCTTTTGCTATCTGTTTCTACTCGCTTGTCTATCTATCTCAACACCCTTTATTTCCCTTTTTCTTTCACTGCCCTTTTATTATTAAATTAAAAATAAGAAGTTGTACAAGAATGGTAATGTGTATGTATGTATTAGGTACTTAGGTACCACACTATGGTACTTCTAACAACAATTAATTAAATTTATAAAAAAAAAATGTTTCTAATAAAAAGGAAAATACTTTTTGGATTCTGTGATATTTTGAAGCAGACTCCAAAATTATTGGATTAATAATTTCATTAATCTGCTTTGTGAACAATGAGTTCTAATTGTGACTGTAACAGTTCAGGTCCAGTTAGATTAATCCACTATCATAAATTATGTTAAGGGCAGAAATATTTTGGATTGAGCTAAGGCATTCTTATTTAGGGAATGGGTATGATGAAGGCTAATAATGTGGGTGAACAGTAGTTGTTTGCTGTAATTTTAATTGCCAAATTGAGAGTTACTTTTTGTTTTTAAACTGCTGCATTTCTAGTCATAGTCAGAGCAACAGACAGCACAGAAACAGGTCTTTTGGCCCACCAAGTACAAGCCAACCATCAACCATGCTATTTACACCAATGCTATATTTAATCCGATTTGTTTTTCTTCCTCACCTGCACACTAGGGTGAATTTACGGTGGCCAGTAGCTTCTCAACCTGGACATCCAGTGCTTTCAAAATGTAGCTTTAGTTGTGAAATAATGTGGAGTTTTGTTGGCTGGAGTCTTTAAGAAAATGATTTAGAAAGTTGCTTTAATGTTAGCAGGAATCATTTTAGTTCAAATATTATATTCCAATAACTGTAAACTGCTTTGTTTCTTTAATGGTGAGTGTTTTATTTAGATCACTTACATGACTAAAAATACCTTGCAGAGATGATTTAAAATTTGTAGCTGTAACTGATGTTGCTTGTCATACTGCAGGTGCATGGCTTATTTTCAATTTTGTATTGACCCTTCACACTGTGGTTAATCTGATTCTGAAAGCTTTCACTGTGGAGACCACATCTTAGCCAACAAAGCTTACACAGATATCTTTTAATTTCACAAGAAATGGGCAAATCTGTTATCTTGTAAGATAAGTTCATTACTTTCCCTGGAGATCCAATAAACATTTATTGAATTTGATTTGACACAACGGGAGTTGTATTCCACAGAATGCCAATTCGTGTAAGGGCTCCTTTGTGGATAGTGAAATCAGATCAGGATCAGAATGGGACATTTTTGTACATTACACTGCCATGTTTCTGATATGCATCCAGAGCAAATTTTCTTATAGCCTGGCTGTATGTACCTAGGAAAAAAGCTATGTAAATTGACATTGTTTAATACATGTCCAGATTTACTGAGTAAACTGAGTAAGCAGACCTGTTTGTAAATATTGATAGAATACTTTAACTTGATTATTTAACATTTTGCAGAGTCCAGTTGAAGCTTTGTAGAAGCTGATGATTTTTGATGGAAGGAAAGCTAAACTATAAAATCCATATGTAGAACCAAGCACTCAATAATACTATACAATATAAAACTGACTCGTGTGTGAGTGCCATCTGATAGGAAACAATTATGTTTACATTGCCAAACATGTTTTTATCAATTCAAAGTGGTGTGAATTTTTGTTTGTAAGGAGAGATGAGAGACATGCCAATGCATGGGCTAGCATTTGGTGGCAAAACTAATAGATGCGCTGTATGGAATCGATATCTTTGAAGAAAATGCAAAGCAGCATAGCATGATGCAAATTTGACAGGCAGGTCATAGAGTCATGCAGTTGTACAGCATGCAAAACAAACTTTTTTGTGCTAAATGTGACAATAATAAGCAAATATTACCAGAAATGGCCCCTTCAGCTCACCACATTCACGCTGCCTATCCACTTAATTCCTTTTACGTTTTGCCTGCATGAGAAGCAGTTGGAAGTCTTGATTGATATGTTTCTGCTGAAATCTCCACAGGCAGGCTGTGAAAAAGAATTATAGTTTCCAGATTTGATACTCAAACCTTGCCTAACTTATTATCAGCTAAAACTTTGTCGTTATTTTGTTATTTATATATGCAGTTACCAGATCACCAGAAACTAACTGTAATAACGCATATGTAATAATGAATGAAGTCACTTAACCCAATTAAACACTGTCTGAGCAAAAGAGAGCAAGTATTTTGGTAATGTGGTTAGAAAGCAGTTATGATCAAATGTATATAATGGAGTAATTTGTATCTTGAAATGTCCAGGTCAGTAACTACAGTGAAATAGCAGAGACTCCCTTAAGGAAGATGTCTAAATCTCCCAGCATGTCATCGTCTTCCTCAATGTGGGAACAAAAATGTTAATTTTATGACTGAAGCTCCTGTATATCAAGTCTCAAAACTCCATCATGGATACTATCTACTCCTTTTCTACCACTTTTTCCACTGTTTAACTGCTTATGCTGCCACTCTTGGGAAGCTATGGGCTTGGACCCCCAAGGTCCCTCTGTACATTAATGTTGTTAAAGGTCTTGCCATTAATTGTATACTTTTCCCTTCAACGTCCCAAAGTGCAACATCTCACACTTACTCGGATTAAACTCCTGCCATTTTTCAGCTTATTTTTGTAGCTGAACTATGTCCTGCCACCTCAACCCTCTTCTATGAGTAAGCCAAATCCAAATGACCAATTGCATGCATCTTAATTTTCTGAATCGGCCTAACACGAGGGAGTTTATCAATTGCTTCACTAAAATCCTTTTGGACAGCATCCATGGCCCTATTGTCATCAATCACCTTCTTCACTTTCTCAAAACACTCAATCAAGTTCTAAAGATATTACCTGCCATGAGCAAAGCTATGCTGACTGACTATTGAGCCTATTTTCTTCTAGATGTGAGTAAATCCTAACCTATCTCCAATAGCTTCCTAATCACTGACATAAAACTCATGGTCTATAATTTCCAGGTGTATATCTATTTCCCTTAAACAAAGAAACAACATTGACTACTCTCAAGGCCTCTGGGACCTTGCTCATGAAGAAGCAAAGATCTTCAAGGCCTCTGCAATCTCTTTCTTTCCTCTTTAAATATGCTGGAGTAAATCCCATCAGGTCCTGGGGATTCATTCATCTTAATGCTTGTTAAGAGCCCCAACACCACCTCTTTCCTGATATTAAACTATCCTATCAGCATTCGCCATACTGATCTCATTGTCCTCCTTGCCCTTGGTGAAAAAAGATGCAAAGTGCTCACTTCGTACCTCATCCACATCTTTAAGTATGAACTCCCTCCTTTATCTTTGAGTGGTCCCACCTTCTTCCTTCTCATGTTCTTAATGTATGTAAAAAGCCATGGGATTTTAAAAAATCTGGCTCGTCAATTAGAAGGCCTCTTTTGGCCCTTCTAATTGCAGATGAGTTATTTTTTGCTTGCTTTATTTTCCTCAAAGGACCTGTCTGATTTTAGGTTTCTATGCCCTACATACTCTTCCTTTTTTTTGGACCAAATTTACAACTTCTTTGGTCACCCGATGCTCTTTTATCTTGCCATCCTTATCCTTTCTCCATACTGGAATGTACTGGTCCTGAACTCTGATCAGCTGGCAAGTCAGGTGTGGATTTATTTACTCAATAACTGTTCCCACTACTCTTCCTAGCCCCTGCCTAATAATGCCTTAATCTGTTTTACCCTTTATTAATCTAATTTATTATCTACTCCCAAGGTCCAGATTTATGCTTGTACATGGGTATCTTAAAACGTATTGAGTTTAAATCACTGTTCCCAGAATCCTCATCCACTGAAACACCAATCACCTGGCCAGGCTTGATTTCCAATACAAAGTCTGGTATGGCCTCTCTTCGAGTTGAACTGTCCACAAAATATTTCACAAAATCCACATGGATGCACCTAACAAATTATTCCCCTGTAAGCCTTGGCACTGTGCAAGGACCAGTCAATATGGGAAAGTTAAAGTCGCACACTATGCATCTTTCTGTAATCTGTCAATATATCTGTTCCTCTATCTCCCAGTGACTATTGGGAGGTCTATATAATTCCATTAGAGTGGTTGTATCTTATATTTGAGCTCTACCCATATCACCTCAGTGGACGAACCCTCCAGTATGTCATCTCTGTGTGCTGCCGTAACATATTCCCTGATTAGTAGAGCAACTCCTCCACCTCTTTAACATTCCATTATATCTCATCTGATCATCAAAATTCTGGAATATTGAGCTGACAGTCCTGTGCCTCTTGCAACCAAGTCTCCGTAATGGCCACCACATCATAGTTCCAAGCACTGATCCAGGCTCTGTTCAACTGCTTTATCCACGATACTTGAATTAAACAAACTTCAGCCCATCAGTTTCACCATGTTCTTTAACCTTTTCCTGCCTGTCCCACTAAGTGGTCCTAACCTCTACCTTCCCATCAGTCCTTCCATTTGTTGACCTACTCTGGGTTCAAGCCCCCTGCCACTCTACTTTAAACCATCCTGAGTGACACTAGTGAACCTCCTGGCAAGGATGTTGGTCCCTGACATATCATTGGGAATCCAGCTGAACATTTATACAAGTTGATTTATAACTCTTCCTTAGAATGTATTTGTAAAGCATTTTCTTAAGTGGGCGGTAGGGAATGTTTTGGCTTCCTACTGCCGTTTGTTTTTCTCTCTGTCATATGTGAATATCCTGACAATGCTCTTTTGAAGTCCTGCAAAATTTGGTAGTTTGAAAATAAATGTATCTGTATCAGTAAGGTAGAAATGGGTCACAACTCGCGTTCTTATTAAATCTTTCCCCACTAACCATAAACCTTTGATCTCTAATTTTTGACTCCCCGATGCTGAAATCCAGCAGGTTGCTGAATTCAATTGCATATTGTTGGATGTACGAATTACATTTGCTATTGATGTTTGAATGCTGAAAGTTAAAAATATTTCCTAATAAATTAGGAAGGGTGCCATAAAATAACCCCAAAGTCATGTACTCGTGATTATTTGATGTTCTTGAATTAAGATTTACATATTTTACCAAAGTGCAGAAGTGCCAAATAACTTCATTTATAGTATTGCATCAGAACAGACGTGCTAAAAAATATTATTTTTGAGTATTGCCATCAATTAGTAATTTAAACATTAACGGGTTGTCTATGTTGAGATTGATGCTTTATTAGCTTTGTGGGCATTCTCTTTTTCTTAAGAATATGATAACGGTTCATAAAACAGTTGTCTTGTTAATATCAAAATTGGTAATTGATAATTAGCTAATATTGTCAAATTCTAATATGTGCTTTCTATTGTATCTATTTACTGTTACGTTTTGATTATTATAGAGCACTGTGGTTTGGTTGCTGGATCCCCCACAGAGAATGATATGAGACGTGACAGAAGAAGACAATGCACACAGGTACTTTGATTTTAATGTTTCCTTGCACTGGATGCCAGAAATCAACAACTGAATGTCTTAATTTGGTTTTTTTTGTGTAGTATTTTTTAAACCTCGTATAATCTTCTAGCTGGTCTAATCAAAGTTGACTATGCCATCTTGTTTTGTGTTGAATTTTACAGAATGAAACTGTATAAAGTGCAAACCAGATTTATTATAATGATGCCATGATTTTAGGACCAGTTATTTGGAGCAAAGCTGGGATTGATATCCTTACAATGAAGGAGATTAAAGAGGTGATTAGAGTTGATTAATTAGGTTTATGATTAATTGATTTATGATGGTTTTGAGCGAATAAGCAGCAAGAAGCCATTTCAAGTGATTATTGTAACTGGAGATGAATGCTTTAAGATAGTTGAGTAGAGGAGAGGGGAGAATGAGATGACATTTCCTTTTTAGCAAATTATGATGTGGAACAATAGATGATTTGGGAAAGAAAGTGGAGACTGAACTGAAGAGATTTTTTTAAAAGCTGACATTTGCGCATTGTTAATTTGAGAATCCATTCTTATAATTGATTAATTCTGAGAAAATGTGTCATGAACTTGCTGTATTTACTATATTATCCCACACCAAAATCATACTGAAATAAATCTTGACCCGAAACGTCACCCATTCCTTCTCTGGAGATGCTGCCAGTCCCGCTGAATTACTTCAGGATTTTGTGTCTAAATCAAACCAAAGCTTTGTTGGCAGATTGTTCCCCTTAAATCTGTCAACTCCGTAGACAGTTTGAAGAGGAAGTTATCTGATGTAGTTTGCAGTGACGTATTAACTTAAAAGTTGCGTCAAAACTTAATTATGGGCCAACTGCTGGATGTAATCACGAATGGAACATTGACATACTATCGGGACTTTAATGTTAAAATACAAGTGTTACATTGTTATGACTTCCGCTGATCCAGTAGTGCAAGTTTAATCCCAAAAGCATTTCTATTGGGGAACCAAAGCACCAAGAGACTAGATAATTGTTCTCATGCGTCTCATCTAACACAAGTTATTGATCCTGCCTGAAATGTAATGGTATCACTGTTGTTAGAAACTGAAGAAATCAGCTGCCATGAAGGAGATGCGGGAGTAATTGCATGAAACTGTCCTCTCTGAGAGCGGGACAGGATTCACCTTGCTTTCTGGAATATTGAAGCTGTGGGAAAAGCATATTTGCTGCCCAGAGCATTAAAAAAAAAAAGTTTTTTCATGTGTTACAGGTTTTGGTGTGCATCAATGCTTAAACATTTGGAAGGTATAGCATGGTGTAATTGCTGATATTGTCCGATCTTAAAGGGATAATGAAAACGATTTATCATTATTGAAAGGAAAGCAGCTAACAATGTTTTACTACATTTTTCAGTTCCAAATATATGAAAATGAAATAAAACGAATTTCAAGTTGTCATCTGGGTTCACATTTGCCTTTTAGCAAACGAAATGGTGAAAGCACACGTGCCATTTATGTTTCAAATGCAGTAATTTTGACGTAAAAGCAACGCATATTACTGATATTGAGGAAAATCCACAATCCACAATTTTATTCATAGGAGAATCTCAGCATTTTTTATTTCCTATAATATAAATATTGCCCTGTAATCATGGTGCTCAGATACCTATCACTATTGGTGGTAGAGACTGCATAAGGAGCCATTGCTCCAGTAGCCATGGTGCTTTTTCTGTTTGCCAATTGATAGTGCAAAATGGACATAGTATGGCACAAATATCATATTTGATTGCTCACATCTCACTTGATTGATTGTTCAGAATGTTGTACTGGTTGTCTTTGATTGCTTCATGGGCCAAGTCCTCCCCAGATTACTTTTCGGGAACTGTTTGTAACCCAAACAGTTTGCAAGTCAGATGTGCAGTTGCTGGCATTATGTTTAAGTAACAACACAGGCCAACCAATGTTAACGTTTTGTTAAACCGGGGCATTTAACTGCCATTCAGATATCTTGGTAAACCTAGTCACCACATGGCTAAAGAGCAGCTGGCATATCCATCCTGCTGGTCTCCCAAATGTTTGTTTGTATGAACAGGTGTATATATTGGTCTTTTGTAAACTGTGGAGGGCCTGTATTGAAGAGGTTGTGAATGGAAGTAGAATTCCAGATCATGCTGGGAAGCTATTAATGACAAAAAAGTAGAAGTTTCTATCAGAAAGTCATGTTGTCACTGGACCCAGAAAAATAGACGCCTGTTCTCAATAGACGCAGACCTTCTCTTGCACCTAAATAACTTATGGTTGATTGATTTAAGTTTGTGGATGGTGATGCCAGTTATCCCACCAACAAATATCTCTGGTATTAATGGAAGAACATGTGACACTGGAATTTGTATTTAGTTTGTTGTTAAATCATCTGCATGTCATTTAGGGAACACAGATGCCTAGTTTTGTGTATACATCTTAATGCTCACTTATCAGACCAAGCTTGGTCTGGTCCTGCTACTAATGGAAGTGAATCACTTCATTATTTGAGGTGTAATAAGTGGAATTGAACATTGTGGAATTGAACATTGTGCAATCATCAGTGAACATCTCTATGTCTAACCCTGAAGGCCATTGCAAATACAGCAAATAAATTTGAAGTTCACCCAGCACAAATTAACATCAATTAAATTAACTGGTGAAATGATTAGGTGGTTCAATACTGATAAATAATCCTAAAAATTGTAATCTTCAAATCAGTTTGAAATTGCTCCTACTCATGTGAATAGGGGGACAATGTCTTGCTAGTTCATGCTAAAGATGCACACCAATACAAGGCTTTCTTGATCCTTACCCATTGAAAAGCCAAATGGATCTCAAAATCTCACAAATGAGCAAGCACCTTATAAAAGACAGATGTAAAGTTTGCTGGTTTTAACCTCCAGCATGGGCGTAGTCATTTCTGAATACCTCATTTTGTCACCTAAGTTAAACATCTTTGCTCAGTTGTTGAATGCTAGATGGATTGTGACTTTCGTAAAGAAAAATAATTTCTGATAATCTCGTGATTTTTTCTTTTCTTCACCTGGTTAAAACAACTGGCATCATGATCAGGGCAAGTTGGAGGTTAGGAGACCTAATAGTGATAGTGATAGTGAATATCATTAATATTTTTGATAACATTTGGTTTCAGTTTAATGGAGTTTGCTTAGTGACCAAATCAATTCTGCCTCCATCCACCTCAGTTGGAATGACAGATAAGATAGTATTACGTTTTATTGAATATATTATCCACCATCATACAGGAGTACATTTGCTATTTTATGTTTTTGCATTTGTTGCGTAATACTGCCGAAAACTTCACGAAAGACCTCCTACTCCTAAGTAAGGTTTTTCGCCCAGAGATTTGTGAATCTGTGGAATTCTCTGCCACAGAAGGCAATGGAAGCCAATTCACTGGATGTTTTCAAAAGAGTTAGATATAGCTCAGGACTAACGGAATCAAGGGATATGGGGAGAAAGCAGGAACGGGGTACTATTTTGGATGATCAGCCATGATCACTATTGAATGGCGCTGCTGACTCCAAGGGCTGAATGGAGCACCTATTTTCGATGTTTATAATTATCAATAGATGTTGCTGCATCTAACACCTGGGGTAAATTGCCTGTCTGGAAAGCCATATATATATATATATATATATATATAGGCAGTTTGATTCCTTCAAAAACATTTTACATTTGAGGCTCTGCACTAACACTTGTGGTTTGATGTCACTGCAGATGATCTTATACCATGTTGGATAATTTTATTTGGGTTCTTCTGAATCAGCCAGCACTATTTATTTGACATCTGGAAATGTTTTATTTATGTTTTTTCTTTGAGGGAGAACAAAGTAACACTTGAAATAGATTTTGAAATATGTAAAATGAAATTGTCAGCAGGATGTTGGCATGAATCTCGACATGCATAACCCTAGCCAGGAAAAGGTATATGGATGCTGTACAAAGCTTGTGTTATTAACTTTATTTGTATGTATCCTGATTTCACTGCATGACATGCTGAATGTTCAATGTTTGGTGGTGATTTGTAACTTGTATGGCTTTCAGTATCTGGTATATTCTGTGAAAACTATACATTTTGCTTTTGTACTTTTTGCTGGGTTCCATGCTGTTACTTGAAGGGTTAAAAGCAACTTGGAATTATGACAAAGCATAATTTTCATTGCTTGTTTACCACTTGTTTTCCTATTGGGTAAGAGCAGGCAGTTGTACCCCAGCAACAGAACGATGTTATTAACATGTCTCGCTGTGATTTGATCAGCAAGTTTGAACGACAGCCAATCATCTTGCCCTGTTGCTTTGGTAGGCTATGCTAATTATTGCTGTTGCTGGGATCATGGTGGTTACTTTTGTGCAGTTCTGCTGCATTGTGTTGCCTGGCAGAGAGACGTTGATAAATGAGTAGTTAATGATCTGCAGCGCTCCTGCTTACTGCAGGCAGGCGGAGATTTCAGTAGGATAGGAAAGATCTAGCTGCAGGGGAATCGTGTTCAGAAGCTCTTAGGCCAAATCCCAATAGCAGTATTGGAAGTTAAGCTCTATTTTTGCTATTGGAATTCTTTTTTTTAATATATAGTTAAATGTAATTGATTTGTTACATGGAGCCAACCTGTCCCTCAATTTAAAAAAAAACATTTTTTTCAGGATAGTAGCTGTAATTAATATATTTCCCACCCCACCACCCTTGTATAATTTTTAAAATGTTATTTCTTAAGATCAAGTAACCCTTGCTTTCCTTTCTCTCTTGATCCCTCCCCCTTCTCAGCTCTCCAACCAGTCTCACTGCATTTTATCTCTGTTTGCTTTGTTATTTTTTAACTTCTCCCAGCTAACAATGGTCCATTCTACATGATCCTTGAGCCTCTTTCCCTTTGTTCTATTTTCACACCTTGCGTTTCCTTATCTATGTATCTCCCTCTCCCCTAACATCAGTCTGAAAGAAGGTCTAGACCCGAAACATCGCCCATTCCTTCTCTCCAGAGATGCTGCCTATCCCGCTGAGTTACTCCAGTATTTTGTGTCTATCTTAAAGATATACAATCTCGGTTAAGCCTTAAGTCTTTGATTATGTTGTTAAAACTACACCTGAGTTGAAAGGCTTCATTTGTGCTCGTTAATAGACAATAGATGCAGGTGTAGGCCATTTGGCCCTTCGAGCCAGCACCGCCATTCAAAGTGATCATGGCTGATCATCCCCAATCAGTACCCCGTTCCTGCCTTCTCCCCATATCCCCTGACCTGACTCCGCTATTTTTAAGAGCCCTATCTAGCTCTCTCTTGAAAGCATCCAAAGCATCTCCACCGCCCTCTGAGGCAGAGAATTCCACACTCACCAAGTTGTGCTACTAGTGTGTTTCTGTGCATTTGAGTAAAGTGAATGAACTTACATTTATGTAGCAACTTTAACAATTAGGCATGTCCAAAACACTTATACATGAGTGAAATCTGAATTGTAGTTTAAATTTGGAAAATCACCATATGTACTTCTGGAGTGTCAAAAGTCTTTAATGCCCTACCAAAGTTTAATATGATGATTCAGAGTTGATGGTATTGAAGAATGATTAATGTGGTTGGTATACGAGTGTAGAGTTTGGAAAATATTTGTTGTAAAATAGATAAAATTGTAAACATAATTATGAGAGCATAATTAAGTGCATATTAATCAATTGAAGAAAAATAATTTGTCTGTACTCAAAAGCATCAAATAATGGGCAATGATTACAGTTGGGGTGAAATTCAAGTTTTTAATTTGCAAAGCAATTTACATTTTCCTTGCATACCCGCTGCTCTGTCAGTTCCATTTGAGCACCTCCAACCATGTGTGCCACTTTTCAGCTAATCAGCTACTTGCATATCACACCTAATTTAGCTGTGAATTGTAATTGACCCATCTATCTACTGGATACATTTCCCTTTTAAACAAACTCTAACCTATGAAATGCAGATAATACTAAGTATACTATAAATAGTCATTTCCTCGACAAAGGCTGGTGAGTGATATTCTGAACCTGTAAGCTGCATTAAGATCCATTTTTTGTATTGTGTCCCATTTTCTGTATTATGAAGCAATCAAACACAGTATCACTGGGAAGGTAGACACAAAATGCTGGAGTAACTCAGCGGGACAGGCAGCATCTCTGGAGAGATGTTTCGGGTTGATACCCTTCTTCAGACAGAGAAAGGTTGCATATCTGAATTTCCGATGATAGATAGTTAGGATTTAAGTCAAGATGGGAGATTTGTACATTTAATCCTTAAAGGATCTGGCCTCGAAAACCTGGATATGAATACGGAAGTGCCAAGCGTATGTGCAAGTTGGAAAAAACCTTCTGATGTGACATACGAAAAATTTGAAAAAAATTCTGATTGTGAATGGATATCACAAGATTGATATTGCATACTATTTTTCATGGAGTCTGTGATTAGTATTTAAAGTAAACCCTGGGTTGTGTGGTGGTGGCAGAAACCTCATAATTTAAGTAATAAAGGTTGAATGCACTTCATTGATAAAAGTCAGCAATTTCTTCTGAATTTATTGTCAGAGATGGCTTTCTTACTCGATTTATATCTTTTACCAGTATCCTGTCACAATGGAGAAGAGGATATGATAACAGTAAAATTGATGATTGTATTCTGCAATGATTTTTGATTAATGTAACTTTTGTATGGTGCCTACTTCTGGTCCATGCAATGAAATTGTTTGCTATGAGCTATTTTTAAATTCGATTTTTATTTACAACCATCTTAGTTCTACAAAATTCACAGTGGTAGGTCATCATGAAACTGATGTTTGTTTGTGTTAGTGGAATATATGGAAGGATTGGAAATTTATGCAAAATATGCTATTTGTGAGCAGCTGATTCATGACTTCTTATTTACAAGGTTTTGTGTATGGTCTAATAATAACTGCCATTAATAAAAAATATTTGAAAATTAGGAAGTAAATCACAATTTTTCCTTCTAAGCTGCTGTATTTCTATTTTCAGTACCCACTATATATGGAAGGATATGGAAGGCTAGTTTAAATTTGCTGTTAGATGGCCTTGACGAGGGAGCGAATACACCATTGTGCTTTGTGAATAGAATCCAAGTTATCTGAATCGTCATCCCTAACTGAATTCTCTCATGAGGCAGACAACTGGACAGCATTGTCAACAGATGACATCACCCCATTGACAGAATCAATGACAAGTAGGTCTGAAAAGGAGTGTTGTTACTCATAGGACAGCTCTAGAAGTGGTCCAATTTGTGCTGTTTTTGGAATTAATTGAACCTTCAAAGGGTATTTTATTGTCACGTGTACCAATTAAGGTACAGTGAATCTCGATTTACCATATTGGCTTATGCTGAGATTCACCCTGCCATTTCAATTTCATTGAAAAGAGAAGACTATCAATATTGCCACCCCAGATAATGAAATGCACGTATCATGATTTGTTTGTAGTGGAAAGTTCAGGTGGAAGATGATTCTTACTGAAATGTTTTATAATCAGATCTGTTCAATTAAATAATATACCTTTCAAAAAATAGGTAAAGTTGTGAAGAAAATTATTCAGAAAATTTGAAATATTTTGCTTTCTAAAAGCAACAGCCTACAGTTAAACCCCTTTAATCCAGCAAGCTTGAAACTTTAGTGCCAGACCAAGAGATTTTCCGGATGTCATTCTATTAATTCTCCATCGCAGATTTAATTCACTTTAGATGTTACACCAAATAAATTTTACAATGAACTCCCAAGTTGAAAGTGATTGCAGGGAACAAAAAAACGTACGTTTAAAAAGTGCACAGCCAACAAAACCAGGTGAGTTTCAAGAGAATGCAGGAATTGGGGCCCCAGTTTAGTGGAGGGGAGCACAAAAATAATTTACCTGAGAAATCGTAGGTAATCTGTGTAAAATGCAATAGTTTGGGCAACTGCATCTGTCTGCCCCGTTCTTTTTACCACAGCCAGATGCTGAACCATCGTGATTATTGAATACAGACACAAAATGCTGGAGTGATTCAGCGATCAGGCAGCATCTTTGGAGAAAAGGAATCGGGTGACGTTCCGGGTCAAGACCCTTCCACAGACTGAGAGTCAGGGGAGTATTGATTTGTTCTGTACCTTTTCATATCTCTACTTTCCCTCTCCCCTAACTCTCAGCCTGAGGAAGGGCCTCGATCCGCATGTCACCTATTCCTTTTCTTCAAAAATGCTGCCTGAGAAACATGGCCTATTTCTGAATGTGGGTTGAACTGACGTTATTTTCTGTTGGAGGTGCCGCCATGTACTCTTAACTCAATCTCATTCAGTTATTCCATCATTGCACTTGAACATTTTTTTTTGCACTACTTCATATTGCACTACAATCTTTGTAACACTCTGCTGCTTTGCATTAACTGTTGTATTTATTAATATCACTATCATTATTATGTATACTCTATACTCTGAGCTTTGTGTGAACAAGGAATTTCATTGAACCCTAGTATTTATGACAAACTAATCTGCATCCTGTCAGCCAAGCAACTGTGACCCACTGCAGTTTGCATTTAATACCAATATCCCATACAAGCTCATGAACAAATTTGTACAACTTGGAGTCAGCATTCATGTCAGCAACTGGATCCTCCACTTCTTGACCAACATACTCCAGTGAGGTTAGGGGAACAATCATCCTCTGCGATAATCCTCAACACTGGTGCTCCACAAGGATGTGCAAGAGGGAACTGCAGATGCTGGTTTAAACCGAAGATAGACACAAAAAGCTGGAATAACTCAGCGGGCCAGGCAGCATCTCTGGAGAAAAGGAATGGGTGATGTTTTGGGTCTGAAGAGATGCTGCCTGTTCTGCTGAGTTACTCCAGCTTTTTGTGTCTTATCTCCACAATGATGTGTTCTCAGCCACCTTCTTTAGTCCTTATTCATGCACGATTGTGCAGCCAAGTACAAATCCAATTCAGTTTACAAATTTGTGGACGAAAACACCGTGGTGGGCTGAATATCAAATAAATGACGAGATGGAGTACAGGAAGGAGATTGAGAACTTTGTGGCCTGATGTCAAGACAACAACCTTTCTCTCAATGTCAGAAAGACAAAGGAGATGGTAATTGATTTCAGGAAACAAAGTGGCACACAAACCCCAGTATACATTGACACCATTAAGTAGAGATGGTTGAAAGCTTCAAGTTCTTCAGCGTAGATATCACCAGCTACTTGTCCTGGACTTGCCATATCAAGCCAATGGCCAAAAAAGCACATCAATGCCTCTACTTCCTGAGAAGGCTTAGGAAGCTCGGCATGTCCCCAAAAACTTTCACCAACTTCTACAGATGCTCATTTTATCGGGATTCATCACAGCATGGTTTGGGAACAGCTCCACCCAAGACTGTAGGAACTTACAGAGAATTGTGGATGTAGCCCAGACTATCACATAAACCAACCTACCTTCCATTGACTCCATCTACACTTCACGCTTCCTCGGCAAATTCACCAGCATAATCAAGGACAAGTCTCACTTCTCCCTCTCTCTCGCTCCCTCATTCCCTTTTATCCTCTACGATAAGACCAGAGGTACGGAAGTGTGAAAACCTATTCCTCCAGATTCGGGAATGTTTCTTCCCAGACATTTTCAGGCAACTGAACCATACTATCGCCAACTAGAGAGCAAACCAAAGCTACTATATACCACATTGGAGACCCTCAGACTATCTTTAATTGGACTTTACTGAACTTTATCTTGCACTAAATGTTATTCTCTTAATCATGTACACTGTATTCATATACACTGAACAGCTCGATTGTAATCATATATAGTCCTTCCCATGACTTAACACGCAACAAAAAAACTTTTCACTGTGGCTTGGTACACGTGACAATAAATTAAACTAAAATATGACCTTCATTATGTGAGGAAGAGTAAATGGAAATACTTACTACGTGAACATTTCTCAAGTTTTGAGGGAGGTAAAGTTATAAATGTAATGAAATTAAACTTCAGCGATGTTTTAGGCCTAAGTTGTAGCTATCATTATTTTCATTTATGTCTTGAATGGAGAGTTTTCTAATGAAATCCCATTTACTTCAGTTTTCATAACTGATTTGATTTATGTGATAAATGGCAACGCTGCTGAATTTCCATTTGCTTTCCGAGTTCTGTGTGACTTCCAAAACACAACCAATGCTATTTGTCTGCGGCATACACTGGCTAATAGTCTGACGGCATAAGAAACCCACAAGAGTGAAAATGTGGGCAGTGATTCTGAGAGAATTTGTTCTTAGAAATGTGAGGGTTTTCAGTATTAAACCAAGTAGTTAACAGTCTTGGTAACAAAACCAATGAGATGTTACAACTGTGTGTTAAGACTATCTCATAACAGATTGTGATGTAAATTTGCTTACACATTTCTGCTTATATGAGTAAAGTAATCTAAATAAATGTAGTTCCCAAGGAGCAGAATTAAGGCCAGTTATTTTTTTTTATCCAACAAGTCAAAGGGATCCTGCATGCATATTCCTCTAAAATTGGGCTGCTTCAAATAATCAAACTGCTTTCTATGTAGTTTGCAGAATCAGATATTTCAATTACTTCTATTTGCTTGTGCTTTCAGAGATCATATTGAATGTGTTTTTTTATAACTGAAGCTAACCAATTTTTGCTGAGCACCAATAAAAAAAAAGCAAAAACTGTTCAAACGTTTAGGTGCAACTTATGGACTGCTTTGAACAAAAGTTTTTCTACTTTCTCAGTGATTTCGATTTAAACATCTATGCCCTCAATTCCCACTTGTTTGCCCTCCTGTTTACGCAATCTTGCCCTTCACATAAATTAATAAAACCTTCAACTTCTCCATTTTATCTTGCTGCCGTAAAGCTTTCAATTTGTGGAAAGAGACAAAATGCTGGAGTAACTCAGTGGGTCAGGCAGCATCCCGGGAAAACAAGAATAGATGATGTTTTGGGTCGGGACCCTTCTTCAGTCCTGACTCAAAACTTATCCATGCTCTCCGAGGGTGTTGCCTGCCCGCTGAGTTACTCTAGCATTTTGTCTCTTTCTTGGTAAACCTGCATCAGCAGTGCGTTATTTCTTGAAGTTTGCCTCTATGCTGCTATACTTGCACTTCTCACTTTCAATACATATCACTTTTCCTTTGCCAACCTCACTACCTCATGTCTTATTTGCTTTTTGCCTGTTCGTATGCTTTTTTTTAATCCTTGTTGTTTCAAGAATCAAAAACTTCCTGTTCCCTCAAATTTTGAGATCTGTGAACCAAGATGCATTTGGCACACCGCGGCCCAGAGGCTCATTGCCATGCAGATTTAAACTCTGTTATGCTTATTTTCCTAGTATGGATCTTGTGCTGGAAGGGCAGTGGTAGCCATGGTTCACATTTGTGATTCCCTTTTCTCATTTCATTTCTAAATGGGACACAAAGTCCAAAGAAACATGTTATTTTTGCGAAAGGTGTGTAAATGATGTTTTACTAAAAACCGTATCAGAACCTAACCATATACCTAAATCAAAGTTTGACTCTTATCAAAACTGCAGTTGTGACAATCACAATTTCATCTGTTTTTTGATTGAGAAATCAGTAAATATGCTACCTAGTTGGAAGGAAAGGTAGGGAATTTTACCGTTGAATCCAGTTTATGATTAAATGACCTAATTTTCTTGGAGAGGAAGTATTTTTCTGCATTGCAATCAGCAATGTATTAGGAGGATCAAGATTGCCATAGTCATATTCCACGGGTTTGAATGTCAAGTTACCATAGCAGTTGTGTCCAAGTCTCAGAGATGTAGCCCCTCTGCCCATGTTCATGCTGACCATCAAGTAATCATCCCATTTAATAAAAACCTGGTCCACACCATGCTGTTCCTTTGTAATTTAAGTGCTCGTATTTCCTTAATATTTTATTCCAATGTTATGAGAATAGCTGCCTCCACCACTCTCTCGGTCAGTTGCCAGCTGTTTATCATTTGGGTTAAAAAAAAATATCATCAGAAAACCTATAAACCAAAAATATGACACGGTAAACTAATCTCTGCCTGCACATGATCCATATCCCATTATTCACTGCATATTCATGTGTCTATCTGGAAGCCTTTTAAATGCCACTATCGTGTCTGCTTCCACCACCGCCTCTTTATTTGTTACAGTATTAATCTAATACTGGGAAGTACACCCAACTCATTACCAATGTTATGTATACCTTGCTGCATGTGAGTGGTTTCAAATGAAATGGGAATTTTTGCTGCAAAACTATTAGGTGAACAGCGCTCAATACTGTCTTCATTTGGGGAGTTCTTATTATTGTTACAGCTCATTAGGTGTTGAATATTTCAGCTGGTTCTCCAATGTTAGTATTTTATTCAACAGCTTATAGTGATCCTGAAATAAGTTTGATTTGCAAAAATATGGATAGCTGATGTAAATGTACTGTATTGCGTTATTAAATTGGTGGAAGCTGAAATCCTATCGTAGAATATCTACTGCAAAAATGTAGTTTTATCTTTTATTGTGTAGTATCATATCTATGGCAAAGCTAACATTTATTTCCGATGTTTTATTACCTTTGAAAAGATGGCATTGAGCGATTTTTGTGAACTTTAAAAGTCCTTTTTGTGAGCTGATGTTACTACAATACATCTGAATAGAGAGTTCCACGATTTATACCCAACAACGATGAATGAATGGCAATGTTTCTAAGTCGGGATTTCTGTACCCTTTGCAACTGAATTCTTGACTTTTTCATCAGCTGACCTCAATTAGTTTAGATCAGTAACAACATCAACTCATCACTGACCATCATCACATGTTCACCTCGAGACTGCATGCTTAGCTCACTGTTTTACATTATTTACACTTATGATGGTGCGGCTAAGCACAGCTCGAATGTCATCTATAAATTTGCTGATGACACCGCTGTTGGCTGAATCACGGGTGGTGATGAGTCAGCATACAGGAGACAGACAGACAGCACCTGATTAAGTGGTGTTGACAACAAAAACATCTCGCTCGTTGTCAACAAAACCAAGGAGTTAGTCGTTGAATTCAGGAAGGGGAAGTCAGAAGACCATGTGCCAATTTTCATTGGTGGATCGGCAGAAAAGAGAGGTACCAGCTTCAACTTCCTGGCCATGGACATCTCGGATGACCTGTCCTGTGCCCAGCATGTAGATATAATCACAAAGAAGGCGAGCCAGTGCTGCCTCTTCAAAGTGTAGAGATTTAGCATGTCACCAAATGCTACTCATCAACGTTGAAAACATTAGCGACACAGTGGTGCTGGTTATGTCAGTTCGGGGGAGTTCCCCCCGCCACGTATACCATGTAATCCTGTGCTACCTGCTCCATGGTCGGATAGTCAACGACTAAACCGTTTCCCCCACCTGGTATGCCAGGTGAGGAGGAGGCTGTGGACCCCCAGCAGGACCAAAAACAAGACCAAAAACAAAGGGCGGATAAGCTTCTAGCGAGCCAACGGCCATCCACGCTTCAGTAGAAGTTGCGATCACTGTCGTACATAGCATTGTAAGCACACACACCAAAATCCTACGCTTCCAGCAGCCGAAGTCTGCAAGGACTGGAGGGCCGAGATGTGTGGTGCATCCGTCACCATTCCCGTCGGAAATACTAACAAACTTCTAAAGATGGAGAAAGTATCCTGACTGGTTGCATCATGGTTTGGTATGGCATCTTCAACGCACAGGAGTGTAAGAAGCTGCAGAGAGTAATGGGCTCAGCCTGGTCCATCACAGGTACAACCCTCGCCACCACCGAAAGCATCTCTATGTGAGGCACTGCCTCGAGATGGCAGTATCTATCATCAAGGATGCCTATCTTGATTACATTTTTTAGCAGATATTTTGATGCCTCATTCTGCCAAAAGTTGCTTTGATGGCAAAGACATTTAATCGCACCTCATATCTGAAATTTGGCTCCTTGGTCCATGTTTAAACCAATCTTGTGAAATAGTATGGAGCTGATTGATCTTGGTGAAGCCATTTAGGTTATTGGCACAATTACTCATTTGATCATCTCCAAAATAGTAAATACAAATTTCTATTTCATAAGGCTGTCTGAAATTGACAGTCAAGTACAATTTTGCTTGCAAAATTCTGATTTGTTTTATTTTCTGAAGTTCTAACTTAAGATCTTAATATTGAGAGATAAGGAACTGCAGATGTTGAAATCTTGAGTGAAATACAAAGTACTGGTGTAATTTATGTGTCAGGCAGCATTTGTACAGGTAGTAGACAGGTAGTTTTCTGCCTCGGAGGGCGGTGGAGGCAGGTTCTCTGGATGCTTTCAAGAGGGAGCTAGATAGGGCTCTTAAAAATAGCGGAGTCAGGGGATATGGGGGAAGGCAGGAACGGGGTACTGATTGGGGATGATCAGCCATGATCACATTAAATGGCGGTGCTGGCTCAAAGGGCCGAATGGCCTACTCCTGCACCTATTGTCTATTACTTGGATTTAAGTGATTTTTTTTGTTTAACGTGCAGAATTTCTGTACGGGCTCTGTGAAAATACTTTACGTCTTTGAATGTTTATAATTGGATTGAGCTTCCTGAGACTTTGATGATCGTAAATTGAATTTTACTTGTTTATGGTTCATCAGTTATTGAATCAGAAACTTTAAGTGTCTAAATTAAGGATGTCACACAGGTGAATGCGGGCAATGACAAAAATCTGTGATTGTTCTGATATGTACCAACAGTTTCTATCAAAACTTAATTCACTGCTCCTTTTACTCTAAAAATGAAAGTGTGAAATTGTTTTATCAATGTTATTTCTGCATCTTTTCGACTAATTACTTCATTTGTTATGGGACTCTAGATATTGACCTGCATCGTCAAACAATTATCCTTCAGATCCTCTTGCAATATCTATCCTCTGCCATTAGACTGTTTTTTGGAGTCATGTGGACACGAGAACAAATTTGCATAGATTTCCTACCATTGGTTAATCTGCTTGCTGGATTTGTGCATATCCAGTGAAAGGATTAATTTTAATGGGAGGAATGGGCAGCAAAGATAGATTAAATGAAAATTATATATTTTTTAATTTCTAGTTATTTTAAATATTTATTAAATGCTGTTATAAGATTTTGCAATTTTAGAACACTTCAGTGGCATGTATAATTTTTACGATTTTGACTGGTTTTAAATGTTTACGTTCACAAACATTGCTGCTGTAGGGAGCATTGACATTTTGTAATACCGAGGGTGAGGCTTAATCAACTCTCAAAGAAATTGTGCGGACAGGTCCATTTTGATCATAAAAGACATGAACGTTAAACCATATTCAGGCTCTAAGATTGTGAAATCTGCTCCGGGTAAGAGCTATGCGTTTTGAGTAGATGTGACCTAGTGCAGGTGGCTTTCCAGCCAGCAGAAGATCTCCATTGTTGAGCATTTTTTAAGGGGGCTATCTATGCAAAGGTTGTCAATATTTAGGTCTCAAAGATGGTATAGCAGTGTTTTATAAAGATTTGTTGTATTACCTATACTCATTATTTCTGACAAGAATACAACAAAATATTTCACATTTCTTATATGAACAATTTAGCAGTCTGTCTCTACTTCTAATACGACGATCCTCCTGGCAGTTCATTTCTTCCTTGGGTTTTGTGGGATCTACAAGTTTGGAAATTGTGCCCAAATCCAATGTTAATGTATTTTAAGAGAAGTAGTCGCCCAGTACCAATTTTGTGGAAATCCCCAAACTCTTCTCTCCAATTTGAAAGAACAACTTTCCACTCCAATTATTTTTCCTATTTTGTAGCTAGTATTATATTTATGCTGCTACCACTGACTCCGTTTTGGTCTCTGACTGGTCACATCTCTTTTCCGACAAACCTTTCCTTGTTCATGTGTCCTTTTTACATTCCCTCTTGTACTTGTGGTCAGTTTAAAAAAAAATGTTTCTTTATATGTATTGTCTTGGCCTATTTTGTTTTGCTTTTACTTTCCCTCTCAGCTTTCTCCAATCAACCTGATTCTCATGCATTATTAGCATTTTGACACATTTTTTGGTGAAATGTTCTGTATCTCTTTGGTCATCCATGGAGCTTTGGGTTTGATTTCTTTGCCCTATTCCCTCATGGACTGAGGGAATTATCTGGACTGCAGCTGAAACATCTCTATCTTTATGGCCTCTCATTTTAAAAAATATATATATTTTTGTTTTCCAAGTTTAGATTCCAGCTTATCCAGGCCAGATATGTTCTCATTCTATTGAAATTTACTCTTCTCCAATTGACCTTGAAATGGTCTGCATTCCTTTTCAACTTTCTAAAACCACGGTTCATGTTTTCAATTTCTTAACAGTTATCCTACTGATGCTTGCTTACTTGATCTAGTTCATTTCCCAGAACAAAATCCATCATGCTACCTTAAATTTGGACGGACACTTATTAATCAAACTAATTTTCTTGGACTCGCTTAAGAAATTCCTCGTGTCTTTGCCCTTGCATTAGTGCAGAATTCGATAGTTGCAGTCTCCCTTAACTCTTCTCTACAGCTTCCATCCACCCATAATTTCCCTGTGAATTTGCCCCTCAACCCTTCCCAGTAATTGGCAGCATGAAAAATAGTCCCACAAGTATAATTACTCATCGTTTGTTTTTTAATCAGTTGGGTATCATTTGGTGTAGTCCCAGACAGTGAGTTGAAAAAGGTTCTTTAGGATTCCAACTTGAGTTGGAGAGTGTATATGTGCAAATGTCGAAAGAAAATTGGTTCCCACATTTATTGTGGTTAAATGCTTGCTGCCGAGATTCAAATATAAAAATCTGTGGAATTCACTGCCACAGAAGGCAATGAAGGCCAATTCACTGGACGTTTTCAAGAGAGTTAGATTTAGCTCTTGGGGCTAATGGAATCAAGGGATATGAGGAAAAATCAGGAACAGGGTACTGATTTTGGATGATCAACCATGATCATATTGAATGATGGTGCTGACTCGAAGTGCCGAATGACCTATTTCCTATGTTTCTATTTCCTATGCACCTATTTTCTATGTTTCTAAAAGTGGCTGTTTGATGATCATCAGACTATATTCCAGTAAGATTTATCAGCTTCAAGAGAATCAAAAGCAAACTAGATTTCCGGTTAATTTTCTTACAGTTTTTGTTTTTGTTTTTTTTTAACAGGCGGAGAGACCTCAGCATGCAAACCTTCAACCGTTCGGCTTGCTCCTTCATTTTCGTTTCATGCTGCTGGCCTTCAAATGGCTACGCAGGTGCCTCATTCTCACCAGCAATACAGTGACCGTCATCAACAAACTGTAAATGACCAGCAGGTGCCTGCAATATCATACACTGACCAACTTCAACCAACTGTAACTAATCAGGTATGCTTGACTTAGGAAAATATAGACTATATGAACTTCATTCAAGTTCTGCTGACCAATTTCAGGAACAATTTGCTTAATTGATGTACAAATGTACGTTCTAGGTCCGACAATCAAGCCAAGAAAATTGCTCAAGTATTCCCAAAACACCTTTAAGATTGAATTAGCAACTACAATGATGTTACAGTATTAAATTTACATGGATATTTGTACCTGTATTTTCCAATATTTAGTATTAACATTCTTACTGAAATGTAAGTTAACAATCTTTAAATTGATTTACATTTTCAATGCTGGAGTCCAGGTGAATTATTATTCTAAGTTACAAATCTGACAGTCAAGGAAAACAAAAATGTCATTTATTTGCACTTGATCATTACAGCAACAAATTCCCAGCAATTCTGCCAGTAGAATCTAAAAAGAATGGTGTTCCCTTCTCAATCTTATCTTGCCAAGTTATTTTACAAATCTGGCTTTTAAAAACTATAATATCTATTATCAGAAGAGTCCTGTACCCAGCTTCGCTAGCTGGCAGAGATATTTTATTGCATTTGTAGCCATTTTATATTATTGCATTTTACAGCGATTTGACGACTGGAATCATGTTAATAGACAAAAGGGTGCATAGAGACAGAGAATTAAGGTACAAGGTATGTGGAGAACAATTGGGCAGTGATTGTGAAAGGTGGCCAGCAAGTTCAACTTATGTCCTGATTGTCTGGTAATTAATTGTAATGATATAGGTCAATTTGTATAAAATCAAAACAATGCAAATTGTGAATACTTTATTTAATGGTCCTATTTCTGCATTTATGGGTTGAAATAATAACTTTAATACATTAGAAATGAAAAGGAAAATTATTCAAGTTGTGGTAATATACAGCAATCAGCAATGAATTGGATGTAACCTTTCAAATGATTTGGGATATATTGATGTATGTAAATTGTTACAGAAATTCATAACTGATGAATCATCTTAAGAATTTTCAAAAAGGCACTGGAGCATTTAATTATTTGAACCCTTTTTAGCATTCTTATCCTGGTGATCTTATCTCAATCCATTTGCCCACTTGCTATGGGGTGCATGTTACCATTGTCTATAATATTAACCTTTCAATCAGTACCACCATTTACAATCCTTCAAGGCAGTGTTGCAATCTTCCTTCTGTGTCGTAAAACTGATTTCTAAAGGGTCCAGCTCAAATTGAAAACTTCTGTTTTGTTTTTCCACAGTTGTGTGAAATTTATTCTTATCAACCCTATTGATTCCTTTCATTGTTTTAAACAACTTCATCTTCTAGATCCTCAACCCAAGTGACCTGTCTTCTTGATATAACCCTATTAGTCTCTCTGAGCATATTGCTTCAAAAACAAACTACACAGCTGTGAAGTACAGGATAATCCAGGCTTATTTAATGATCATTAATGATGATAGTGCCTGACAGAAAATCAAATGGGAACCATCTGGATGGGAAAAGAAAGTAAAGAGAGAAAAGTGAATCTTAAAGCCTGATAACTGATGTCACAGTGATTCCTGAATTAGGGAATACTACGGTCAGCAGTTTGATCTGGAAGTTGACATGTTCTTCAGTCTGTGCAAAATAAATTATTCAGTGAATGAGGGAAAATGAGACCTCTATGAATATATCTCTGTTAAGCATTTAACAGTACAACATCGGAACAGACCATTTGTCCACAATATCCTCTGCTTGCCTTTGATCCATATCCCTCCACTCCCTGCGTATTCATGTGCCTATCCGAAAGCCTCCACAAATACTGCCATATTGGCCTCCAGTACCATCCTTGGTAACACCGACCAGTTTCCCATACTCTGACCTACAAGCTGTGCCCTCTAGTCTTTGATATTTCCACCCTGGAATAAAGATACCGACTATCTACCATACCCATGGCTCTCGTAATTGTGTATACTTCTATCAGGGTCTCCCATCAACCTCTGATGCTCCAGAGAAAACAACCCACACTTGTCCACCTACACCTTGTAGCTAATACCCTGTAATCTAGAGAACATTCTAGTAATCCTCTTCTGCACCCTCTCCAAGGCCTCCATGTAGTTACTGTAAAGGGATGACCAGAACTGCACACTTCTGCACCGTCTTAGTAGTTCCACCTGCTTGCGTTGGCAGTTTTGGGGACAATGGACTTGGACCCCAAAAACCCTCGGAGCATCTGGGAAAATATAAACTATCTCTTTACTTTTGATCTCCAAAAATGCAACTCCAAAATGAAAATATTGTTGAAATGAGACAATTTTTCAACATGACAACCTGGGTCATGACATTATTGAAAGCTTTACTTCTGGTTGGAGATAATTCAAAAATCTGGAGTCCGTTGGTCCATTTGGAAGTAAAGGGAAAATTGATAATACGTTCAGCTGGAATATGAGAGTACCTTGGACTTAAACCTTGTAAGAAAATTGAATAAAGAATATGAGCGCGAGTGGGATATTATGTTACAGTTGTACAAGAAGTTTATGAAGTCGCACTTGAGTATTGTGTTCCGTTTTGGTCACCCTGCTATAGGAAAGAAACATTAAACTGGAAAGAGTGCAGAGGGGATTTACAAGGATGTTGTCACGACTCGAGGGCCTGAGCTATAGGGAGAGGCTGGGCAAGATAGGACTATTCCTTGGAGCACAGGAGGATGGGGAGTGATTTTATAGAGGTGTATAAGATCATGAGTGGAATAGGGTAAATGTATAAGTAGTCTTCCCTGGCCAGGTGGAATCAAGAACGAGAGGGAAAGATTTAAAGTGAGAGGTGGAAGACTTATTTGGAGCCTGAAGGGTAACATTTTTCACGTTGAGGTTGGTGGGTAAATGAAGCAAGCTGCCAGAGGAAATAGTGAAGGCAGGTGCAATAACATTTTAAAGACACTTGGACAGGTACATGAACAGGAAAGTTTTAGAGGGATATGGATCAAACGGGGGCAAATGGGACAAGTTTGGATGGGGCAACTTGGTCAGAATTGTCAAATTGGGATGAAGAACCTGTTTCCATGCTCTATTACTCTATATATTTTCTTGAAGTGCATTAGTGTATCTAAATTTGTATAAATTGTCAAAAAATATTTCAAGTCAAAACCATTCTTAATCTTGTTTTCTTGACACTGAAAGCTTTTAGTTTTTCTCGAGTGGACATCTCTGATATCCGGGGACTAACCTCTTGTCATTCTGCACAACTGATGAGATTTTGTAATACACTTCTATAGTTTGCATCTAAGAACTTAGAAAAACCACTGCAATTTACCCTGTAAAAACTGCAGGGTGTGACCATGGTCTTCATAATTCTAATGCCTTGTTCCTTGTTGTTGGATCCTGACTACAGTACAAGGCATTTTGGCTGTGATTGGATCAAATGATCAGAGTTTAAGTTGAGCATATTCTTGGGCTAGTTAATTTAGAATTATTCAATTCAATTCAATTCAAGTTTAATGTCATTGCACAAATACAAGTATAGGTACAACGAAATGCAGTTTAGCGTCGTTCTTAGTGATAGCGATATAGAAAAATAAATACAGAGTGCAGTGGTAGCAATATGGAAAATAAATAAATACAGACAAGTCTATCAGCTGGGCTCCGAGTTCAGCAGTCGGATGGTGTAGTTGAAGAAGCTGTTCTTCGTCCTACTGGTGCGGGACTTGAGGCTCCTGTACCGCCTCCCTGATGGGAGGAGGGCAAACAGTCCATGATTAGGGTGTGAGGGGTCCTTGATGATCTTCCCAGCCCGCTTCAGGCACCGTTTTCGGTGGAGGGCATCCAAGGCAGGGAGCGGGGCACCGATGATGTACTGGGCGGTTTTCACCACCCGTTGTAGTGCCTTCCTGTCTGCCGCGGTGCAACTGCTGTACCATACCGTAAAGCAGGTGGTCAGGATGCTTTAGATGGTGCAGCGGTAGAAGTTCGTCAGGATCTGGGGGGACAGGTGGGCTTTTTTGAGCCTCCTCAGAAAGTAAAGGCGCTGCTGTGCCTTTTTGATTAGCTTTGAGGTGTTGAGGGACCAGGACAGATCCTCCGAGATGTGTACCCCGAGGAATTTGTAGTTGGAGACCCGCTCCACCTCAGTCCCGTTTATATGGATGGGGGTGTGTCTGCCCCCTCTGTTCTTCCGAAAGTCAACAATGATTTCCTTCGTCTTCTGGGAGTTGAGGACGAGGTTATTGTTGGCACACCAGGTAGTCAGGTGCTGGACCTCCTCCCTGTAGGCTGATTCGTCATTATCACTGATCAGTCCTACCACCGTGGTGTCATCGGCAAATTTTATGATGGCGTTGGAGCCATACTTGGGGATGCAGTCATGCGTGAAGAGGGAGTAGAGGAGAGGGCTGAGCACACAGCCCTGTGGCACGCCGGTGTTCAGTGTTATAGTGGAGGAGGTGAGGTTGTTGACCCTAACAGACTGTGGTCTGTTAGTGAGGAAATCCAGAGTCCAATTGCAGAGGGAGGTGGAGATGCCAAGACCGCTGAGTTTGGTGATCAAGCTAGCGGGTATGACAGTGTTAAAGGCAGAGCTGAAGTCAATAAACAGCAGCCTGATGTAGGTGTTGTTGCTGTCCAGGTGGGTCAGGGCAGAGTGTAGGGCCGTCGATATGGCGTCCTCTGTAGACCTGTTTGACCGGTAGGCAAATTGGTGGGAGTCCAGTGTGGGGGGGAGGCTGGCTTTGAGGTGAGCCAGGATCAGCCGCTCAAAGCACTTAGCGATGACAGGGGTGAGTGCCACTGGCCGGTAGTCGTTGAGACTCCCTGTCGCTGATTGTTTGGGCACTGGCACAATGGTAGATGTCTTGAGGCAAGTGGGGACGACACCCTGGGCCAGTGACAGATTGAAAATGTCAGTGAGGACCAGGGATAGTTGTCCGGCACATGCCCTGAGCACCCGCCCGGGGATGCCATCAGGGCCGGCAGCTTTGTGCTCATTCACCTTGCTCAGTGCGTCTTGTACAGCAGAGGTGGAGAGACTGAGGGGTTGTTCATTCGGGGGTGGAGCAACTTTGATGGCGGGAGTTTTGTTGTCCCGGTCAAAGCGAGCATAGAAGTGGTTTAGCTCATTAGGAAGGGAGGCGTTGTCCGGGGGGGGGGGGTGTTGACTTTATGGTAGTCGGCAATGGACTTAATTCCTTGCCACATGCGCCTGGGGTCGGAGTTGTTTCGGAAATGCTCCTCAATCCGCTGTTTGTGATTGAGTTTAGCATTCCTAATTCCCTTTTTCAGATTGGCCCTGGATGAGCTGTATCCCTCAGCGTCGCCAGATTTAAAAGCGGCGTCTCGAGCCTTCAGCAGGAGTCTGACCTCCCTGCTCATCCACGGCTTCTGATTAGGGAAGGTCTTTATCACTTTATGGGTGGTGACGTTATCAGTGCAGAATCTTATGTAGTCCAGAACAGTTGAGGTGTATGAATTTATGTCCACTTGGGAGTTAAAGGTGGCCTGGGTGGCAAACAGACTCCAGTCTGTTTGCTGAAACTGTTCCTGTAAGACAGAGACAGCCCCCTCAGGCCAGACCTTCACTGTCCTCGCGGTAGGTTTCACACGTCTGATCAGAGGTGTGTATTTGGGGAGCAGGAACAAAGAGAGGTGATCAGACTGTCCCAGGTGGGGGAGGGGAAGGGCTTTGTATGCTTCAGTAATATTAGTATAAACTAGGTCCAAAATATTGTTACCTCTGGTTGGGCAGGAGACATGTTGGTGGAATCTGGGGAGCACAGTTTTTAGGTTGGAGTGGTTAAAATCGCCAGCAACAATAAAAGCCCCCTCTGGGTGGGCAGTTAGTTGTTTGCTGATAGCAGCTTGCAGCTCTTCCATTGCAAGCCTGGCATTAGCGTCCGGGGGTACATAGACTGCAGTGATGACAGTCGATGTGAATTCCCTGGGCAGATAGAAGGGCCTGCACTTTAACATCAGGTATTCTAGGTCAGCAGAGCAGTGGCTACCAATCCTGACAGCGTCTGTGCACCATGAGTTGTTCACATAGATGCACAGTCCGCCGCCCTTGGTCTTACCGGATTCCTCCGCAGATCTGTCGGCCCTGAAGACAGTGCGCCCCTCCAGCTCGACGGCGTTGTCGGGAATGTTGTCGGTGAGCCATGTCTCGGTGAAGACCATGGCGTTGCAGTCGGCGATCCGTCTGTGTGTGGTGATGCGCAGCCGAAGTTCGTCGGTTTTACTCACCAGGGACCGGACGTTCGCGAGGAAGATGCTGGGCAGAGCTGGCTGGTGCGGGTCTGATCTCAGCCTAGCCCGGTGGCCTCCGCGTTTCCCCCGTCGCTGTTTGCGGTCCCTGCGCCGCCTCCGGACACTACCTGTTGGGAGAGCGGGTCCGCTAGACCACGGTGACCTGATGATCTCCGGCGGCAGTTTAAAGTTGTGGCTTCTGGTGCTCGGTTCGTAGAGACGTCCGAGCTCCAGCAGCTCCTGACGGCCGTACAGAGTCTTCGCTCGAGTGCTCCGGGCGAAAACTAAGGTAAGTATAAATAGGAAAAAAGAAACTATCTCGCTAAAACTACGGAGACGCAGAGCCTCGCGTTGTGCACGCGACGCCATCTTGGCCTTAGTTTTGCTGTGATTTGAAGTTTGTTATAAATGTCTAGCATTTGATGTTTAAATTCTGTTGGGTAAAAAGGCCTGACCTGACCCAGCATTAATAAAAGGATTTTGGCTGATGTGCGACTTGGAGAGAAACTTTTGATATTTGCAATTTTCCTCATCGGCTGACATGTCCATCTTGTCATTGGAGGTTGTGTTTTGGAGAAGTTATTGTAAATTACAGGAGTGCATTTTAAAGTACTGATCATGGAAGGAATAAATATTTTTGGTGGTTTATAGGGTGCTGGCGAAGTGAATTGCTTTGTCCTATAGAATAATCCTACAGAAATGAGTCATTTGCCACAGAATACATCGCCTCTGACCTGCACTTGTACCCACAATATTTATGTTGGTTTTCCAGTTGATGCGAATCTCCTTAGTATTTGGGCGAGGAGGAGCAGGGTAGAACTGAAAGAAAATGTAGTTGGAGGAGAGAGATCACTTGCTGAAGTTCCATTTTTTCCCCCCCCTAAAAACATTGTTGTAGCAGATCAAAATTTCTTGCATGTTCTTTGTAAGAGGAGATGTTGGAATGTAAGGAAGCATTTAATTATGTTAGATTTGCCTCTTTCCCATTTTACGTTCAATATTTATTTTAAAAGGAATCAATTTTTGACTTGCAAACCATTTTGGACATAGGTATATTGGATATGAAAAAATAGATGTATTGAGTAATGGTACATTTGGTACAAAGAAGCAACTTAAAGGCATAAGTTGCAATGTTTCCTGAAACAGAAACCGTTTCTGTTTGAAAACCTGCAGATTCTCTTTTTTCCTTGTATTATTTGCTCCTATTCTCTTTATAATTCCCTCTTTTGCTTTCATAAATAAACTTTCATTAATTACTGGCATTTATTTTTTGCATGTTGAGCCGATCTTTATTTACTGACAGATTGTGCTACTCAGAGATGGTTGCAGTTTCGAATTGAAAGTTGGCATTCCATCTTAATGCAATCTCAACCGAAAATATCAACCACCCCTTTGCCTCCACAGACGTTGCTCAACCAGCTGAGTTGTTGCCGAGCTGTGGAGAGGATGTTTCCACTAGTGGGAGAGTCTAGGACTAGAGGTCATAGCCTCAGAATTGAAGGACATTATTTTAGGAAGGAGATGAGGAGAAATGTCTTAAGTCAGAGGATGGTGAATCTGTGGATTCTTTGCCACAGAAGGGTATGGAGGCCAAGTCTGTGGATATGTTTAAGGCAGAGATAGATTATTGATTAGTACATGTGTCAAAGGTTATGGGGAGAAGGCAGGAGAATGGGGTTAGGAGGGAGAGATGGGTTTAGCCGTGATTGATTGGCGGAGTAGAATTTTACTATCACATATGTAGCAATGTTACAAAATTTTGAGATTTTAAAAATCAAGTCTGCAATTTATCCCATCAGATAAAGCATAACAAGAAGTTTAATTTGACACCTAATTTACTTTCATATCTTCAGTATTAAGAAAGTTATGGCCATTTTCATGCTCGGAAATGAGTATCTTGCTTCCCATTGCCTTTCAATTGACTTAACTCAAAAGCTGTGATCTGGAAAAATTAAAAGCCCATAACTTTATTAAAAATTAAGAGAACTCAATGAAATTTTCAGTCATTATAGATTGAAGCATTCTGAAACAAATATTAAACAATCTTACTTGGATTACCTGAAATTAAAGTATATAATTAGTTAGTTATCTAATTGTAGCTAATTACAAAATTCAATGAGTAGATCTAAACATCTATCAATTTCTTAAGAAAAGATAAACTTTTTTTTAATTGCCTAAGTGTCCAAATAACATTCACACAATAATCCACAATATAACATAATTTTTAAATCTCATTTTCATGAATGTCTGGGCCAAATGGAAGGAATTTAGTGTTTAATGCCTGTAAATAAATGGCCATTTAAATCAACTAGCGAGTGGGTTTTAGCGGAATGCGGTGGATTGGAACGTTGCGGTTAGCGGTGAAGTCGGGGGGGAAAATACTGGGGGTTCATACATTTTTTGGGGAACCCATTTCGCAACATTAAAATAGTATTTATGCCTCCCAAAAAACCAACTTTTAATAAAAAAATAAAGTATTTACCTTTTTTTCTCCCCTACGGAAAATGCTTCCGGTGGTCTGCGGTCACGGCTTTTGAAGGTGATTTTTAAATTACTCTAGTTAACAAATAACTTAGAGTAATTTAAAAATACCTTAATGGATGAAATGTCGGAGCGATTTTTCTTCCGCAATTAAATCGCCCGACATTCATCGATTATCCTGGTCTGGTGAAAATCGGCACTTTAAGCCCGCCCCCCTCTGACAGGCGCTAAAGTCGCGCACACGGGGAGCGGCAGAATTGCAGCGCCGCTAAAGGTAAGTTTTGTAACATACCTAACATATGCCCTTATTACCCACCAGCAATTTATTTTGCTTCAGATTCCAGCATTTGTTGTTTCTTAGACCTACAAATGTTGGTTTACAAAAAGTAATTGTTTAAAATGCTTTCCTAAAATGTCAATTGCTTCACCAACATGACTCTTTGGATAGTTCAACCCCTTCTTCTCTTTCTTGTAATCGTTTTTCTGGACCTGCTTGTTTCTGGTCCTGGTAATTCTAATTTACTTGTTCTACCACATGCTCTCTGTATCAAACAGCACAGTGTAAGTTGGTGCCAAGGTTGTCATATTTTACAAGTTTTAAACTCAACCCTGTTTCAGTCCATTATTTGTAGTTAACATTATTTTTGACTTAACTGACAATTGTACTTTGCTGCTCACATTTGCGACCTCTAAATAGTTTTAATTTATTATTTTTTTCTTTAGGGCGACATTGAGGAAATCAAAGTAGATTTATACATTTTAACTGCTATTATTATCCCAGTGGATGGTGATTCTCAGAAATTCTCTACCGTGGAAGTTTCTGGAGGCTAGTTTATTGGAAATATTAAGAGGAAGTAGATCAGTTTTTGAAAGATCAGGAAAAATGGTGCTCGGGGAGTTGACACAGATGAGAGTCTGGAGCTGATATTGAATAGTAGGGCAGGTTCGAGGGACAGAGCGGCTTACTCCTTTTTTCGTGTTATTTTCTTTAAAATTGCTGTTGCAATTAACTTTTCCACAATGTGGAAAGAACGTGGCATTAGAAGAAAAAAATGGTTTGTTTTCTGTGTATGCATTTTTTGTGCAGTATGCCTTCTATTATTTTTCTTTAGGCTTGTATTCCAACATTAATGGAAAATATTACCTCTAAAAATATTTTTGTGGTTGACGGTTAATTATGATTTCTGTTTTTTATGCTTCAATGCACCCTTTTGAAAATATGGAGACTATTACAGTTCCACTTGGTGGGATGGGGGGGAGAGAGAGGAGGGGGATTGACCTGAAAAAACACACTGGAAATGTTGAGTTCCATCCATTGATTTAAAAAATGTTAATTGTATTATATTAGAGCTCCTGAAAGATGGGAGAAGGCAATTTCAGTGGTAACTTTCAAGAGACGATCCAATGTACGCTTGGAAAAGCAAATAACAGAGTGGATGATGCACAATTATTTTTTTTGGTGTCATTCTGTGCTGTAACATTCATTGATTCTCATAAACTAATTTATTTGAGGCCAGTATCTTTATATTCATGGTACTGCTACCCTTGGAATGTGCTTTTGTGTCCACATCAAGGCTGGTCCTTCAAATAATCAATACTGTTATTTATTGCAGGTGATGCCTGATGTTGTCATGTTGCAACGGCGAATGCCCCAAACGTTCCGTGACCCTATCACTGCTCCACTGAGGAAACTTTCTGTAGATTTGATCAAAACATACAAACACATTAATGAGGTAAAGCTTGCATTTCTAAGGTTCATTTATGAGACAAAGCAATATATTTGTAGTATGCATTTGTTAATTTTGAAATGTTGAAATTGGATGTGGTAATTTTTCTTGTGATTAAATCAATCCACGGAAAACAATTTTGATAGCGAATACAATTACATTGGATGTCAATTAATTTGTGTTCACAAGCACCTCATTTAGTGTATTGATTCAATGTTTTAAATTTGTCCAGTACTTGACAGTTCTCAGCTGTTCATTTTGTAAAGATATTTGCAAAGATATTTGGTGGACCTGTGATGTCTTAATTTACCTTTTGAGCTTTTAAGAGCATTTTTCAAACATTTGAGATGCAGGAACCTAATTCTGGGTTGGCATTGAATCTCACCGGTCTTTGAAATTTGTATGGGCAATTCAGCTTACTTTAAATAATGATTTTAAATAATTCGTTATTTATGATTGTGACAGGAGGATGTCCCTTTTCACACTTCAATTGAAGTATTTCTCTAATGACTGTCCTATTCAATACAATACCGTTTATTGTCATTTGAACCTCATTGAGGTTCAAACGAAATTTAGTTTCTGCAGTTATACGAACAAGAAACGAATATTTCATTTGGAGTTTGAGAGGCAAAGGCAGTATTATATTTTTGTACTTCAAGAAAATATATTTTCAGTACTATCAGTAGAATCTGTATATCTGCTTTTATTGGACATAAATAATATTATTATACGAGAGGGACAAGGGATTGGAGCAACAGATAATCTGCTGGATGAATCTGATGTGAGACAGCTTCTGTGGAGGGACATTCATTTTGGTCGGGATCCTTCATCAATGACAGGCAATGTGGGAAAAGCCTGGACAGTTAAGTCTGATCCAGAATGACTGAGGAGATATGATGGGACCAGGGGAGGAATAACAGAGGTGAAAACAAAATTAAAATTTGCTGGAGGTATATAAATAAATGAACGCAAGGTTATAGAAATGGGAGCAAGTTTTATTTGATTTAAGAGATACAGCGTAGATACAGAGACCCTTTGGCCTACCAAATCCATACCAACCCTTGATCACCCGTTCACGCTAATTTTATGTTATCTCACTTTCGCATCCACTCCCTACACGGCAGGGGCAATTTACAGAAGCCAATTAACTCATAATATTACATGTTTTGGGGATGAATAGAATTTCTGCCAGTGAGTGATTAGTTTATGAAGTCGTTATATTAGGATGAATTAGGTGCAGACAAATGTGAAACATAGCTCTCCAATGCTCCGATGTAAATGCACGGAATTATAAATAAGGTTGTTGACTATAAACACAGGTTTGCACAAGGTGCATTTTATAATGGCTATTGGAGAAACCTAGCTTAAAGGGGGAAAGAATTGGAAATTGGTAATTGTACCTCTGAGTTGCCCAGAAAAGATGAGGAAAAGAAAGAAGGAATGTAGATAAATGTACTGATCTGAGAAACTACTGCAGTTCTGCAGGCGATGATGTATTCGAGGAGATTGAGGCCCATTCAGTCCCATTAAATTTAATGAGTAACTAAATGGATTGCCTATTCATCAATAAAATGAAAAAAATCAAACGCCTGGATCAAATTTGGTGAGAGAAATGGAACTGTGGCAGCAGTGCTCAGGAAGGGAACTGTTCTATTGGCAGGCTTCATTTGAATTGGGCTGTAACCAACGATTTTGCAAATTGAATAACTGGAGCTCCAAAAAAGAGTTCGCACTAAATTGTGGAATAGATGGAGGTGTGTTCTGATGAAGGGAAATTGAGAAGAGTTTTTGATGATGCATAGTAGGTTCAAATGGGCAAGGACAACCAGAATCTGTCGCAAAGAATACAAACATTAGAATATTTCAGATAGACAAAAATGCTGGAGAACCTCAGCGGGTGAGACATCTATGGAGTGAAGGAATAGGTGACGTTTGGGGTCGAGGCTCTTCTTCAGACTGATGTGGGGGGGGGGGGGGACAACAAGAGGCAAGGAAGAGGCGGAGACAGTAGGCTGTGGGGGAACTGGGGAAGGAGGGAGAAAGCAAGAACTACCTGAAACTGGAGGTCAATGTTCATACCGCTGGGGTGTAAACTACCCAAGCGTAATACGAGTTGCTGCATCTCCAATTTGCGGTGGGACTCACTCTGGCCATGGAGGAGGCACGGGACAGAAAGGTCGGATTCGGAATGGGAGAGGGAGTTGAAGTGCTGAGCCACTGGAAGATCAGGTTGGTTAATGCGAACTGAGCAGAGGTGTTGGGCGAAACGATTGCCAAGCCTGCACTTGGTCTCACCGATGTAGAGCAGTTGACACCTAGAACAGCGGATGCAATAGATGAGCTTAGAATATTTCAGGATGTTTACATAGAAACATAGAAAATAGGTGCAGGAGTAGGCCATTCGACCCTTCGAGCCTGCACTGCCATTCAATATGATCATGGCTGATCATCCAACTCAGCATCCTGTACCTGCCTTCTCTCCATACCCCCTGATCCCTTTAGCCACAAGGGCCACATATAACTCCCTCTTAAATATAGCCAATGAACTGGCCTCAACTACCTTCTGTGGCAGAGAATTCCAGAGACTCACCACTCTCTGTGTGAAAAATGTTTTGCTCATCTCGGTCCTAAAGGAATTCCCCCTTATCTTTAGACTGTGACCCCTTGTTCTGGACCTCCCCAACATCGGGAACAATCTTCCTGCATCTAGCCTGTCCAACCCCTTAAGAATTTTGTACGTTTCTATAAGATCCCCCCTCAGTCTTCTAAATTCTAGCGAGTACAAGCCAAGTCTATCCAGTCTTTCCTCATATGAAAGTCCTGACATCCCAGGAATCAGTCTGGTGAACTTTCTCTGTACCCCCTCTATGGCAAGAATGTCTTTCCTCAGATTTGGAGACCAAAACTGTACGCAATACTCCAGGTGTGGTCTCTAGTTTAGGGAACATCCCATGTCTAACAGGGAAAAATGGCGCAGATGCAATTGAATGCTCTTCGTCTGAATGCATTCAACATTGGGGGGATTAATTAATAGTCTAAATAGAAACAAATATAATCTAATAACCACTGAAATGACGTGGTTAAAAGGTGACCAATGTTGGTAATAAAATATTCCGAGAAGTATTCTAATGTTTTTGGAAGAGAAATGCAAATTAGGTCAGGAGATAAATGCAGTAGAAAAGCAGGATTTGAGATAAAGCTACGTACAATTAGTTTGAGTGAGTGAGAAATATCAAGGGAAAGCAAATATTGCACATTGCCAATTGAATAGTACGTATTGAGGACATATATGAATGAGAAAACCCGAGGTATATGTAGGAAAGAAAATATAATCACAGACTGCCTGAGCCAACATTAGCGGAAGATGAATGAATGGACTGTAAAACAGATGATTTTCAAGCTCTGCATGTTGAGAAATTGACGAGAAACTTTATTTCATTGTGTAATGATCAAGGGTCATTTGGTGTGATAGTTGAGATGCATTTTGGGATCAGTAATCATAATAGAATAGAACTTTAAAACCAAGATTAAAAGTGATTTATTTAAATCTGAATGAAGAAAATCAAGAGTTTGAGACAGAGGTTGGCTGTATTAGATTGAGAAACTATATTACGTTATGACATTATATTAATACATGGTTTACGTAATATATCCTGTAAAATACCTGACAGGAAAAATGGTCCAACTTTGGCCATCAAGTGAGTAAAGGCAGCAGTAGATCAGAGAAAGTGCTTATAATGTTACCAAAAGAAACAATAAATCTGAAGATTGGGTAAAACTTTAGAATTCAAGCAAAAAGAGCCGAGGCATTGAAAAGGAGTGTAGAATATGCGAATTGTATAGCGAGAGACATGAGAACAGTTCATTGATCTTTCAAACTGGTAAAGAGTAGCTGAATTTAATGTGTGCGTCCCTTAGATACAGCAAAAATTACATTGAAGAATAAGAAAATTAAAGTGAGATACCATTTTGTTGATCTTTACAGAAAAAAAATACAATACAAAATACAAAAATATACAAAAAAAGTGGAGAATTGCACTGTGAGGAGCTTAAACAAATTTCCATTAAATTAAAGTAAAACCATTCGGTAAATTATTGAGACTGAAAGTTGATGAAATACCAAGAACTGTTGGCCTGCACTCTCATGCTGAAAAGAGGTAGCCATGGTGATGGTGGGTGCATTGATTGTCTGCAACATTTGGAATAGTGCCTGCAATTGGGAAGGTAGTAAATGTAACCCCGAATTTATGAATGGCAGGAGACTAAATGAGGAACTATGGATCAGTTAGCCTGACATTAGTAGAAATAAAATTATTTGAATACAGTGGTAACTGAGCAGTTTTAACATCGTAATAGGATTCTGCAGAGCTGACGTGAATTTATGAAATGGAACTCAAATTTAACAAATCCCAGATTTAGCTAATCTGTTCAATTTTTTTGAAGTTGTAACTAGCAGAAAACTTAAGGATAGCTAGTGATTTGGTGTATTTGAGATTTCAGAAAATATTTAGGGTACAATACAAATTAATTAAACAAATTTGAAACGCATGATCTTGGGGGTTAAGGATTAGTTAACAGACAGGAAACGTTTGAATGAAGGTTCCATTTTTGGAATGGGAGGCAGTGACCATTGTGATTCGGTATTGTGATTCGGTTTGGGGCACCATCTGTCCACCATCAATGATTTGGGCGAGTAGAGATTTTGAAGGGTTTGAGAAACATGTCTTTTACCCAAAGTGTGATTGGAATCTGGAATGCGCTGCCTGAATTGGTTGTAGAGGCAGGTATTTGCACAGCATATAAGAAGCACAAGAGATTGAGGGGGTCATCTTACAAAGGTGTATAAAATCCTGAGGGAAACAGATAAGATAAATGCGTGGTGTATTTTACCCAGGGTAGGAGAATCAAGAACCAGGGAACATTGGTTTAATGTGAGAGGGGAAAGATTTGATGGGAACCTACAACCTTTCACTCTGAGGGTGGTGGGTATATGGAATGAGCTTCCAGAGGAGGTAGTTGAGGTAATTACCATAACAATGTTTAAATGACACCTGGATGATCTAGGTGTTTAATGATCTAGATGGGTTTAATCTAGATAGGTAGTACTTGATGGTTAAAATGATGTGCTTCTGTGCTGTATGACTCTACCTGAGCAGTTGAAGGTTGCTCAGCACCATCTTCTCAAATGCAATTAAGGTTGGGCAGTAAATGTCGGCATTTTCCACCCCAAAAAATAAATGTAAAAAGTCAGAAGAGTGTGCAACTTCAAGGAGAAACTGCAAATAGCGGCGTTTATCTGCATTTGTCCTCCTTATTGGTAGAGATCATTGGATTGGAAGGTTCTGTTGGATTGCCTTTTGTTCAGATCTACGTTAGACCAGAACTCGTGTATATAAGACTCTCATTGATAGACCAATGTGAAGTGATAATATGATCCGACACATCTGTTGAAATTTCATGGACAAATGTGGAAATTAATTTAGTTTGTATTACCTCTTTGAAATATATCTGCCAAAATAAATGGTAAATGTTGTAGAGGCTATCGGAGTAAGTAGATTCATAACATTGAAGGTGGTAGGACAAACTATAAGCCCTATTAAAAGCTATATATGATCATTGACATTAATAAATCAAAAATTAAAATAAAAGTAGTGCATTTTAGGCCCTTTAGGAATTAAGTCGAGGCCTTTTCGACTGCGGGGAAAAGATTTACTTGATTTATTGTAGAGCAGAGAGACTTCATTTATGCACAGACCAAAGAAGCTGTGGTTCTCTTTAAAAATATTCAAAATTGTAAATAATTTTAATAAAACAAATGGATAAAAATGGTTTAATGTGGAAGATAATAACTAGGGAACAGAGATGTAAAGTAGTAAACAAAAGAATCCGATCTATCTGCTCCTTCAGCCTCGATCAATGTACCATTAAGTTTGTAATGCAGCTTCACATTCTTTCAGCCAAAATACAATCATTCTCATGTTTGTGCATTAAATTTCAACAGCTATGTGTCTGACCACATTACCAGTCCATGATAGTATATCTGTCAGTGTCACCCTGAATGATCGTATTCTAGAATCTAGAATCCACTGTCTGAAATGGTGATATGTGGATTCTGTGATGCATTTCAACAGAGCTGAATAAGAATTTAAGGTTAATAAAATTACAGAATCGTATGATCAGAGCTGCAATCTGGAATCACTTACATAGTTGTACTAAAGAGCTGTCACAATTATAATTGGTAGGAAGGAGACTGCAGATGCCGGTTTACACCAAAGACAGACACAAAATGCTGAGAGTGAAGAAAGGTTTCAACCCGAAACGTCACCCATTCCTTCTATCCAGAGATGCTGACTGTCCCGCTGAGTAACTCCAGCATTTTGTGTCTGACTTCAATTACAATGGGGCTACTGAGCCTTGTTTGTGACGTATTCATGTATACAATATTAAACTGTTTATTTGAATGAACACTTTGGAACCTTTTTGTATAATGGCCAAAGTAATAATTTCTGCCTGGTCAGATTATTTTAATAAATCACTCTTTGATATGTAATTCCCATAATCTAATCATAAATCAGTGTAATGTTCTCAGAAGCCTAATCAAGTACATGTTTTTTGATGTTCCCACTTCAGAAGAAGCTATTATGACTTTATTTACCCTTTTACTTGATCTTTGAGCCACATGCAGTTTTTAAGTGTAGCTTTGATTTTTGGGTGTAAGGACAAGTTGTTCATCTGTGGCGAGATCTGGAGTGGGGGGATATTTAGAGCATTAATTGCTGTGTTGTCCCCATAAGTATCTTAAATGTTATGATCGACATTTATGAAAGTGGGTCTGCAGTTGCATGGTGAAAAGCATGTTGTAAGGACTAAAAATGGACTATTGGGTTGGCATTGATTAATCACCGCCTTATATATAAACCATAAACTGCATAAACCTAACAAAAGGGTTTGTGATGTTAGAAATACACAACACAAATACAATATGGCCAAAACATCCAAAATTTAATTGCAATGCTGCATGTCATCTGGGGTTTCACTGTTGCCTTGATGCTCTAGATCATCAATATATTTCTATAGTACATGGATTATCACAAGACCTTATAAGGTGCTTTACTGGAAAGTTAGCAAGCAAAAATTAGCATGTGCTGAACAATAGACAATACGTGCAGGAGTAGGCCATTCGAGCCAACATGACAGAAAGTTGAATTAATCTCCTCCTCCTGCATGTGATCCATATCCTTCCATTCCCTGCATATCCATTTACCTATCTAAATGCTTTTTAAATGCCATTATCATATCACAAAAAAAACTTGTCTCGTACACCTCTTTTAAACTTTCCCCCGATTACCTTAAAGCTATGCCCTCTAGTCTTTGATGGGGGAGGAAAGGAACTATCTACCCTATCTATGCCTCTTAATTTTATAGACTTCTATAATGTCACCTCTCAACCTCCGATGCATCAGAGAAAACAATCCCGGTTTGTTCAATCTTTCCTCAAAAGTTAATACTGTAGAGTCCAAATGTCATGTACAAACGTTGTTTTTATTAAGACATTACAGGTTTGGCATACATGCGTGTTTGGTACACTCTAACATAAAGTCATTGTTGCTGCTGTTGAGCGAGGTTGTTGACCACGGGGGAGAATGGAGGAGGACTGACTATACTTTGTGCCTTCCACCACAGTGAAGAATGCTGTGGTGGATGTTTGTGTTAAATTTTTATTGTGTATTGTGTGTTCTTTTTTATTGTACCGCTGCTGGCAAGTTCATTTCACTGCACTTTATTGTGTATGTGATGAATAAATCTGATTGATTGATTGATTGACTTGCGATCTCGAGCTACGTTTCTGCTGTTGTTGTAGGACACACCTCTTAACTGATCACGTTCTCTTCCCGCCAAATGCAGTCGCGTGACCGTTCCAGTTCTGGTGACGAGGGTTGGATCAGTAAGAGGCTTGACCACCAGGTGGCGCCACTATACCCATTAATCCAGCAGGCATTCGGGTAAACCGCTTCTGTGCCAGTTTCAAAGCTTCCGCATCTTTTCTATAATGTGGCGACCAGAACTGCACAGAATACTCCAAATATGGCCAAATCAAAGTTTTAGAAAGCATACCAAGCACTGCCTTTGCTACTCTATCTACGTGTGTTGCCACTTTAATTGAGGGGAATGGTTCAAGCTGGTCTGGCTTGAGTGGAGCAAATTATTTTGGCAGTGATCAAAAGGCCATTCTCTGTGGAGTGCATATTTCCCACAGGATTAGAGAACAAAAGATGTGCGTTCTTGCTGAGGGTTATGGGGATCTGGCACAGAGGAGGAATTGAGGCCTGGGATAGATCAGTTGTGTTAATATTGAATGATGGAACAGGCCAGCTCCTGCTCCATGTTTGTGTGTTATTATGATTATAGATAGGAAGTGATGAGGTTATGAAGGGATATTTTAAAAAAAAAGAGGACTTGGAAGTGACAACTGCGTAACTGTAAAAGTACAAGATTGGAGGGAGATTAACCAGATTATTAATCTCCCTCCAATATTCTTAGTTTAGTTTATTTAGTTTTATTGTCACGTGTATGGAAAAGCTTTTGTTGTGTGCTAACCAGTCAGCAGAAAGACAATACATGATCGAGCCATTTGCAGTGTATAGATACATGATAAGGGAATAACGTCTAGTGCAAGGTAAAGCCAGCAAAGTCCGATCAAGGATAGAAGGGGCATCAAAGAGGTAGATAGTAGTTCAGCATTCTGACTCATCGTTTCCTGTTAATTATCCAACATTGGTATTGTTGGTGAATTTAAAGATGGCATTGTGGCTGTGTCTGGCCCCACAGTCATGGGTATACATAGAGCAAAGCAGGGGATGCAACCTTTGGTGCCCTCATGCTAATGGTCAGTGAGAGGGAGCTGCTGTTGCCAATTTGTACTGATTGTGGTCTGTTGATGAGGAAGCTGAAGATCCAGTTGCACAGGGACGATCAGCGACCCAGTTCCCTGAATTTGATGAGTGTGTTGAATGCCAAGCTGTGGTTGACGAACAACAACCTGACGTACATGTTCCAGTTATCCAAATGGTTTAGTGCAGAATGGAGAACCGGGGATTGCAACCACTATCAGTTTGTCACGGCGATAAGTAAATTGAAGTGGGTCTAGATCGTTCCGAAGGCAGGAGCTGAAATGTGTCATGACCAACCTGTTATCAGCCAGCATTTGTTAAGTAATGTTACTTTGCTCTTCCTCGCTGTATGGATGTCTTTTTGAAGTAAGGACCTTGGTCACTTGGGTTTATTGTCCCTGTCCAAAGTTTAATGTGTGAGTGAAGGATATGTGGGAAATTAAAGTTTTACTGATTCTGATTTTTATTCAGGTTGGGTTCAAGGCACTTATTTGGACATAGGTGTAAAACAATAAAAAACATTCAAAGTTAACAAATGACACATTGAGTGAAAGTGTGGTAAACAAACACTGTGTAAAATAAAATTAGTTGTCAGGTTGGGCAGACAAGGGAAGATTACATTTAATTAAATGAGTATGAAGTGATCGATTTATAAAGGGAGTGACGATAGACTATCTGCATCATTCGTAGCGGAATGCTACAGATGATGGGCATAAAAAGTATCTGTAACTTTCCAGATGTGTTGACAGAGCAGATGGTAAAACATATAGTATTCTGTATGTAGCGATGTAAGAGTCCAAGAATGAGTGCAAAAGGGATTTACTAGCATGGTATCGGGACTGAGGATTTCCACTACAAAGTTAGACTGAAGAAGGTGGAGTTCTTGTCCTTGGAACAATGAAGACCAAGAGATAATTCGATAGGGGGGGGAGGATGGAGGTTACATTTTAAGATCATGAAGTGTTTGAGTAAAGCAGTTAATCTGGCAGAGACAGATTCACAAATGATAGGTCAAGCATATTGGCATTAGTTTACTTTGTCACTTTGTAAACCTTTGGCATGAGGCATCACAACATTTGATTTGTTGGAGTGACTTTATGCCACTTACAACTACACCAGGACCTTTTGTGTTCTGTTCTTAATTTTAAGACTTATGAAAAATAGTGTGTTGTCTCCTTTAGTGACATGCTTGTATGCAATGTCTTAGAAATTAAGCTAATTTTTATCACTACAATTGTGCCTGTTTTCTTGTCCCCAAGATATAAGCAATGTGCATCTATCCTTTATATCCAAGATCAATATTTCTGATTGGTTTCAAATAAGTTGATTTGATAACAACACACATTTCCTTTAGACTAGTGTCTTGCTTTGTACAGGATCTGGAAATAAAATGACAACGAATAAAACATTGGGGGAAAAACAATCTTATTATTCAAATTGAAAATATTATGTACATATTTGTATTTCAATGAAACAAATTCCCTCTTTCGAACACTGAATTATATCAGTGTGTTCATGGCATTGTCAGTAAAGGCCATTAGGCTTGGATTTCTGTCCTTTGTTAATATTTGCACAAATATAATGAATTGTATAAAGTTTCATTGAACTATTGTATAAGCATAAGATATGTATGTAAGCAACATTCAGCTTGAAATTGGAGGAAGCAAAGCACCCAGCCTTCTAACAACTCTGGTCATTGATGCATATTCAACTGATGCTTTTTTGTAAACCATGTTTATTGAGTGATTATATATTTTTTATCTTTCAGGTATACTATGCAAAAAAGAAAAGACGGCACCAACAAGGTCAAGGAGACGATTCCAGTCACAAGAAGGAAAGAAAAGTCTATAATGATGGCTATGATGATGACAACTATGACTACATAGTGAAAAATGGGGAAAAGTGGATGGACCGCTATGAAATTGACTCCTTAATTGGGAAAGGTTCTTTTGGACAGGTTAGCTTTAATTTTATAGGCGTACAAGTTTGCTTGCTTGTTAAAAGTTGATTAAAGTAATTGAAATCGTTGATGATAAGATTACAGGTTGTATGATATGTACATGTCTCATTTACTCCTATTAAATTTCCTGATCCTTAAAGCAGTAAAACTCTTAATAATAGATTCAACGCCTTGCTTACCAGGTGATCTTTGCTGCGCCCTTCCTGCAAACTGAGAGCCCAAATCCTGCTTTTGCTTCAACTTTGAAATAAAACAGCAAATGCTAGAAATACTGCGCCGGTCAGGGTGCAGATATGAGAAGATGATCATGTGTCTTTGGAACACTATCTTTGGAATGTGTGAAAGCAGAGTATTTTGAAGACAAGGGTATATAGATCTCTATTTTGTAATTTAAATCCCTTGTAATATTGGCCAGTACTTCAGAGTGCTTACGTTATTTAACTTGTGTGTTGAGTATGGGGAATTTAAATTAAAGTGATTGAATAATATGGAAACTTGTATCACTAAGATGTTGTAGAAACATATTTGATTCACCAATGCTCTTAGACAATAGGTGCAGGAGTAGGCCATTTGGCCCATCAAGCCAGCACCGCCATTCAATGTGATCTTGGCTGATCATCCCCAATTAGTACCCCGTTCTTGCCTTCTCCCCATATCCCCTGACTGCTATTTTTAAGAGCCCTATCTAGCTCTCTCTTGAAAGGATCCAGAGGACCTGCCTCCACCGCCCTCTGAGGCAGCGAATTCCACAGACTCACCACTCTCTCTTCGTACTATCCTTGCATTGGCCTATGTGGGATTCCACGAAGGCCGTTGACTTTTAGCTGCCTTCTTCAGGGGAAATTAAGGATGACAATAGATGTGTTCTTGCCCTGTCCCACATTCAAAGAGACAATTTATTGACAGTGCATGTTAATTTTCATGAGCAGTCACTCTTTCCACTGGACTTCTAATGTTGCATTTTATAGTTGATGTAGTAACGTATGGAAAACGTGTTTCAGAAATAATTCCAGTGTAAGTTAAAATAGCCAGAACATTCCTCTGTTTTACCAGAAAATCTCTTAGTCTAGTACTACAGAGAAATTTGTGCAGTGTGATGGGTTGTGTTGGTGAATTTCCTTCACACATTTCTGTAGCTGTAATTCTGCATGTTTAGGAAAATGTCATTATTATTCATAACATCAACCCGTATTTCAATTGTCTTCATACTCTGTTTCTCCCTTTGAAAGTTGTGCTTGCAGCCCTTGTGCAAAGTTGGGATGGCGGGACTGACATATGATGAAAGAATGGGTTGACTGGGCTTGTATTCACTGGAATTTAGGATGAGAGGGGATCTTATAGAAACATATACACATTTTAAAGGATTGGACAGGCTAGATGCAGGAAAAAATGTTCCCGATGTTTGGGCAGTCCAGAACCAGGGATCACAGTTTAAGAATAAGGAGTAGGCCATTTAGGACAGAGATGAGGTCGACCATATGAGACGAGCCCAGTCAATCCATGTCACCCAGAGAGTTGCGCGGAAGGCAATGGAGGCCAATTCACTGGATGTTTTCAAGAGAGAGTTAGATTTAGCTCTTAGGGCTAAAGGAATCTAGGGGTATGGGGAAAAAGCAGGAAATGGGTGTTGATTTTAGATGATCAGCCATGATCATATTAAATGGCGATGCTGGCTCGAAGGGCTGAATGGCCTACTCCTGCGCATATCTTTCTGTGTTTCTAAGTTTAGTTAATTTGGACAGCCTTGGACTTGGCTACATCGTACTTAGACAAAGAGACTGGGGTGAAATTAAAATCTGAATACGTCAATATTTTGATAGGTGGCAGCTAAAAATCATCACAGAATATAGACCAGTGCAGCACACGAACAGGCACTTTGTCCCTGCCAAAAATGACATCAAGTTAAACTAATGTAAGAACTGCAGATGCTGGTTTAAATCGAAGATAGACACAAGATGCTGGAGTAACAGGCAGCATCTCTGGAGGGGAGGAATGGGTGACCTTTCGGGTCAAGACCCTTCTCCAAACTGATGTCAGGGGAGAGGGAGATACATAGATAAGGAAGGATGAGGTGTGAAACCAGGACAAAGAGGATGAAGCTCTAGGAAAATGTAGAAAAAATCACTGTTAGCTGGGAGAAGGTAACAACCAAGCAAACAGATAAAATGTAGTCGGAGACAGTCAGACTGGTCGGGGAACTGGGGAGGGATGGAGAGAAGGGGAAAGCAAGGGTTACTTGAAATTAGAGGTCAATGTCCATACTGCTGGGGTGGAAGCTGCCCAAGCAAAATATGAGGTGCCGTTCCTCCAATTGGTGCTCGGCCTCACTCTGACATTGGAGTCATTGTGGGACTGGGAGGGGCAGTTAGTGTTTAGCAACCAGGAGATCAGGCAGGTTTAGGCGGACTGAGCGGAGGTGTTCAGCGAAACGATCGCTGAGCCTGCGTTTCGTCTCGCCGATATAAAGGAGTCCACACCTGGAACAGCGGATGCAGTAGATGAGGTTGGATGAGGTGCAAGTGAACCTCTGCCTCACCTGGAAGGATTATTGGGGTCCTTGGACGGAGTCGAGGGGGGTGGTTAAACTAATGTAATTTGGTTTGCACATGATCCATATCCCTCCTTTCCTTGCATATACATATGCCTATCCAAAAATCTCTTAAATTCCTCTATTCTATCTGCCTCCATGACCACCCCAGGCAGTATGATCCAAGCACCCATCATTCCCTGTGTTTAAAAAAAAAAGCTTAATTCATGTCCTTTAAACTTTTTTCCCTCTCATTTTAAAGCTGAGCTGCCTAGTCTTTGACATTTCCACAAAGTGCAAAAAGGTTCTGACTGTCTACCCTATACATGCCTCTCATAATTGCATCTACTTTTATCGTCTCCTCTCAGCTACAGACACTCCAGAGAAAGCAATTCAAGTTTATCCTTCCTCCTTATAGCTAATACCTTTTAATTCTGGTAATCTTTTTCTATACCCTTCCGAAAGCTTCCACATCCTTCCTATAATGGGACGATCAGAACTGCATACAGTATAACAAATGCAGCCTAAGTGAGCCCTATAAAGATACAACATGATTTCCTGAATTTTATACTCGACTGTTGAATGCTGTGCAACTTTGATTTTTGGTTGCCCAACTGAATAGGCATATTGGGAATTTTTTAAATTTGTCAACCTGTACCTATTTGGATATTTACAAATCATGTCCTTAAGGTTGGTAATGATATCTTTCAAGCAAGCTCCCCTTTGCAAAGTATTCATTTTGCAATTACGAGCTACTGCTTTAGGGTGAAATCACTATTCCACTGACATTCTGAGATTGTTCCATTAGTGCCAGTGCCAAAATATAGTGACTGGGCATTACCATGTTAAATTATGAAGGTGATAAACTGCTCTCTTGTTCTGGAAGTCAGTGACTGGTAAAACAAAGTGTCTGCTATTGTATTTGTATAAATGGTAATAGCAATGGATATATACCAGCAGGTGAGCAATTTCAGTGGAATGAACTACTGGCTAAAATGACATTAACATTGTTGAAACGCCATTTATTTGGTGTAATAATATGTTTATTGTACTGAATTAACCTTTGAGACTTCAATCTTTGCACTTACTAATCCTATAGCCGCAGGTTAATTTAGTTGCTTTCTTGTGGTGAGGGTTTCCTGACTTCTAAGCTATGCCCGAGAAATCAATTGCTATAATATATTTGCCACTATCAACATCCGATGTTATACTCTTGTTAGCATTACCTTACACCTCAGTCTATTTGAAACACATTTGTAAGTTTGTCCTTGATTGTTGATGAGCCTGAAAATATATGATTTTTCTGGACTTCATGTGACACATTAAGGCTGAAGGTACCACTAGGTATTGTTCTTTTTGTACTTTTTGTACCTATTTTCTTCTCTGAATTCTGTTATGGGCCTGCTTCAACATTTAAGTCAAATTCAAGTGCTGAATCAATTGTCATCTGAGTGGTGACTTTAGTAAGTGCATGGGTATTGATGAGGCTATTTTCACAATTTGTTTCTCACCTGATACTTCATGCATTCTTCTTAACATTTTTTATTTATAATAAGTCACAACCTTGAATGTGTACAGAAAATTAGAACTCGACTTCTTTCTGAAGTTTGACTGAGTAGTTGCCAGGAAACTGAATATGCTGTAAAGTTTAAGAAGGAACTGCAGATGCTGGAAAATCAAAGGTAGACAAAAGTACTGGAGAAACTCAGGGGGTGCGGCAGCATCTATGGAGTGAAGGAAGTACGCGACATTTCGGGTCGAGACCCTTCTTCAGACTGATCTGGGGGTGGGGGGAACGGGAAGAAGAAAGGAAGAGGTGGAGACAGTGGGCTGTGGGAGAGCTGGGGAGGGGAAAGAGGGAGAAAACAGGGACTATCTGAAATTGGAGAAGTCAATGTTCACACCACTTGAGTGTAAACTACCCAAGCGAAATATGAGGTGCTGCTCCTCCAATTTACGGTGGGCCTCACTCTGGCCATGGAGGAGGCCCAGGGCAGAAAGGTCGGATTCGGAAAGGGAGGGGGAGTTGAAGCGCTGAGCCACCGGGAGATGAGGTTGGTTATTGCGAATCAAGAGGAGGTGTTGGGCGAAGCGATCACCAAGCCTTGGTCTCACCGATGTAGAGCAGCTGACACCTAGAGCAGCGGATGCAATAGATGAGGTTGGAGGAGGTGCAGGTGAACCTCTGCCTCACCTGGAAAGACTGCTTGGGTCCTTGGAGTCAAGGGGGGAGGTAAAGCGACAAGTGTAGCGTTTCTTGCGGTTGCAAGGGAAAGTGCCAGGTGAGGGGGTGGGTTGGGTGGGAAGGGACGAATTGACCAGGGAGTTACGGAGGGGGCAGTCTCTGCAAAAAGCCGAAAGTGGAGGAGATTTGAAGATGTGGCCAGTGGTGGGATCCCGTTGGAGGTGGTGAAAAAGTTGGAGGATAATCTGTTGTATGTGACGGCTGGTAGGGTGGAAGGTGAGAACAAGGGGGACTCTGCCCTTGTTACGAGTGGTGGGGGGAGTGGGGGGGGGGGGGGGGTGAGAGCAGAGTTACGGGGTATAGAAGAGACCCTGGTGAGAGCCTTATCTGTAGTAGAAGAGGGGAACCCCCATTCTGTAAAGAATGAAGACATCTCCGATGCCCCGGTTTGGAACGCCTCATCCTGATGCGGTGTAGACGGAGGAATTGGGAGTAGGGGATGGAGTCCTTATAGGAAGCCGGGTAGGAAGAAGTGTAGTTCAGATAGCCATGGGAGTCAGTGGGTTTATAGTGGATGTTGGTCAGTAGTCTGTCAACTGTGATGGAGATAGTGAGGTCTAGAAACGGTAGAGAGTTGTCGGAAATGGTCCAGGTATACTTGAGTGTCGAATAGAAATAAGTGGTGAAATGGGTGAAGTCAGTGTTGTGTCTGGGTGCAGGTGGTAGCACCAATGCAGTCGTCAATGTGGTGGAGGAAGAGTTCGGGGATAGGGTCATGGTGCGCCTCGAACAAGGATTGTTCAACGTACCCTGCAAAGAGGCAGGCATAGCTTGGGCCCATGCGCGTGCAAATAGCTATGCCTTGGATTTGGAAAGTTTGGTAATTTAGATGCTGTAAAGTTTGGTAATTGAGGATGGAAACAAGAGTTATCATTGTAGGTGTTCTAATTAGTAAATTTTAAAACTAACCGTTTCACGCTTTAAGTGGTAGTCTAGTGTAAAAGCAAATAAAATCCACCGTCAGAAATGTCTTGTATCGTGTATACACCACCATGGTTTGGATCCCCAGACCTACACAGGAAATAAAACGTTGAATAAAAGGCACAGGCTGTTGTCTTGAAATGAATGAATGAATGAATAAGTTTATTGGCCAAGTATTCACATACAAGGGATTTGCCTTAGTGCAAAGAAAGTGAAAGTGTTTGTATTTTTCATCATATTATAACTATTGTTGAGCATGCCATTTCTGCCAACTAATCTCCATGTGGTTTGCTAATTGTTGTTTTACTTGCAGGTTGTCAAAGCATATGACCGTGTGGAACAGGAGTGGGTAGCAATAAAAATCATAAAGAACAAGAAAGCATTCCTAAATCAGGCACAGATTGAGGTCCGGCTGCTTGAGCTGATGAACAAACATGATACTGAGATGAAATACTATATAGGTAATGACCAACTAATTTTAATTTAAATTTATAGGTATTTATGAGCAATGAAAAAACCCAACATTTTTTCTAATTCTAATGCCATTATTAAATGCTAATTGAATGATGAAAATGAATTAAATACTGCCTTTATTGTCATACAGACCTTTTTGTCTGAATGAAATTTAGTGCCTGCAGTCATACATATAATAAAAATAACAAAAACACATAATAAACACAAATTTTACATCCTTCCTGGCAAATTCTGGAGTCATGAGCATTTTGAATGTTTGTTTATAATTTATTGTTCAGTGTCATGCATGAGAGGCAAGAAAACCTACAAATGATTGGATGAATCATAGTATAGGACTAAATTAAATATAAGCTGAAATTATTTTTGATGGCCCCAAGCGCCTCTTTAGTTTATTTTCACGTGTACCGAGGTACAGTGAAAGGATTTGTTGCGTACTAACCATTTCTAGATCTGTGCTTTCATCATGTGCAGAACTTTAGCCTTAATAAAGTAGTTGACTGTATGTCATTAGACTGCAGTATTGAATTGGAAAAGGCATGTTCAGAAACTCCTGAATTAAAAGTAAATCACCATTCTAGTATGAAAGTGAAGTGCATTGAACTATGTTGCAAAAGACACCAGTCTGGAATTTGCCCACATGAGTTTTCAAAGTTTTGAAAACAGATTTCCAGTTGTATTACATACTCAAAGATATTCACACGTCGGGCTTCTCTGAAAAATTTCCAGCACTTGTTCAGTTTCATGTGATAAAGCATGGAAACAGGCCCTTTGGGTCAACTTGCTCCTGCTGACCAAGATGTACCATTTGCCTGTGTTTGACCCATATCCCTCTAAATCTTTTCTTTCCATGTACCCGTCCAAATATCTTTTAAATGTTGTTATAGTACCTGCCTCAACTACATCCTCTGGATGGTGCTGGGTGTTCTTGGTAAGTAAGTAGGCCCCTATCGGTCATGACTGACCATGGGTGATGCATCCTAGTTGGGTGTTGTCATATGGAGGACAGGCTGTTGCCCATGCAGCACGTCCCCCCCCCCTCTCCACGTCGCTGATCGATCCAAAGGAACAGCAGGGCCATTACAGTTTGGCACCAGCACCGTTGCAGGAGCTGCCAGAGCGAGGTTGTAGACAACGACGAACTGCCTTAGGGGCTCCGACTCCGGATTTTCTTGAGGTTTACTCCTGGACCCTTTTCCATGACTGGATATGACCACAAGGCAGTGGAGGTTTCCCTCTCCTAGATGGACTGCCATCCCTGGCTGACAAGCCCCATCTGTCCGAGACTTGTGGGGGCGGGAGCGTCTACCTTCCCGTGCAGGTCTATAGCACCTGCCCACTGCCCAAGGTGTTCTTGGTAACATTAAATAAAAACAGAAAATATTGAAAATATTCAACATGTCATGTAACATATGTGAAAAAAGAAACTGAATTGGTGTTTCATGTCAAAGACCCTTCAATAGAACTAGAAATATGAGAAACTGCGAAAGTTGTAGCGAGGATCAGGGAGGACTAGATAAGATGTATGATAAAGTAAGTTTTTTTTTAAGTGAGATGATGCAACATTTGTGAGGCATTTACAAATGTCATTGATTTTTTTGGGGGGAGTATTTGCAAGATTGGTCTAGTTAAATGTATTTTATTCCCTCCACAGTTCATCTGAAGCGGCACTTTATGTTTAGAAATCACCTCTGCCTTGTCTTTGAGATGCTATCCTACAACCTCTACGACTTGCTTCGAAACACCAATTTCCGTGGTGTTTCCTTGAACCTTACACGGAAATTTGCGCAGCAGATGTGCACTGCTCTGCTCTTTCTTGCTACACCAGAGCTCAGCATTATCCATTGCGATCTTAAACCTGAAAACATCTTATTGTGTAATCCCAAAAGGAGCGCTATCAAAATAGTTGACTTTGGCAGCTCTTGTCAACTTGGACAGAGGGTATGTAACATTAAGTTATAGCTTTTACACAGATTTTGCTGTTCGTTCGACATGTTTTGGATTTGGGGCAAACTTTAAAAAAAATGTATTTGGCCATTGCATAGTTTGAAAAATAAATCTTTACTTCATAGTAAATTTGTTTGTTTGGAGTTGAGCATGGGGTTTTGAAGAAGGAAAGGCACAATGGCAGATGAGAGAGAATTGATTTGATTGCTTAGACACATAAAGTGGAGGATTGACCGAGATTGTGTTAAGGGAGCCAAATGAAATGGACAAAACTGCGAAGTAGTTGGGAGGGCACAGCTGGAGTGCAGTTGAACCAGCTGAGTCTTTAAGAAAGTTGGGTGAATCAGTTTATTGGATAGAACGTTTACTTTTAACTTTTAGACGTTTAAAATTACAGCACGTAGAAAACTGGCCCTTCGGCCCACTGAGTCTGCACCACGCATCAATCACCCCGTATAGATGCTGCCACAGAATGCTGTTCTGATTCTTACCTGCTTAAAATTATGTTAGAAATGCAAACTTATATTCTATTTTATTTTAATCTATTGAAAATGGAAAATAATTGAAGTATTTGTATTTCTGTGTTTATATGAAAAATTCCAATATCTGGGTAATTTCTTACAACTTGCCACTGTGCCACTTGATTTAATTCTAACTTTGACAAAATCAATGCATTTTTCCTGTCAGTGTTCCTCAATTTCATGAATGTATGAAAAATTATTCGTGGCGCAATAAAACAAATAGAACAGTGGTAGCTTTGAGGTTGCAATGTAAATATTAAATAGAAACTGCAATTTTGATGCAATATTCTAAATGGGACACAAACATGACATTATTAGTTTCCACTAATTTCTTGTATTAACTCTTGTATTGTTCTTTTGTAGATATACCAGTACATTCAGAGTCGTTTCTATCGGTCACCAGAGGTGCTGCTGGGAATGCCCTATGATCTAGCTATTGACATGTGGTCATTAGGTTGCATTCTGGTTGAGATGCACACTGGAGAGCCACTCTTCAGTGGTGCTAATGAGGTAGGAAAATAATTTTAAAACAAGACTAGCAAATAATTGGAACAGGTGATAACACCTTCAACATTTGTCATTGACTGATGCCTCATTTAATTTGGTTTAGAGATAGTGTGGAAACGGCCCACTGAGTCCATACTGACCCATGATCACCCATACATCAGTTCTATCCTACACACTAGAGGCCAATTAACCTACAAACCTGCACGCCTTCGGAACGTAGGAGGAAATCGGAGCACCCAGAGAAAACACACGTGGTCACGGGGGGAGGGGAGCGTTCAAACTCCGCACAAAGAGTATCCACAGTCGGGATCGAACCCGAGTCTGGTGCTGTGAGGCAGCAATTCTACCGCTGTTCCACTGTGTCACGCAGTATTATCTGATTAAGAAAAAAACATGCTTTATCAAGTACTTACAATCTATGTAATATATTAGATTTTTCTTGCAAGTGTTGTTCCATTGAACTGTAGAGGAGCTAATGTTCCTTAATGTTAACAATATATCTAAATTTACATGATGGCCGAGTAGGGATAAAAAATAAGTTTACTAAGTAGGGAAACATCTGACAAATGAAGTACAGAAACCCCCTACAATAACGGACCACACAGGGGAGATGGTGGGAGATAATTATTACAGATTGTTTGCTATAACTGAATAAGTTAAGGGTGTGGGGGGGTGAGGGGGAGTGAGTTAATATGTTCAGTACCATTTCCAATAACTAGCCAACAAAAATAGACTACACAATGAAGCGTAACGGACACAAAATACATAATACCTTGTGACGACATGGTGGTGTAGTGGTAGAGTTGCTACTTTTCAGCTCTGGAGACCCGAATTCTACTATGACCTTGGGTTTCCTCCTGTGGTTCAGAGACGTGCGGGTTTGTGGTTTGGGCGGCTTCTGTGGGTTGCTGGTGGAGCCGCTGCCTCACAGCGCCAAGGTCCGAGTTCGATTCTGGCCTCATGTGCTCCCTGTGGTCGCGTGGGTTTCCTCCAGGTACTCCAGCGCTCTGGTTCTATCCTATGCGTTGAGTTGTCCAGGGGAGGGGGAGGGCACCCGGGGTTAGGCCTGGGTCTCTGGCACTGTGCGGCGGCCGTTCGCGGAGGTCGGTTGGGCTGCAGGTCTACACGTCTTTGCGGAGAGGGGTGGGGGTAACAGTGTAACCCACATTGTCATAGTGTATTTGTCGTTGCAATGTGGGAGGAAAGACGGAACCACTGCGGTAGTTCTATACTACATACTTTGAATTGTCCCTGATGTATAGGATAGTACTGGTGTATAGGTGGTTGCTAGTCAGTGCTAACTCGTTGTTTCCATGTTGTATCTCTTAACTAAGCTAAAATGGTTCAAAAACAACATTCGGTCCATCCACCTAGTGGTCCTTCCTTGAACCAACGTAATCGGTCTACCACAGATTTGATCGTTATAACTGAAATCTATAGTAAAGAGGTCTGGTAATACGGGAGTTTACTGCATTTTATATAATTTTGGCAAAAATTACATGTTATCTGAATCTAAATAAAGACAAGGCTCCACAGGTTAATTTAGCACTAACACTAATGTTCTACAAATGTGTCATTCTCGTGTATACAAAGTATTATGCACTATTTAGTAAAGTTCATAATTATAATTGTATTACCTTTTGTTAGAAAATTGCTTAACTATGATTTTGGCATTACCATTTCTATTCTCATCCTCTCTTTTTAGGTGGATCAAATGAATAAAATTGTAGAAGTACTAGGAATCCCCCCATCTCACATTTTAGATCAGGCTCCCAAAGCACGGAAATTTTTTGAGAAGTTATCTGATGCCTCATGGACAGTGAAGAAGACCAAAGATGGCAAGAGGGTGAATATCAAGAGTAACATTAAAAAAATTGGAAACACAGTAAGGACTTACATTTATTTGAAATATAATAACTAGCTGTATGTGGCAACTTAGTTTTGGTGGCGTCTATATGAAGCTTGTATCCTTCGGTTAGGTGTGTGCCCTATCTTAATTATCAACTCATGACCTCCATCAGTGGCGCTCTTGGAACTGTTAAGCATAAATTTAACATTGGTGGATTGGTATGAGTTTTATCATTTGCAACATATAGACTAATTATATTTTCTAATTTTATTTTGATAGTAAACTTCAAGGTTTGTTCTTTCATTACACATTTATATAGTCTTTCGTGCTACTTTTGTGTTAATGACAAAGATACATTTTATAGAAGTCTAACAGCATTTATCACATGAAACCATGTGTTGTCGAATGTAATCCTAAAAGAATTGTGTAATTATCACAGTTGACTGAAATGTACATGTCCATGGAGGGTTCAAAGGTTTTTTGCATGTTTTGTGCTTCTTTTGCAATGTACCTATGGGAACTATAGGAGTGATCCTAGCTTATTATATGAATGTGCTGTTGAAGAATGTGATGTGGCTGCAGCATGGATTACACATTTAACCTATTCTAATTAAATTGGATTTTTACCCTTGTTCTTGGTATAAAAAACACTGTAATTATGTCTTAAATGAGTACTCAGACAATTGCAGTTGGACGGAGTTTATATCGCCTTTCTGCATTTCCAAGTAAAGAAGGAGCAATTCTGTATCTGACCTTCCACTTGGACACATTTTATTTCCCATTGCTGGCAGCTTACTAAAACATTATATTGCATTAATTGCAAATCACAAATACCTATTTTCTCACTTCCATGATGGTAAAAATGAACAGTTATTACTAGTATTTACCTTCTGCTGCTGTTTGAAATATTAAAAACTATTTCCTAGCATTATTTTCATCTAGCTATGCAGAGAGAAATGTTTATTTTCCCAAACCTGAACCCCACAGTTAAAATCTCTTTTTTTTTTAAAGTAATTTTACTCATTGTCAAAGACACGGTTGTGGTGGAAAGGCATTATTGTAACCGGAGGTCTGGGACCAGTCTGTGGAGTATTGCTTATGGTTCTCTTTGCCCGCCAGAGGACGGATAATGGAGGGGGTGCAGAAGAGGTTTACCAGAATGCTGCCTCGATTCGGGGGTTTTAGCTAAAATAACTAGTTGAGGGTGAGTCAATTGAGACCAGGTAATTGGAAACTGCCAAAATGGTAATAGGCATTGAATGTCGAGGAAGTGAAGGGGGAGAAGAGTAGTCACGGTGAGAAGCAGGTTTTTGGGACAAGAATAGGCAGAACAATGGATTTTCTGGGAGAGGAACTTATGGATCTTGGAGAGGTGATAGATGTGAGGTTGGTAGAAAACAGGCTGAAGTCTTTGGAGGTAATAACTCCCAAGAAAATAAGACAAAGTGATTTTCTGAGAGACGATAACCTGCTTATTTTTCTGTTTCATTTCCCACTGATGCTGCATAAGCTGCCATGCGTTTCTAGCATTTCCTGTTCACATTTTAGATTTCCAGCATCTGCAGTGTTTTACTTCAATTCATAATTGTATATACACATTCTCAATTGTTTGTCCATTTATTACTTTGGATAAGATCTTGGCCCATGTTCTCGACTTTTGCCAGTATCACCTGCATTTGAAAATATAAACTTGGCCCAACGTGATGTGTGCTGACTTTTCAAACCTTTTTTGACATGGAATTAATCACGATGACTTAATATTTCTATAGGAATATAAGCCACCTGGAACCCGAAAACTTCACAGTATTCTTGGAGTAGAAACTGGTGGGCCTGGTGGACGTCGAGCAGGGGAGTCGGGTCACACTGTAGCCGATTACCTGAAGTTTAAGGATCTGATCTTGAGGATGCTGGACTATGACCCTAAGACACGAATAGCCCCTTATTATGCACTGCAGCACAGCTTTTTCAAAAAGACAGCAGATGAAGGGACAAACACAAGTAATAGTGTTTCAACAAGTCCAGCCATGGAACAGTCACAATCTACAGGCACCTCTTCTAGCACATCCTCAAGTTCAGGTACACGCCTACATAATGTATTATAAATTATAAATTCCTGCTCTGTTTCTTTCGCAGCCCATTGTGCTAATTGCATCAAGGGACAACTGTTATTGGGTCAATTTTTATTTGCGTAACAGTAAGGGCCATTAGATCTGGCAAATTAAATATTTCTTCCATTTGGGATTCCTTTGCAATTTTCCTACGAGGAGATCGGATGTAAAATGTAGATTGCTTAGTTTAGAAGAGTTATTTTATCACTATACAACGTGACAATCCTATGACATTATTTTATAATTGGACAACGTGCCTTATGCTCATTTGTGATCAAGTCCCGTTCAATTCCTGGAACTGTCTTTTGAGTAATTCTGAAAATTTTAAATATATTGCACAACTTATGCGATTAGATTCTGATTGAGGGAAACATTTACGTTTGTGTTTCATTTTATCCTGTTCAAATAAAATTAGAAGACTGCCAATATCTGTTACGGTACAATTTTGTTGAGTTGTTTTATAGTTTATGTAGGATAACACAAACAAACGCGCACAACATGGAGAGATGTGAAATGCAGGATTAAGTTCCAGACGCTTGAAATGTTGTATGCCACAGTTATATGATTGCATGCGTATACATTTATTGCTATGTCTTCATTCCCCCCTGATGGTAACAACTATCCCTCATTTGACAGAGGGAAGTGAATGGTGAACCAGAGGTTTCAAAAGCATTCCCATTCACAAGATTTGCATTTGTTTAGGCAGTATTATGAATGCTTTTTTATAATATCCTTTTCTCCAAAGGATAAAAATGAACACTTTACCATTTTGCAGTTTTTCATGACTCTCTGATTATTAAAGAGGCCATTGTTGTTTTTAAATTGGTCATGAGTGCAATTCACTAGAATTATTTTGCAGGAATTGTATGTAAACATATTTGAATGTATCTCTCTTATAATAAGTTGTTTTTTTTAAAACACTATTCCTCAGTGTCATTAATAAATTTGAAATTCCAGTATTTCATCTTTAATTCTCATCTGTCACTATCATATTACATGCAGATGGTAAAATATCTTTGGAGGTAAATGCAGCTTGATTGAGGGTGTGTTGGAAGCGTTCCTTTTGCTCGGGATCAAATATTTCCATTTTGAATTTATTTTTCGTTTTCTGGGCACCAAGTTTCATTTTAACTGGTAACCTGTTCATGTCATGGGTATGGATCTTGCTGGCTAATGCATTTGGAACTGCCGCCACGTATCCATTTAAATATTGGTGAGTTTGCGATTTGGGATGTGGTGTCAAATATGAAGCTAGAACTTGCTATCAAATTGAAATGGTGAGTCAGTTTCTTCTGTTGTAAAGATTCAGTAAAGATTGTACGACTGGGTTATGAAGCAATACAGAAGTTAGTATTTAAAATTGGCTTTGGTTTAATGATTTTCATTATTCCTGTATTTGTTTAATTTCTTAACTTTTTAATTTTATTTTTAAAAACTTAAAATTCACAAATGGATGCAACAGCTCTCAAAACTGGACTGTAGGTTGCTGGTTAGATTTTCTGTGCGAATTATGAACCCATGCCTCACCAGAGACTCTGTGTGTCCCACATCTGGGATCCTTTGGTTCAGCAAACTAGGCTCCCTGCATCCAGATCAGATAGGCATGCGCGTGTTTGGGACCTAATATTGTCAATTCTGACTAGGCAACAGTTCAGCAAGATCTGGTACAGTAAATCTTTAACTTTACTGGACTACCGAATAATTTCACTACAACTTACTTCTTTCAGCATTTATATGTTGTAAAAACTTGAACCTACGCTAAAGCAGTGGCACATGTTACTATAGAGATAATTGACAAACTGGGCATTATTCCTGTGGCTAATGACATCATATCACTACTTTTATTGCTGCTTTGTAACCTCATTCTAAGGTGCATTTCCATGTGTTTAATCTGTAAGCACTTGATGTGCTAAAACAATGCTTCTCCTTACTGTTGAATATCTTGTTCAGTACTTCATACACAAGTTTTAAGTTGCAACCATATTAACATTATTTTAATGAGAGAGCAGCTTGTGTTTTGATTAATGTTACAGTGTATTTAAATGATATAAATGCAATGTTGGTCAGTTGATATGATACTATTCCAATGGCATGATGTCTTCCATTTTGATCACTTTTCCTTGCCTCTGCCTAAGCCCTTCCTACCATCACCACCCACCCCAGATCACACACCACCACAAGACATATTTTGTATGATATGTTTTGTATGAAGCACCTACTAATGCCGATCTTTAACAGGTGGCTCTTCTGGGACAAGTAATAGTGGAAGGGCAAGGTCAGATCCAACGCATCAGCACCGGCATAGTGGTGGGCATTTCAGCGGAGCTGTCCAGGCCATGGACTGCGAGACACACAGCCCACAGGTGAGCTTTGTGCTTGAAAAAAAGACTCCTTCACATCCCTGTGGCTGCAGATCTGAGTCCAGTGAGATCTGACATTCAATTCTGTCAGCTGCACATGTGATTTGGTTTGGGTAGTTCAACTCATCAGTTGCTTGATAAGAATTCTCCAGACAAGAAACATAATATATCTCAATTGAGAAATAGAACTGACATTTTTACAACCTCATGGTAAATGTGCTTCCCATCATCTGGTTTAGTAAATACAGCCAGGCTTACTGAGCTAAAGTAGATTTTGTAGCGGCAAGCATTAAAGTGAGATGGGTTACTGGGTAATGGAGTACTTTGGGCATATTGTCTGCAGCTTCCAGCTATTTTTGTTTTAGATTTTATTTATTATTTTCAACATTTCAGACTTTCCATTCTTTCAAGAATATTGAAATATTAGTTTGCCCACTCATACATAATTTACAATTTATTATCCTATAATCTACTTTTGTTGACTATTAGACTATTCTCTGATCTATCACTGCACAAATTACTGATTTTATTTTGTTTGCAGTAACAAGTCCATGTATGCATGTAGCTGATAAAGCCTACTTTATATTTTCTTTAAAAGTCAATACTGTTAATGCATCTTGTGTTTTACAGTTTACAGATATGTAGTTTTAGCACTGAAATGTCAATTTATCCGAGTCTTATTTACATTGGTATTCTGTTACATTGGTTTCATTGATTATTAATTTAGATAATCATTTCTGGTTTTATAATAAAATCTGTCCTTCTGTCTCAAAATTGGTTTGATTGTGATATAATGAACTTTTTTTTTCCCACTGTGCATTCTCAAAATGTAGGTTCGACAGCAGTATCCTGTGGCATTGGGATGGACACCTGGTGATGCCACTACGCAAGTCACGGTTGAAGCTCATCCAGTTCAAGAGACAACGTTCCACATTGTCCCTCAACAACAGAGTGCATTACACCACCACCACTCTAACAGCTCTCATCACCACCTCCACCACCATCATCACCATCACCATGGACAGACCATGAGTACCCGGAACAGGCCTCGAGCTTATAACTCCCCAACAAATGGCGCTGCTGCCCAGGACTCAATGGAAGTGGGACATAGCCACCACTCCATGACGTCCTTGTCTTCCTCAAATTCCTCTTCGTCCACTTCCTCTTCATCTGTTTCTGGCTCTCAAGCTTATCACAACCGGCCTGTTGTTGCCAATACTTTGGACTTTGCTCAAAATGGCACTGTGGACGTTAATTTGGGTACATATGCCAATCCCCGTCAAGAGACGGGAGTGTCTGGCCCACAAGTGTACCAGTTCTCAGCAACAGCAGGTCCTGCCCATTACATGACAGAAGGGCATTTGTCAACGCGGCAAGGAATGGATAGGGAGGAGTCTCCAATGGTAGGTGTTTGTGTTCAGCAGAGTCCCGTCGCGAGCTCGTGACTACACTGAGATGGGGTTTGTTTTTGTGTGTCTTCAAGGTGGGGGTTTTAACAAAGTGCATTGAAAACAGTGCTGCTTTGGAACAAAGGAAACAGGATTGGTAGGTCAAGAACGCAGAGCTGATTATATTTTTTAATTGAAAAGGAATTTGCAAATGGACTGTGGAGTCAAAGTGCATAAGACTGGATTCATGCCCAGAAATCACCTTACACGTCATGTTATGGGTCACCCAGAGCTGTAGCTTCATCTTAAGCTACAATTCTCTTACACAGCATCCCGCTACCTGAGTTAGCACAACTTGGCATGGGTGAAGTAGCAGCATTAGTTTAAAAACCACCAGAGGAATAAAAGAAATGGAACTGCAGATTGTTTTTCTGAACAATCAACACTCTTCTGTCTTTTCTGACCTACTTTGTGTCAGATTTTTAAAACAGAATCCCTGGAATATCCTAACATGGTCATGTGATGTGCTACAACAGAGGAGGGCTTGATAAATTGGAGCTTGCTGCCATCAGAGCAGCACATGAACTGAAAGGACACTGTAAATGGAATTTCAAAAGCACATCTGGCATGCTGAGTGATGGTTAGTAAAACATCCTTGTTCTAATCAGACAGAAACTTTGAGTGGATATTACTTTGGGGCCCTCATCGGTTAAATCCTTCAAAGGCTTCTAAGTAGCGATTGAACATTAATTTTGATCCGATCATTAAGATGCAGTGAGTGGCAATCTTGGCCTGATTGGTCATTCTTGGCCTAATGCTTACATTTTTCTGAGTGGCGATTGGATATCCTGGGCCTTTCGGTTTTGGACTTGGACTGAAAAATTGTATTAAGAGGCTGGGCATCATTTAACATGCCATTGTGCAGAGGTCATTGAACTTTCAGATAGTCCTTAATTTTTAAAAACCAAGCATGGGTAATTAATGAGGCCTTTGTTAGAGAAAACAATATGACCCTATTGCACCTTTTTCTCTTCCGGTAATGCTCCCCTGTGCCCCTTATCCCACCCTCTGTTCCAGCATCAGTTGCAGGAATTGAAGAGGTCGTATGTGCCACATAAATTACTTCCTCTGTTCAATGGCACAAAAATAACAATCTCAACTTTCTTTGGAAAACCCTACTTTCTTTTCTGTCTCCTACCCCAACCTGAATTTTGTTTCTGGCCTTTCCTTCAGCACGTGATTTCCCCACTATTACTTTGCGCAAAGACAACTCCTGTTCATTATGAACATTTTTAAAATGCAGAATTTTATGTGACTGCTCTCGCCTCACGATTATGCTGTGAATTTTACAAGAATTTATTTTCCTTTTTGATAATTTATTGTACCAAAGCTGTTTTTATAGCACATAGATGTCTGTAACCAATAATGTAGCAGTTCTGCACTTTTGACAAGGTATATTTAGATCATTTTTCTTTTAAATGTTAATTATAATTATGGCTATACCTATTGCTTAACAAAACTGGAACTGATGTTAGCTTTATGCAGTCCTTTCATAGCCTAAATACGTTGTAGTTTCATTTTACCCCAAAAGGGATTCCTTTGATACCTGAAGAATAGTTTTTCATTTTATGCAAGTCCAGTCATTAGTTATTTGTTTGGCAGGCCTTGGGACCGCAAGTGTACATTGCTGCAGAACAGTTAATTAGATGAGGTCTTGTGTGGGTAAGTAGGTGGGAAGGACCAACCATTCACATTGCAGTTTTGTGCTAATATCCCTACATTTTAATGGACCACTCCGTATACTGCGCATGCTACATGAGACCCATCTGTGAAATGTATAGATGGTACAATCTCACTTGAGCCAAAATAAGCCATTTTAAAATAATCTAAAAGGGCACAAACTTTGGGCAGCTATTGCAGTATAACATCTACAATTATGTGATATCTGCAATCTCTTCATAAAACCTGAAGACAATATGCCATTAAAAATGCTAGCCATAACATGGATTTTTTTTAATGTACATAAACAATACAAGGGCTGCAGCCATATTTAACTAACAGATCGGTTGATGGCCTCTGCAACTGGTCTTTGAAAATATATAATTTTCCTGTTGGTTTGTAATCTGAAGTGGATTTCTGTAATGAATGGATCAGTGGCCATTCTTTGATCCAACTGGATCAGTGCTCAGAATGGGAAAAGCAGTCCACATTCAGGCTGGAGAGTTATTGGCAGCCTCAATAATTTAAATCTATTTTCACTGTGTATGTAATAGCTAGCCAATGCCCAGAGATTGTTATTCTGAGCAATCCAGTCAAATATTCAGTGGCTTTGACTTTCGTGTCAATTGGCCGTTGGATGTAGATATTCCTACAAGATATGGTTTCACTCAAATCAACTGTTACGGTACAAACATTATAAAACAAGAATAGAATAAGCATCTTTCTGATGTAGTGCAACTCTTATCCACTCACTGCTGTGAATGAAGATCTATCTTTGAATATTGGTAAAAATGGATTCCAATGTGATGAGACATTTAATAGCTCTGTTGTGAATTCATTTTTTAGAGGGATTCCTGATTGTTATTTTTTATTGCTGATCTGTTGAGGTGCATGAATCTCCATTGCCACGAGTCTGGAGATCAAAACACCAAGGCTGCAGAAGTACAGCATACTGTGTTATGATGCTGTGTATTGGATCTTAAAGTTAGGATCTTAGATACTAAATAGCAATGATCGATACCGACTTACTCTTTACCTAAGCTAGGAGTATTTAATGCTGTGTCCATCAGCTGTCAAACTAATAAAGGCCAAATACAAATAGCTAAGATGTAAGATCAGTTTCAAACTCAACTAGTCAGATTTGTATCCAAATCATAACGGTTAACATCTGTATTAAAACCTGTCATAATATGCACACTTTTTTTCTTGCGTGCGTGTCTCATGCCTTGTGTTTGCGTGTCTCATTTGTGTCTTGGCATTACCTTGTTCTAGGCACTCTCATTTCAGAATGCGCTCTTGCTCACGTTTCTCCTTTTTCTCTCCTGTCTCGCCTAAATTAACAGTCCAGTTTTGTTTGCTTGACTACACAGTTTGGTTACAGGACTTCTGACTGTGCATTGTATACATAAACAGCATGGAAAAAGGTTAAGTACCTGTGTCCAGAGATTGTAAGACCTAGTCAAGACTTGCTGTGTATATTGTAATATGTTAAATGACAAAAGACAAGCCCTTTGTATTATAGTCATGCAGTCTTATGTATGATAAATTGAACAATTGGTCCTCATTCTTTCTTTCTTGTGTGTGTGATTATTTCTAGGTTTCAAAAACTGAGTTTTGCCTCTGAGATACGCTGATTCAAGCATTATCCTATTCCAAAAAAAAAGTACAGGAATGTGCTGGAAATTCATTAGTCATTGGTAGAATATTTTCTCATAAGACCTGAAATAATACTTAACACTACACTGATATGCAATTCCATTATTTTACTCAATTTTCTCCCAACCAGTTTAATTGCCATTTGGTGTCCTTGTTAGTTCTTGATACTGATTGTAGATTGAACTATTGTCTCTTTCCTCCACCTACTGTTTGACCAAAGATGGCAGGCAGGTTAAGAAACGTACAATTGTTTTTTTTTTCTGGCACCCAATACAATGTCTGGTAAACCCAATGAGTTCACTTTGGCTGTGGAGATATGGGGATAGAGCAAGTTGAAAAGGAATTTGATTTTCTCTTCTTTGTACATTGAAATTAATATAATACCACAGGTGAACAAGTGATAGACCAAAGGAAATTACTGCAGATGCTGGAACTCCCCAGTTACCAGCACCACCTGTACAGAGAAAATAAAGTTAATATTTCAGAGATTTGACCTTTATCTGTGACTTGCGTAAATGAGTACAGCACTTTAATTTTAGTTGCATTAAGCAAACGTTTACAATATTTCCGAAGAATCTTTTTAGCAAATTTTGCCAGTGGTCCACTTGTTCTAGGGCTGTAAGTAATTTTGTAAAACTGATTTCCCCCCCCCCCCCCCCAGTCAAAACCAAATTACTGATTTCACACCAGTATACGAAACAAGTGGAATCTGTCATATTTCTCAAAATGCAAATGCATTATGAACAAAATGGCAGTTTACCTTATTAAACTAACATAATACTACAACGTTGGGGGGTTTTACACTTATGTACAGTCCATCAAATGATCACTGCCAAATTTTTCCTCAAGGAAAAAATCCCTTTAGATTCTCGTGTTTAGTTCTACTTCTGCCCAATAATTAATTCAAAACTTGTAAACGACGCTTAGGACTGGGTTAAAACTCTGCACCAGGACTGCTGATGTTAACGTTTGAGACCAGATTATTATATTTGTGTTTGGCCAGTAGGCGTAATGTGTATTGTTACAAATATATTAATGTATATTTTTAATAAAGTAATACCTGTTAACGTAGTTGGCAGAAAGGATTTCGCAGAAAAATTGAATTCAATAGAACATATCAGTTTACCACCGTGAAAAATGCAGCAACTTCCTTCTGGCTCATCTACAGCAATATTCCATGGAGAAGTTTTTTTTTAAAAGCTAGTATTTTTAAAGCAGATTTCATGCTGAAATGGCGATAGAACCTCGATGTTTGTATTCCCAAACATCATGACGTGGCCTCGTGATCAAAACCTTGTTGGGATTTTTGCAGCTTTTTCTCAGATGCCACAAGATTATTATTAAAAAGTTGAATATATACTTTTGCACGTGTGATTACTGACTTACCTTTCTGCCAGAATCAAAGTAATCTGAAAATAGAGCTCACCATGGCATGGTGGCGCAGCTGGTAGAGTAGCTGCCTCACATCGCCAGAGACCCGGGTGTGATCCTGACCTTGGGTGATGTCTGGGTGGAGTTTGCACATTCCCTGCGTAATTGCATGGGTTTCCTCCAGGTGCTCCAGTTTCCTCCCAAAGAATTGCTGGTTTGTAAGTTAATTGGCCTCTATAAATGCCCTTTGTGTATATTGAGCAGATATGAAAGTGGACTAACAGAACTAGTATGAACAGGTAGAAACAAGAAACTGCAGATGCAGGTTGACAAATAGAGGCAAAGGGATAGTCAGCACGGTTTTGCTCGTGGGAGATCGTGTCTCTCAAACCCAATTGAGCTTTGAAGATGTGTTCAAAACGGTTGGCAGATCTGCAGACGTATAAGGATTTTAGCAAGGCATTTGGCAAGATTCCACATGATAGGCTGCTCTGGAAGGTTATATCGCATGGGACCCAAGATAGCTGACTGGATAGAAAAGTGGATTCTTAGAAGGAAGCAGAGGGCGATGGTGGAAGGTTGCTTTTCAGACTGGAGGCCTGCGACTGGTGGTGTGCCTCTGGGTTCTGTGCTGGGATCATTGCTGTTCAGCTATGTCAATGATTTAGAACGCACAAGGCATGATTAGCAAGTTTTCAGATGATACCAATGTGGGTGGTATTGTAGGTAATGAAGATGGATGTCAGAAAATGCAGCAGGATCTTGATTGGTTAGGCAGGTGGGCTGAGGAATGGTTGATTGAATTTAATACAAAGAAAGAGCATTTTGGGAAGTATTTAACCAGGGCGGGAGCTACAAAGTGAATGTTAGGGCTCTTGGAAATGTTGTAGAGCAGCAGGATCTAGGAGTGCAGGCACCCAGTTCCTTGAAAGTGGCACCACAGGTATATAGGGTGCTGTAAAAGGCTTTTGGCGCATTGGCCATTCATTATCAGTATTGAGTATGGAAGTTGGGAGGTCATGTTACTGTTATATAAGACATTGGTGAGGCCACATTCAGAGTATTGTGTTCAGTTTTGGTTACCATGTTCTAGGAAAGATGTCGAGCTGGAAAGGGTGCAGAGGAGATTTGCAAGGATGTTGCCAAGACTTGAGGGTCTGAGCTATAGGGAGAGGTTGAGCCGGCTAGGACTTCATTCTTTGGAGTGCAGGAGGAGGATAGGTTATCTTATAGAGGTGTACAAAATTATATGGGGAATAGATTGGGTAAATGCAGTGCGTTTTGCCCAGAGTTGGGGAATGGAGAGCCAGAGGACATATGTTTAAGGTAAGGAAAGAAAGATTTGGTAAAAATCTGAATGGTAACCTTTCTACACAAAGGGTGGTGGAGGAGTTGGAGGAGGTAATTGAGGCAGGTACAATCAACATTTAAGAGACAATGGGATAGGACAGGTTCAAAGGAATAGGGGGCAAGTGCAGGCATATGGGACTAGCAGGCATATGGGACATTCTTGCCATAGGAGGACAGAGAAGGTTCACCAGATTGATTCCTGGGATGGCAGGACTTTCATATGAAGAAAGACTGGATATACTCGGCTTGTACTCGCTAGAATTTAAAAGATTGGGGGGGGGGGGGGGGAAATCTTATAGAAACTTACGAAATTCTTAAGGGGTTGGACAGGCTAGGTGCAGGAAGATTGTTTCTGATGTTGGGGAAGTCCAGAACAAGGGGTCACAGTTTAAGGATAAGGGTGAAATCTTTTAGGACCAAAAAGGATTTTTTTTTTTTCACACGAAGAATGGTGAATCAGTGGAATTCTCTGCCACAGAAAGTAGGTGAGGCCAGTTCATTGGCTATATTTAAGAGGGAGTTAGATGTGGCCCTTGTGGTTAAAGGGATCAGGGGGTATGGAGAGAAGGCAGGTACAGGATACTGAGTTGGATGATCAGCCATGATCATATTGAATGGCGGTGCAGGCTCGAAGGGCCGAATGGCCTACTCCTGCACCTATTTTCTATGTTTCTGGTGTAGATGTGACATGTTGGTCGGCATAGGCAAGTTGGGCTGAATGGTCTGTATGACTGGAAGGGCTGGATGTACTCGGGATCAGCAGCAGATCTGGAGAAGATGGCTAGTTGGCGTTTCGGGTCAGGACTGAAGAAGGTTTCGCGTCTGACGAAGGGTCCCGACCCGAAACGTCACCTATCCATGTTCTCCAGAGATGCAATGAGAGATTAGTTACACCAGCACTTTTGGTGTGAACGGGTGATCAATGGCAATACCTACTTTCATGCTACATTTCTAAACTAAACGCTCGTCTCCCAACAGCGAAAGAATAAGAATTGCCGAAAAGTAAACCGTGTTATTCAGTTTAGCAAACCTTAATATCAGCTAAAACGTAGAGGAGAGGTAAAGTATATTGCCCCCTCCCCAGTGCTGTGTATAAGCTTCAATTACAGTATTAACAAATCCAGTAAATTGCTTTGGAGGCGGATACTTAGTTTAGCAAAGGAAATGAGTCATCGGGGCGGAATATGCTACTTCCCCTTTTGTGAATGTGTTTTAGTGAATGACTAATGCAAATCTTTGCGGAGGTTTGGGTGACTGTCCGTGCGGGAAATCCATTGCGAAAGAAAAGCTCAGCTCCATTAATACAGAATAGAAAGCGATGTTATAGAGTTTTCTGTTTTCATTAAGGACCCTTGTTGAACAAGTGTCTCTGCTCAGATATTTAGGCCGTGTTATCTGAAACCCTTTTCCACAATAAGCAGTAGACTCCCTTACTCCATTGTGTGGGAAGGAACTGCAGAGGCTGGTTTAAACCGAAGATAGACACAAAACGCTGGAGTAACTCAGCTGGTTAGGCGGCATTTCTGGAGAAAGGGAATAGGTCGCTTTTTATAACCATTGGAGAAACTTTGCGTCGTTTTTTTTTAACCCATTCCTTCAAGGTAAAGCCCAGCTTATTACATGAGCGTTGTCACTGAAAGGAGATTGGACAGAGGACGAGTCTTCCTATGCGAATTATATTAGTCTCCACCACGTTTCGTGTTTTAAAAAAAAATGGTGTAACAGCTAATAGGCCGATAATGGAAGGGTTCCCATTTTATCGGTGAGGTTGGGTGTGGGGTCGTTGGAATAGCTCTTCAGCTCCAGAAAAGTGTCGCCGCTGCACTTATCAGTGTTGATAGGAAGGACCCGTGTCTCCTGTGTTAAATTATGCTGCAAACTGGGAATTTGCATCGCGCTCTTAACGATATTGACTATCCCTAAACCGATTTTTTAACGTTGCATCGTGCATTCAGGAGCGCGGCTGCCCCCAATTTTAGTTCCAAACGACACTGCCTGACTGCTCGCCTGCCGGGTAACTGCAGATTAGATAAAACTCAAGTGAAAGTGTTTAATTCTGAATCTATCGAACCCTTGCTCATTTCTTATTTATCTTACCATTCAGCAGTTCTTTACGTCATTAAATACTAGCTAATCCAGAATTAGAGGATATTTTCACACTTTACTATTTTACATTCTTCAGACGATTAAATTAGACTTAATATTTTGAGGATGTTAAGGGACTGTCTCACTTTCACGACCTAATCACGATCTCTGCCGAGTTTGCCCTTGACTTGTAGTCGCAGCATGGTCGTGATGCTAGTCGTAGGTACTCGTGGCATCAAGTAGGTCGCGGCGTTTTTCTAGCCTGATGAAAAATGTCCACGAGTAAAAAAGGTTGTGAATTAGGTCGTGAAAGTGGGACAGGCCCTTTACTTGTGGGAAGCAGGAATATGTGGAGATGATGTTTCCACTCGTGGGAGAGTCTAGGACCAGAAGTCATAGCCTCAGAATTAAAGGACTGTCCTTTAAGAAGGAGACGAGGAGGAATTTCTTTAGTTAGAGGGAGGTGAATCTGTGGAATTCATTGCCACAGAAGATTGTGGAGGCCAAGTCAATGGACATTTTTAAGGCAGCGATAGATTCTTGATTTGTATGGGCGTCAGGGGTTATAAATGTGAGGTTATCCACTTTGGTGGCAAAAATAGGAAAACAGACTATTATTTAAATGGAGGCCGTTTAGGAAAAGGGGAGATGCAGCGCGACCTTGGTGTCATGGTACACCAGTCATTGAAAGTAGGCATGCAGGTACAGCAGGCAGTGAAGAAAGCGAATGGTATGTTAGCTTTCATAGCAAAAGGGTTTGAGTATAGGAGCAGGGAGGTTCTACTTCAGTTGTATAGGGTCTTGGTGAGGCCACACCTGGAGTATTGCGTACAGTTCTGGTCTCCAAATCTGAGGAAGGACATCATTGCCATAGAGGGAGTGCAGAGAAGGTTCACCAGACTGATTCCTGGGATGTCAGGACTGTCTTATGAACAAAGACTGCATAGACTCGGTTTATACTCTCTAGAATTTAGGAGATTGAGAGGGGATCTTATAGAAACTTACAAAATTCTTAAGGGGTTGGACAGGCTAGATGCAGGAAGATTGTTCCCGATGTTGGGGAGGTCCAGGACAAGGGGTCACAGCTTAAGGATAAGGGGGAAATCCTTTAGGACCGAGATGAGAAGGACTTTTTTCACACAGAGAGTGGTGGGTCTCTGGAACTCTCTGCCACAGAGGGTAGTTGAGGCCAGTTCATTGGCTATATTTAAGAGGGAGCTAGATGTGGCCCTTGTGGCTAAGGGGATCAGAGGGTATGGAGAGAAGGCAGGTACGGGATACTGAGTTGGATGATCAGCCATGATCATATTGAATGGCGGTGCAGGCTCGAAGGGCCGAATGGCCTACTCCTGCACCTAATTTCTATGTTTCTATGTTTCTATTTGGAGAAGGCAGGAGAATGGGGTTAGGAGGGAAAGATAGTTCAGCCATGATTGAATGGGGGAGTAGATTTGATGCACCGAATGGCCTAATTCTGTTCCTATCACTTATGAGTAGGCCAACAAGCCCCTTGTGTTTGCTCCACCATTCATTAAGATGATGGTTTGTCAGTCTTGGTCTCGTCACCACTCTCCAACTCTTTGCCAATACACTTTGACATCTCTCCACTTAAAATATGTCAATTTCTGCATCCTCACCGACTCGGCCTGCTTGGCTCGGGGAGAGGGAATCCCAAAGGTTAATGCCACTGGAAATAAATTTCTCATTCCATCTGAAATGGCTGATTACTTATTCTGAACCAGTTCCTTAATTCTAGATATATCCACAAGGAGAAACTGTTCCTTAGAATGCAAATAAAAAAGTAAGATGACTCCTCATTCTTCTAAACTTCAACATGCATCAGCACAATCTATACTATGTTTTCTTTTTGCAAGTTGGAATCAACAGTGAACCTCTCTGCACTGCCTCCAAAGCAAGTGTATTATCTTTTAAATGTGGAATCCAAAGTTATTGGTATTGTTTTATGATTGCCGCATGTAGAGAGCAACAGTGGAGCAGCTGTATAGTTGCTGCCTTATAGTGCCAGAGATGGGGGTTCGATCCTCACTGTACGGAGTTTGTACATTCTCCACAGGGCGCGTGGGCTTTCTCTGGGTGCTCCGGTTTCTACCCACATTCCAAAGATTTGTAGGTTCATTGGCTTCTGTAAATTGTGACTAGTGTGTAGGATAGTGCTGGCGTATGGGGTGATCACTGGTCGGTGCGGACTCAGTGGGCCGAGGGGCCTGTTTCCATGCTGTATATGTAAAGTAAAGTGACAAGGAAAAGCTTACAAGGAAAAGCATACTATACATGAGTATAATCAAGCCATGCACGTACAACAAGTAGTACAAAGAGAAAAATACCAGAGTACAGAATAAATTGTTACTGCATGATATAGTTAGTTACAGAGAAAGTGCAGATGAAAAATAAATTGCAATGAGGTAGGTTGAGAGATCGAATGTCACCCCAGATTATGGGAGGACCATTCATAGTTTTCCTGAATCGCTTCGATACGATACAATAAAACGTTATTTATCCCAGGAATTTGCACAGTTCTTCAGGTATGGTTTTATCAGTGTCCTGCAAAATTGCATCAAAATATTCCTATTGTTATACTTAACACCCCATGCAATAAAGTCCAATGTTCTATTTACCATCCTAATTACTTGGTGTGCATGCTTGCTAAAATTTTGTGTTTCTTGTATTGAGATATTTATTCTTTTTATTTAAATAATTTGTATTTCATTCATCCCTCCAGAATACATAACTCACAGTTTCCCATATTCTACACTTATCTGTAATCTGTGCTTTTTTTCTCCAAATTTGATATAACTGTTAATGTTCTTTGTTAATCCCTGTTGAATCTTTTCAGCTTATAAGAATGTAGTAGCACCAGCATACCTTCTTTGTGATTTCACCCATGTGCTGGCCCCAGTTCAGCTCATCCGAGATGTTAACACCCAGAAAGTTGAAGCTGCTAACTCTCTTCATTGTTGACCCACCAATGACTTGTTTATTACCTCAGGTTCAACTTGAAATGGTGGCATCTATGGTCACTCTTCCCTGGGAGATCCTTTGACCTTGATCAAGAATTCACCCTGTTTACAAGTTCATCACTTCTGATGACGAAGGGTCTTTGAAATGAAACACTGACTGTTTCTCTTTCCTAACCTGCCATGGTTTCTGTTTTTATTTCAGATTCCCAGTGTCTGCAGATTTTATTTTCACTTAATCCTGCCTCATTGGTCAATATCAGTCACAAAATAGTTTGCTCTCTGATTGTTTCTGCAATAAATTTAGAAGCCATCTTGAATACATTTTATAGACTCATCCTCAAGGCTGTTCTTGGCAATTTGATTTTCCAATCTATATGATAATTAAAATCACACATGAGTATTGCAGTACTTACAAGCCTCTATTATTGATTTATTCTCCGTCCTACAGTGTAACTCGTATTAGAAGGACTTTATGCTAATGACTTCTTAACCTTGCTACATTGTTCTCCATCCAAATTGATTTTCACATTGAACTTCTGAGCTAGTATCAATTCTCATTAATGTAGAGATCTTATCCTTTGCTGACAGAACTATATCAACAACTTTTTCTTTCTGCCTATCCTTCTGATATGTCAAATACCCCTGTACACTCAGTTCCAGGCTTTGTCATTTTGCAGCCCATGTCTTCCGTAAGGGCTACCAGATCAGAACCATTTATTTCTGCAAATGACATTTCAGGTCAGTACCAGAGCAAAGAAGGGTCCCAATCAGAAACGTGTACATGGGAACTGCAGATGCTGGTTTACTTCGAAGGTAGACACAAAATGCTGGAGTAACTCAGTGGGGCAGGTAGCATTTCTGGGTAAAAGGAATGGGTGACGTTTCGGGTTGAAACCTTTCTTCAGACTGGAGTCTGAAGTCTCTTCCCTTCCCATCCCTTCTATCCAGAGATGCTGCTTGTCCCACTGAGTTCCTCCAGCATTTTGTGTCCATCATCCCAACCTGAAACGTTGTCAGTAGAAATGAAGACTTCGCCTGGGAACTGAAACTACATATTTGATATATCAGAAGAATCGGTGCATTTTGCTCTGCAAAAGTTGCTGACTTTTTCAAGCTGGAAAGGGGGAAGAGACGATTTACAAGGATTCAAGGGCCTGAGTTATATGGAGAGGTTGAGCAGGATAGGATTCCATTCCTTGGAGTGCAGGGGGATGAGGGGCGATCTTATAGAGGTGTACAAAATCATGAGAGGAATAGATTGGGTAAATGCACAGAGTCTCTTGCCCAGAGTAGGGGAATCAAGAACCAGAGGACATAGGTTTAAGGTGAAGGGGGAAAGAGTTAATAGGAATCTGAGGGGTACATTTTCATACAAAGGGTGGTGGTTGTATGGAACGAGCTTCCGTAGGAGGTAGTTGAGCTAGGTACTATTGCACCATTTAAGAAACATTTAGGTAGGTACATGTATAGGATAGGTGTAGAGGGATATGGGCCAAACGCAGGCAGGAGGGACTAGTGGGCAAGTTGGGCCAAAGGGTCTGTTTCCACGCTCTATGACTCTGACCCACTGAGCTTCATCAGCAATTTATTTTTTGCTCAAGATTCCAGCATTTGCAATCTCTTGCGTTCCCATTTATTTTTATTCTGCCAGCTGTCTGTGTGGAGTTTGCATCTTCTCCCTGCAACCTTGTGGGTTTTCTCCTGGTGCTCTGGTTTCCTTCCACACGCCAAAGACTTGCGGGTTTGTAACTTAATTGGCTTCTGTAAATTGACCCTAGTGTGCAGGATAGTGTGAAAGTGTCATCGTTGGTCGGTGCGGACTTGGAGGGTCGAAGGGTCTGTTTCCACGCTGTGTCCCTAAACAACTCACCTACGCTTTTAGTAATGCCAGGTGCATACAGCTATTAAAGATATTGAACAGATTTTTTGAGGAAACTTTTGCTTCTGTAACGCAGCTAGTTCCCTCTCTGAATTACTCAAATTCCTGGAAGAGGGCGCCATAACTGTGTGGGAAAGATAACAGGGATACTGTCTCTTTTGGACTCTCTTTAAATGCAATGTCAGCGTCACTCCTTCAGCTTCAACCCTTTCCTTTCAACTCTTGTACATAATTGCTTAAACATCAGGCTTTGTCTTCCTTTGATGTGCCAGCTGTGATGAACACTAAGCTAACGCCACACAGCTCGTTGGAAAAAACATATTACCACAGCCAATAATACAGTTTGAGGAAGGGTCTCGACCCGAAACATTCCCCAGAGATGCTGCCTGACCTGCTGAGTTACTCCGCCACTTTGTGTCCTTTTGTGTATTAACCAGCATCTGTGGTTCCTTGTTTCTATACAAATAATACCTTGTTTTCTCCAATTGTACTTTGTTCTCCATGGACTAGGATTGACTAAGATTTCTCTCTTCTCCCTGTACACAATGGCAATATTTTTTACTTGGTGGTGGACATTCAGAGTCACCACACCGCCATGACTGATTTCAATGAAACTTACTGGGGGAAAATGCAATGATACAGCTGGTCTTTTACTGCCTGTGTATCGTTTTGTGCCCCCAGTGGGAATAGTAAATGACCGCATGTAACAAAAAGGCTGCTTATTTGAAAAAAAAAAGATTTTCCATTCTAACTCACGGACCATCGATCACCCATTCACGCTAGTTCTAAAGAAACGTGTCACTCCTTCACCTTCTGCACTTTCCTTTCAACTCTTGCACATAATTGCTTAAACATCACGCTAGGTCTGAAGAAGGGTTTCGGCCCGAAACGTTGCCTATCCCCTTCGCTCCTTGGATGCTGCTGCACCCGCTGAGTTTCTCCAGCCTTTTGTGTACCCACGTTAGTTCTATGTTGTCCCACGTTCGTATCCACACCCTACACACTATAACCATATAACCATATAACAATTACAGCACGGAAACAGGCCTTCTCGGCCCTTCAAGTCTGTGCCGACCATTTATTTTCCCCTAGTCCCATCTACCTGCACTCAGACCATACCCCTCCATTCCCTTCCCGTCCATATACCTATCCACTTTACTTTTAAATGTTAAAATCGATCCTGCCTCCACCACTTCTGCAGGAAGATCATTCCACACAGCCACCACTCTCTGAGTAAAGAAGTTCCCCCTCATGTTACCCCTAAACCTCTGTCCCTTAATTCTAATGTCATGCCCTCTTGTTTGAATCTTCCCTACCCTCAATGGGAAAAGCTTATCCACATCAACTCTGTCTATCCCTTTCATCATTTTAAAGACCTCAATCAAGTCCCCCCTTAAACTTCTGCTCTCCAAAGAATAAAGACCTAACTTGTTCAACCTTTCTCTGTAATTTAGTTGCTGGAACCCAGGCAAAATTCTAGTAAATCTCCTCTGTACTCTCTCTATTTTGTCGACATCCTTCCTATTATTAACACTGGACTCAAGTTACGGAGACCCATTAACCTACAAGCCTGCTTGTCTTATGGGCCTGTCCCACTTAGGTTATTTTTGACAGTCGCCTGAAAAACTGGCGACCCCAATTCCTTTCCCAGAATGCTACTCTCCCCCCTTTTCCCAGAATGAGGGAACTCCTCACGACCATGAAGGTGACTACCCGGCAACCATCCGTGAACATGTGGCAACCACATTGTCTCCTGCAGTCGCCAAAAAAGTTGCCTAAGTGGGACAGGCTCATTGGGGACGTGGGAGGAAACCCAAGATAGTTTATAAGTTGAAGGAGCCGAATTAGGCCAATTAGACCATCAAATCTACTCTGCCATTCAATCATGGCTGATCTATCTTTCCCCCTCAACCCCATTCTCCTGCCTTCGCCCCATCACTCCTGACACCTGTACTAATCAGGGGAATCTGTCAATCTGTGCCTTAGAAATATCCATTGACTTGGCACAGGGAGAACGTGCAAACTCCACACAGTCAGTAGCCGAGGTCAGGATTGAACCCAGGTCTCTGGCAATGTGAGGCAGTGGCTCTCCCAAACCTATTGGATTCGAGTCCGGTTCCGGCTAATTGTCTCTATGTGAATCTGGTCAGTTGTTCAAAGTTTGCTGATTAAATGTTAAAATGGTCATCTCTTACCTCACTGCCATTTCTCCCTTGAAGGGCGGCACAGTGGTGCAGCGGTAAATTTGTTTCCTTGCAGCGCCAGAGACCTGGGTTCACTCCTGACGGCAGGTGCTGTCTGTATGGAGTTTGTGCGTTCTCCCCGCGGCCTGTCTGGGTTTTCTCCGGGTGCTCCGGTTTCCCCGCACATTCCAAAGACGTGCGGGTTTGTAGGCTAATTGGCTTGGTGAAATAGTAAATTGTCCCTAGTGTAAGATAATGCTAGTGTTGGGGCATGGACGGAGGGCCAAAGGGGCAGGTTCTGCGCCGTATCTCTAAAAGAAGCTAAACTAAAGTGGTTGAAATGAAGTTGAAACGCTCTTTGTATTATGCGGGCCTAATTCATTTCCCATCGTGCTGGCAATTGGAAACGGCCTGGCAGAAGCTGTGTGGGACACATTGATGTTACGCCGCAGACTTTCACTGCCATCTCATTTCTGATCTTTGCGCAATGTGGTTCCCATTTCCCTGTGAGTGAGCAATGAAGGCTATGGGTTGTCACCAGAAGCTCCAGCTTCCACCAGCAGCAAAGGAAAGTATGTCCAGTTTAGAGATTCAGCGTGGAAACATGCCCTTTGGTCCACCGAGTCCACGCCGGCCAACGACCACCCATGCACTAGCGGTATCCTGCACACCAGGGCCAATTTACAGAAGCTAATTAACCTAAAAACCTGCACGTCTTTGGTGTGTGGGAGAAACACTCATGCGCTCACAGGGAGAATGTACAAACTCCATTCAGCCAGCACATGTAGTCAGGATCAACACGCTCTCTGGCGCATTAAGGCTTGAGCACCTCTACTGCTACGCCACTGTGTCGCTCTCTGAAGAAGCGTCCCAACCCGAAATGTCACCTGCCCATGTTCTCCAGAGATGCTGATTGACCCACTGACTTACTCCAGCATTTTGTGTCCTTTTGCGTAAACCAACATCTGCAGTTCGCAGTTTCTAAAATGTGTTGTGTGATGTGTGGCTGATACCAGAAATAAGTTCAAGCTCCACAAAGGAATATTTTGGGCCGGTGAATTTCCTGATGGGTACAATTTCACTTGAAAGTGACCTCAAGCAAAACTTGTCCCAAGAAAAAGTGCTTTTATACATATATTCAGAGGGTAGTCAGGGCAGCACAGAAGATAATCGGCTGCCCTCTCCCCTCTCTACATCTCCCGCAGCCTCAGCAGGGCGAAGAACATTATCAAGGACAGCTCCCATCCTGCATTTGGCCTGTTCAACCTGCTACCCTCAGGGAGGCGCTATAGATGTATCAGCACAAGGACAAATAGACTCAAGAACAGTTTCTTTCCAAAATCCATTATCTCCCTGAACTCACACATGCATTGACTTCACAGCCTAACCCCCGGACTTCCATCTATCCACCTACTGTAATTTGTACTGTAACTGTAATTTCCAATATGTGCAATAACCCATACTGGATATAGGAATCCTATTATCCATTCTATTTATCCATTGTCTTTTTATAGATATGTATATAGCGCCGCAGAAACTGTGCACCTTATCCCCCCCCCTTTTTTTGTTTTGTTTTGCACTGAGTAGGAGCAGCTTTTTAATCTCATTGTACATGTGTATAGTGACAATAAAAGGCATTCTGATTCTGATATATATTTTTTATTAATTGTGAACACAGCACGCAAACCAGCCTCCCTTCCAATGAAGGGAGACGCTTTAAGCGGCCTTGGCAAGGTCACCAGCATAATCAAAGCCCAGTCTCACCTTGGAATCAAAGACCAGTCTCGCCCTTTTCTCCCATTTCTCAAGAGATACAGAAATGTGAAAACACACACCTCCAGATTCAGAGACAGTTTCTTCCCAGCTGTTATCGGGTAAACTGAACCATCCTATTGTCAACTAGACAGCGGTCCTTCTTCTTTCGTCTGGCGTGCACAACCTAAAGTTGTTGGACAACTTGTTCTATTTGATCTTCTGTTTGTGCACGTCGAGTTGATTGCATTAGTCGAAACAAGGCGGACCACGTGAAGGTTGCAATCTTCCACCCCAGAGCGGTCCTGAGTTACCATCTACTTCATTGGAGATCCTCGGACTATCTTTAATCAGACATTGCTGGACTTTATCTTACATTAAACATTATTCCCTTTATCCTAAATCTGTACACTGTGGACAGAAGCATGCAAAAATGAAGCTTTTCATTGTACCTCTGTACATGTGACAATAAACTAAACTGAACTGAACTGAAAGCCTGCTTCTATACAAGAAGATATATCGGTAACTGGTTACAGAGCTCATTTAGTTTAATTTTAGGTTAGGGATACAGCAAGGAAACAAACCCTTTGGCTCACCGAGTCCTTGTTGACCTGCGATCCCTGCACACTAACACTGTCCAGCTCCCGCTTGGGACAATTTACAATTATACCAAGACAATTAGCCTACAAACCCGAATGTCTTTGGAATGTGGGAAGAAACCGGAGCTCTTAGAGAAAACCGACAAAGGTCACAGGGAGAACGTACAAACTCCATACATGAAAGCACCTGCAGTCCGGATCGAACCCCGGTCACTGGCGCTGTAAGGCAGCAACTCTACCGCTGTGCCACCGTGCCGCCCTCATTTAACCCATTTTTTGTCATTGATAAATCAGGAATGAATTAGACATTTTTTCCAAAGAGTTTTGTTTGACATATCCAGATTTGATAATTTTCTAAATTTGTAGCATGGGGCCATAGTTTAAGAATAAGGAGTAAGCCATTTAGAACGGAGACGAGGAAACACTTTTTCTCACAGCTGTTTCTCCCTGCCTCAAAAGGGGGTGGAGGCAGGTTCTCTGGATGCTTTCGAGATAGAGCTGGATAGGGCTCTTAAAAATAGCAGAGCCGGGGGTTAAGGGGAGAAGGCAGGAACGGGGTACTGATTGGGGATGATCAGCCATGATCACATTGAATGGCAGTGTTTGCTCTAAGGGTCGAATGGCCTCTACTCCTGCACCTATTGTCTTTTGTCATCTCTTTGGAACATGGAAACATACAGAATAGTGAAAAGCTTGTATAAGGTGGATGTGGAGAGGATGCTTCCACTAGTGGGAGAGTCTAGCACCAGAGGTCATAGCCTCAGAATTACAGGGCGTTCTTTTAGGAAGGAGATGAGGAGATATTTGTTTAGTCAGAGGGTGGTGAATCTGTGGAATTCTTTGCCACAGAAGGCAGCAGAAGCCATGTCAGTGGATATTTGTAAGGCAGAGATAGATATTTTTAAGGCAGAGATATACACTTGAATGGCCTAATTCTATTCCTATCACTTATGACCTTATGATTAATAAGTATGTGACATCTGCCCAAGCTGTTAACAACCATTGTAAAAGCAAATTTACCCTGGGACTTTGCCTCGAGTTAAGTACAATTAAATTGGTCAAATTACTACAAATTATTATTATGCCCTTGGCTGCCTCATAAATAAGGCCTCCAGTTTGAGATCCAGGGAGAAACCTATTTAAATGTAAATTAAATCCAACTAATATGAATCTGTAGTAACTAATTGAATACATGTTCTGGGTTTTATGATGCGAGGTCTGGTCGTTGATTCTATTCAGTTAAAAGATTTAAAAAAAATCAAAATTATTGAGCAAATTGAATCTAAATCTGAGTGGATTTCTGCCCTCAGGGAACAGGTTTCCTAAGGGTTATTTCTATTGCATGTGCCAGTCATGGAAAAGGAGTGTCCAGGTGGTTTTGGTGGTAAATGAAGGGAAATTCCTTCCTTGATATCCTCTTCGCTACAGCAATTATGAAATACTTTATGGAATGGAATATTTTATTGTCACATGTGACAAGACACAGTGAAATTCTTTGCATGGCATCCAGGGAGAGCTAGCTAACGGGTTACAGAATTTGCCTAATGATAGGAACATAGAACATAGAACATAGAAAAATAGGTGCAGGAGTAGGCCATTCGGCCCTTCGAGCCAGCACCGCCATTCATTGTGATCATGGCTGATCATCCAACTCAGTATTCCGTACCTGCCTTCTCTCCATACCCCCTGATCCCTTTAGCCACAAGTGCCACATCTAACGCCCTCTTAAATATAGCCAATGAACTGGCCTCAACTACCTTCTGTGGCAGAGAATTCCAGAGACTCACCACTCTCTGTGTAAAGAATGTTTTCCTCATCTCGGTCCTAAAGGAATTCCCCTTATCCTAGGCTGTGACCCCTTGTTCTGGACTCCCCCAACATCGGGAACAATCTTCCAGCATCTAGCTTGTCCAACCCCTTAAGAATTTTGTAAGTTTCTATAAGATCCCCCTGGAATCTTCTAAATTCCAGCGAGTACAAGCCTAGTCTATCCAGTCTTTCCTCATATGAAAGTCCTGACATCCCAGGAATCAGTCTGGTGAATCTTCTCTGTACCCCCTCTATGGCAAGAATGTCTTTCCTCAGATTTGGAGACCAAAACTGTACGCAACTAAACTAAACAACACAGAAACGGTAGGAAGCAGAGGGTAGTGATGGAAGGCTGTTTTTCAGACTGGAGGCCTGTGACTAGTGGTGTGCTTCAAGGATCAGTGTTGGGCCCATTGGGTTTTATCATCTTCAGGAACAATTTGGATGAAAATGTACAAGGCATGATTACTACATTTGCAGATAACATGAAAACATGGGTGGTATTATACAATGGTTCAATAGTTACTTTATTATCACATACCATCCTTTTTTTGCAAACAGATCAGTAAGACTATTGCTATACATAAGTACAATCCTCAGTTACGTGCATAATGCATAGAAACGGCCCAATGAGTCCAAATGCAAGAGTTGCCAGGGTTTTGGCACCATATTCAAAGTCCCAGATGCAGCTGGCCATAAAGGCCCATTGCTGAGGTTGCTTCCGTATTGAGCGCCAATGAACTGTTGTCCCTTCAGGCTCAGGGTTGCCTCCTGCAGCTGAGGGTGCGGAAGTCAAGACTCTCAATCTTCCTTTACCGGCCCTTTGTCCACCGCCGTCGCCGACTCTCCACACTCTCCCATTCCCGGTTTTCAGCCGCGAGCAGGGGGATGAGCCTTGGTCCCACTCCAGGTGGGTTCCCCGGTTCTACGGCTGATGAGCCAAAACCTGCTGCTGGGACATGGTAGCGGCTGGCTGTCCTTCGGCACCTTAGTGAAGATGGTTATCAATAATTACAGCCGGATCTTGAACAACTGGACAAGTGGGCCGAGGAAAGGCAAAGGGAGTTTGATTCAGATAAGTGTGAGCTGTTGCACTTTGGGAAGTCAAACCAGGGCAGGATCTACACAATGAATGGGTGTGTTACAGTGTGAGTATTCTTGCGGTATAGGTACATAGTTCTGGAAAGTGGCATCATAGATAGAAAGGGTGGTGAAGAAGGCATTTGGCACGCTGCCCTTCATCAGTCGGAACTGATTATAGAAGTTGCGATGATATGTTACAATTGCACAAGACGTTGGTGAGGCTGCCGTTGGAGTATTGTGTACAGGTTTGGTCACACTGTTATAGGAAAAATGCCATTAAGCTGGAAAAAGTGCAGAGATAAATTCTGAGAATAGAAATCTGGTGGCCGATTAGGAAAAGGGGAGATGCAACGAGACCTGGGTGTCATGGTACACCAGTCATTGAAAGTAGGCATGCAGGTGCAGCAGGCTGTGAAGAAAGCAAATGGTATGTTAGCATTCATAGCGAAAGGATTTGAGTATAGGAGCAGGGAGGTTCTACTGCAGTTGTACAGGGTTTTGGTGAGGCCACACCTGGAGTATTGCGTACAGTTTTGGTCTCCAAATCTGAGGAAAGACATCCTTGCCATAGAGGGGGTACAGAGAAGATTCACCAGGCTGATTCCTGGGATGTCAGGACTTTCATATGAGGAAAGATTGGATAGATTCGGCTTGTACTTGCTGGAATTTAGAAGATTGAGGGGGGATCTTATAGAAACTTACAAAATTCTTAAGGGGTTGGACAGGCTAGATGCTGGAAGATTGTTCCCGATGTTGGGGGAGTCCAGAACAAGGGGTCACAGTCTAAGGATAAGGGGGAATTCCTTTAGGACTGAGATGAGGAAAACATTCTTTACACAGAGAGTGGTGAGTCTCTGGAATTCTCTGCCACAGAAGGTAGTTGAGGCCAGTTCATTGGCTGTATTTAAGAGGGCGTTAGATGTGGCACTTGTGGCTAAAGGGATCAGGGGGTATGGAGAGAAGGCAGGTACGGGATACTGAGTTGGATGATCAGCCATGATCACATTGAATGGCGGTGCAGGCTCGAAGGGCCGAATGGCCTACTCCTGCACCTATTTTTCTATGTTTCTATGTTTCTATGAGAATGTTGCTAGGAGTTGATGGCCTGAGCTAGAGGAAGAGGTTGGCAAAACTAGGACTTTATTCCTTGGGAAGCAGGAGGCTGAGGGGAGACGTATAAAATCATGAGTGGAATAGGCAGAGTGAATGCACGGAGAAGGAGAATCAATAACTAGAAGGCCTAGGTTTAAGATGAGAGAGGAAAGAATTAAGAGGAACCTGAGGAGCAACTTCATCGCACAGAGGGTGGTGGGTACATGAAATGAGATGCCAGAAGAAGTAGTTGAGGCCAGGACAATAACAGCACTTAAAAGACATTCGGACAGTACAAGGATAGAAAATGTTGGGAGGGTTATGGGTCAGACGTTTGTAAATGGGACTAGATTGGATGGGGCACCTTGGTCAACATGGGCAAGTTGGACCAAAGAGCTTGTTTCTATACTGTGTGAGTCAATGGCCATATGAGAGGTTTTGTTCTCTTAATTTTCAAGACATCATCAATCGAATCCTTAAAGGTTTTACTGTTCTCCTGACTATGTTTTCATTTCAACCTCCCATGAATTTGTTTAGTTTGGAGATACAGCATGGAAACAGAACCTTTAGCCCAGCAAGTCCATGCCGAACAACGGATCACCCTTTCACACTAGTTCTATGTTATCCCGCTTTCTCATCCACCCCCGACACACTCGGGGCAATTGTGCAGAGGCCAATTAACCTACAAACCCCAGTGTTTTTGGATGTAGGAGGAAACCGGAGCACCCAGAGGAAACCCACATGGTCACACAGAGAACATGCAAACTCCATACAGATAGTACCCGAGGACAGGATCGAATCCAAGTCTCTGACATCGTGGGGCAGAAGCTCTATCAGCCGTGCCACTCTGCCGCCCTTGCTGTGGGGTCCTGTGTTGAGTATATACTGTTCTGGGACTTACCTGACTCCCGATCTCAATGCCGAACTTTCCCATTTAATTTAATCTCCTTAGTCACAGCATAGAGGTCACACTACTCCAAACATCTGACAGCATGTTAAATGGCTGGGAGTACACTGCAACATCCCTCTTTATTCTCTGTGACCTTCTGCACGCACGGATGTTGCTCCTGGTGAGACATGTCTCACAGTGGAACGACAACTGTTGACATTATAGGCAGCCCTTCAACATCATCACCTGCAGTTCTTCTGCAGATCAAAGAGTGAGAATTTAACACCTTACAAACTCTCATCAATGAGGATGCTGCGATGTAACTGGTTTGGATTAATTTAATCTCCTTAAGGGCCTGTCCCACCAGCATGCAACTCTATGCGATGAGCGCGACCTAACGTGGTCGCTTGAGCCGTCCGGCATCGCGGGGCCGGTCCCACTTCGATCGCCGGAGCCGTGCGGAATTGTGCGGAGTTCGTCCCGACATCGCGTGGGGCTCTGAAAAACTGACTATGTTCAAAAATTCCGTGCGGCAACGGCTTGTCGGCTTGCTGTCGCCTCGACGCATTACGCACCGCCTTGACGTCGTGCCTCCATGAACCTGTAGGTGCCTCCGTGACCCTCTCTGTAGGTGCCTCCGTGACCCTCTCTGTGTGTGCCTCTGTGCCCCTCTCTGTGTGTCCCTCTCTGTCCTGGCGAAATTACCTTTAAGACTTCGCTCCAAGTTTGCCTCACTTTGCGTCGCGTTGCGCCGCTCACCCTCGCTGCCAGTTTGGTCGCGCTTGCCGCATGCAGGCGCTTGCTGGTGGGACAGGCCCTTTAAAGACTTCTTCGCCAAGACTTTTCTCCCTGCCATCAATACTGAGTTGATGTATGGAACAGGGTTTCTGTGTTTAGTTTAGTTCAGTTCAGTTTAGAGATAAAGCATGGAAACAGGCCCTTCAGCCCACCGAGTCTGTACCGACCAAGGATCATCCGTGCATTAGTTTTATCGCACACTAGGGACAATTTACCTTAAGTCTGCCTGCATTTTAATTACTTAATGTCTTTGCCCTGCAAATTCCATTGAATTTCTAATATGATCTAAAACCGCATTACTTAGTTTGATTGAACTCCCTAAGTTTGTATAGCATGCATGCCATGCATAGGGGTTGCTGGTTATGCCACAGTGTAGGTATGTTGCAAAACTTACCTTGAGCAGCGCTGCAGTTCTGCCGCTCCCCGTGTGCGCCACTTTGGCGCCTTTCAGAGGGGGGCGGGCTTAAAGTGCCGTTTTTCGACAGACAGGGAAAATCGATGAATGTTGGGCGATTTCGTTGCGGAAGAAAAATCGCTCCGACATTTGATGAATGAAGGTATTTTTAAATTACTCTAAATTATTTATTAACTAGAGTAATTTAAAAATCACCTTCAAAAGCCGTGAGCACCGACAACGGGAAGGATTTTGCGTAGGGGAGAAGAAAAGGTAGTTTATTTTTATATTAAAAGTTGGTTTTTCGGGAGGCTTTAATAATATTTTTATGTTGCGAAATGGGGTCCCAAAAAATGTATGAACAAACAATATTTTTCCTCCCGACTTCCCACTAACCGCAACGTTCCAATCCACTAAACGTATTCCACTAAAACCCACTCGCTAGTTGATTTAAATGGCCATTAATTTACAGGAATCAAACACTAAATTCCTTCCATTTGGCCCAGAAATTCATGAAAATGAGATTTAAAAATTATGTTATATTGTGGATTATTATGTGAATGTTATTTGGACACTTAGGCAATTTTTAAAAAGTTTATCTTTTCTTAAGAAATGGATAGATGTTTAGATCTACTCATTGAATTTTGTAATTAGCTACAATTAGATAACTAACTAATTATATGCTTTAATTTCAGGTCATCCAAGTAAGATTGTTTCATATTTGTTTCAGAATGCTTCAATCTATAATAACTGAAAATTTCATTCTCTTAATTTTTAAGAAAGTTATGGGCTTTTAACTTTTCCAGATCACAGCTTTTGAGTTAAGTCAATTGAAAGGCAATGGGGAACAAGGTGCTAATTTCCGAGTATGAAAATGGCCATAACTTTCTTAATACTGAAGATATGAAAGTAAATTAGGTGTCAAATTAAATTTCTTTTTATGCTTTATCTGATGGGATAAATTGCAGACTTGATTTTTTAAATCTCAAAATTTTGTAACATTGCTACACGGTGATGTCCGGTTATGTAATTCGTAGTTTAGATTAGACTTTAGAGATACAGAGTGGAAACAGGCCCTTCATCCCACCGAGCCCCCACTGACCAGCGACCACCCCGTACATTAACACACTCCTACACGCTAGGGGCTATTTACAATTTTACTGGCGATACAAACCTGCACGTCTTTGGAGTGTGGGAGGAACCCAGAGCACCCGGAGAAAAGCAGGGGGACAGGGAGAACGTACAAACCCCCTACATGTAGCACCCATAGTCAGGATCGAACCCTGGTCTCTGGCGCTGTAAGGCAGCAACTCTACTGCCCCGCGACTGTGCCGCCTCTACCAAAATGTATGGGACAATAGGAACAAAGTGCTGGAGTAAGTTGTGGTAGGGGGCGAATTGTGAATCCAGACCCTTCGGTTTGAAGAAGGGTCGCGACCCAAAACGTCACCCGTTCCTTCTTTCCAGAGATGCTGTCTGTCCCGCTGAGTTACTCCAGCTTTTTGTGTCTATCTTTTGTGAATCCAGAACAATGTTTTTACTGTGTATGATGGTACTGCAGATGCTGGTTTACGCTGAAGATAGACACAAAATGCTGGAGTAACTCAGTGGGCCAGGCAGCATCTCTGGAGAAAAGGAATAGGTGACGATTTGGATTGAAACCCCTCTTCAGACCGTAGTCTGAAAAAGGGTCTCGACCGGAAATGTCACCTTTTCCTTTTCTTCAGAAATGCTGCCTGATCTGTTGAGTTACTCCAACGTCTATATTTTGTGTCTATCTTCAATGTTCATACCGTTGGGTTGTAAGCTACCCAAGCAGAATAAGAGGTGCTGGTCCTTGAGTTAGAAACATAGAAATATAGAAAAATAGGTGCAGGAGTAGGCCATTCGGCCCTTCAAGCCTGCACTGCCATTCAATGTGATCATGGCTGATCATCCAACTCAGTATCCCGTACCTGCCTTCTCTCCATACCCCCTGATCCCTTTAGCCACAAGTGCCACATCTAACGCCCTCTTAAATATAGCCAATGAACTGGCCTCAACTACCTTCTGCGGCAGAGAATTCCAGAGGCTCACCACTCTCTGTGTAAAGAATGTTTTCCTCATCTCGGTCCTAAAGGAATTCCCCCTTATCCTTAGACTGTGACCCCTTGTTCTGGACTCCCCCAACATCGGGAACAATCTTCCAGCATCTAGCTTGTCCAACCCCTTAAGAATTTTGTAAGTTTCTATAAGATCCCCCCTCAATCTTCTCAATTCCAGCGAGTACCAGCCGAGTCTATCCAATCTTTCCTCATATGAAAGTCCTGACATCCTAGGAATCAGTCTGAGTTTGCGTGTGACCTCACTCTGGCCAATGTGAGAAAATAATGTTTGGTAGACAGTGGCAACCACCATGTTTAATTATTTCACTCTGGGTTTTGCTAATGTGTCATCTCGAAAAATTCCGCAAATTCTGGGTGATTGCATGTACCCTTTTTGGAGAAAGATGGGGAAAGTTTTACAGAGAAACCACCATTTCCAATTTGTTTCCTCTCTGATTTGGAATATAGTGCCTCCCATGAAGCTCGTAAAAAGACATTCCTTCTAATCTGAATTCCTTTCATAGAATTAAATAATTGCAGATACTGGTTCATACTAAAGTTTACAGCGAGGAAGCAGGCCCTTTGGCCCACTGAGTCAGCGCCAACCAGCCATCTCCACACAATAACACAATCCCACACACACTAGGGGCAATTTACATTTATGCCGAGCCAATTAGCCAACACACCTGTACGTCTAGGAGTATAGGAGTATTTGAATATAGGAGCAGGGAGGTTCTACTTCAGTTGTACAGGGTCTTGGTGAGACCACACCTGGAGTATTGTGTACAGTTTTGGTCTCCAAATCTGAGGAAGGACATTATTGCCATAGAGGGAGCGCAGAGAAGGTTCACCAGACTGATTCCTGGGATGTCAGGACTGTCTTATGGAGAAAGACTGGATAGACTCGGTTTATACTCTAGAATTTAGGAGATTGAGAGGGGATCTTATAGAAACTTACAAAATACTTAAGGGGTTGGACAGGCTAGATGCAGGAAGATTGTTCCCGATGTTGGGGAAGTCCAGGACAAGGGGTCACAGCTTAAGGATAAGGGGGATATCATTTAAGACCGAGATGAGAAAGACTTTTTTCACACAGAGAGTGGTGGGTCTCTGGAACTCTCTGCCACAGAGGGTAGTTGAGACCAGTTCATTGGCTATATTTAAGAGTTAGATGTGGTCCTTGTGGCTAAGGGGATCAGAGGGTATGGAGAGAACGCAGGTACGGGATACTGAGTTGGATGATCAGCCATGATCATATTGAATGGCGGTGCAGGCTCGAAGGGCTGAATGGCCTACTCCTGCACCTAATTTCTTTTGCTATGTTTCTATGTCTTTGGAGTGTGGGAGGAAACTGAAGATCTTGGAGAAAACCCCCGCAGGTCATGTGGGGAACATACTAACTCCATACAGACAGCAACCATAGTCAGGATCGAACCCGGGTCTCTGGCGCTGTAAGGCAGCAACTCTACCGCTGCGCCACCGTGCCGCACCATCTTCTGTAGAGTTAACGCAGAAGAGCTGGAGACCTTTGACTTCACTCTCAAACATCTGAGAAACAACTTACAAAGTGCAGTGGTGTGAATTCTGGCCCCAGCTATACACGGCTCATTTCTGAATCATTCCCAATTGACTGTGTAATGTTTAATTCATTAAAGATCTCAATGACAAGATGTCTCTTTGCTTAAAAATAATTCCACGAACAGAAAAATCTGATATGCTGCTGTGCATTTCTTTAATTTAATTTTAAACCATTCAGCTTAAAAATTGTACAGAAATCATACTTTCGGGATGTTATGCGGAATAAAAAAAGTAGAAGAACATTGTGTTTTTGAAGGGTTAACACGAGATCCATGATGTGATGCAAGGCCAGTGTAGGTGGCACTGTTTTCAAAGGAATGAATTCTCCGCCTTTGCCTTTTACCTTCACTCAGTCTGCCTTGGCGTTTGCAATCTCCCGGTTGCCAGACACTTTAACTCCCCCTCCCGTTCCCACACTGACTTTACTGCCCTGCAGCTGCTCCACTATCAGAGTGAGGCCAAATTGGATGAAACAGCATCTCATATTTCGCTTGGGCAGCTTACAACCCAGCAGCATGAAGAAGGGTCTCGACCCGAAACGTCACCTATCTCCTTCGCTCCTTAGATGCTGCTGCACCCGCTGAGTTTCTCCAGCTTTTTGTGTAACCCTCGATTCTCCAGCATCTGCAGTTCCTTCTATAATAGCATGAATATTGATTTCTCTAACTTCAAGTCACCCTTGCATCCCCTCTCTCTCTGTCCCTCCCCCACCATAGTCGTACTAGTTTCACTGTCGTCCTGCTGAGTTTCGCCGTTTGCATTACTCGTTAACATCTTCCCCCCCACAGCCAACAACGGACCATTGTGGGCTCCATCTTTCCTTGATCTTCGTTGCAGGCTTTGATCTGCCTTTTTTGCATGTCTTTCATTAATTTGCTCTTTGTACCTTTTCGTAGCTCTCGGTTCCCTCTCCATTGACTCGGCCTAAAGAAGGGTCTCGACCCGAAACGTCACCTATTCATATTCTCCAGCGATGCTGTCTAATCTGCTGAGATACTCCAGCTTTTACTGTCTATCTTCAGTTTAAACCAGCAACTGCGGTTCCTTCCTACAAATACCTTCAATTTGGTGACAGCTTCCTTTTACTTTCACAGTTGCAGTATTACCCAATCGGCAGATAGAATCCCTCAATCAACATCCATAAAGAAACATTTGGTCTCATCGCCTCTTGGAGTTTGTTGTGTGCAAATGGGCCAGCACATCTTCAACATTGTCCATGATTAAAAAGAACTGCACTAGCTCGAAAATTATGTTCCATGTCCTGAGTATCACCAGAAAATAAAAACTTAAAAGAACTAATGTAAATATAAAACATCCCTTTATTCAATAAACTGCTGCGACAGAAGTTGAAAATATTGAATGCAATTTGAAACAATTACAGAAATTATGGTTAGTATTTTCCATGATCTTGGTGATTGTGAAATAGCATTCTTTGAAACTTTAAAATAATATCAGTTTTTTTGTAATGGTCTAATGTTGCATGCTTCTCCGCCCTATGTAAGAAAGCCAAACATGAAAGTACAACACCTCAAGATAGACGCAAACTGCTGGAGTAACTCAGCGGGTCCATGCAACATCTCTGGAGAGAAGGACTCTGGAGTCTGAGGAAGGGTCTCGAACCCTGAACGTCGCCCATTCCTTTTCTCCAGAGATGCCGCCTGACTAGCTGAATTACTCCAGCATTTTCTGTGTCTATCCTCGGTGTAAACCAGCATCTGCAGGTCCTTCATGTACCCCATCTCAATCCTGATGCATCATTCAATGACATTACACCGGTTCTCCTGCCAGCCCTTTGCTGGTCTAACCCCCATGCACTATAACTACAGCCACCGCACTGTCGGCTGTCGTACAACTGGCCAGGGTAGTGGGGTTGTGAGTAGCAGTTTGCGAGATCAGAGGAGGAAGAGCGAGATGCAGACAGAGCCTGAGATTTACTTTGATGTTGCTGCAGACTTTGAACTATCCTTGGTGCCGTCACCTTCATTGAAGTAAGCTGGTTTGGTGCCCCATATATTGACTGCAAAATATAAACCAAACACCACATCTGACTCCCTGCCCCAAATGTAAGGCAATCATGATAAGCTCAGCCTCAACTACCTCCTCCGGCAGCCCGTTCCATACACCCACCACCTTTTATGTGAAAAAGATCCCATTAAATCTTTCCCCCCCCCTCACCTTAAACCGATGTCCTCCGGTTCTCAATTCCCCAACTCTGGGCCATAGACTGTGCATCTACACGATCTATTCATCTCATGAATTTGTACACATCTATAAGATCACCCCATCCTCCTGCGCTGAGAGAAATAGAGGCCCAACCTGCTCAACCTCTCCCTTCCTCAGTTCCCTCGAGTTCTGGAATGAAATAGACCACTAACCTCGTGCCTTAAACATCCCGTTCTGCAACCGTTTCCTCTTTTTAACTGATGGCTTTATGTCGCAACATGAAAACTGATGCTCCTCTATAAATTTGGGCTCAATATCTGAGGAGAGATGTGCCGGCGTTGGAGAATGTCTAGAGGAGGTTTACGAGAATCAACCCAGGAATGGCTGGGCTAACGTATGAGGAGCATTTGATGTTTCTGGGCCTGTGCTTGCTGGAGTTTAGAAGGATGAGGGGGAATCTCACCGAATACTGAAAGACCTAGATAGAGTGGATGTGGAAAGGAGATTTTTTTTAGTAGTGGGGCAGTTTAGAGGGCAGAGTTTCAAAATACATGGACGTACCTTTAAAATGGAGATGACAAGGAATTTCTTTAGCCAGAGGGTTATGGAATATGGAATTTATTGCCACAGATGGATGTGGAGGCCAAGACATTGGGTATGTTTAAAGTGGAGATGGATAGGTTCTTTGTTAGTAAGGGTGTCAATGGGTATGGGGAGAAGGCATGAGAATGGGCTGGAGAGGAAAAAATAGATCAGCCACGGTTGAATGGGAGTGTAGACTCGATGGACCGAATGGCCTAATTCTGCCCCTATGTCTTATGGTCTTATACAAATGAAACAAGAGTGACACACATTTAAAAACAGGCTATAATATAAACTAAAGGAGAACGTAAATAGCCAGGGGAAAGGTAAATATAGAATAAGTGTGAAAAGAAGGTTAAAATGAATGTGAGAAGAATTTTTTAATAAAAGAGTTAAACTGTCCATGAAGACTAAAATAAAACAGAGCAACAGAGGCATAATGCAAGATATGTTTTTTTTTAGGATACAACATATTTAGACAGAGTGGAAAAAAAAAATATTAATGGTGAGTTTGAAAGATAATGTACAGCAGTTGAATAAAGTGAAGTGGCTAGCAATCAGAATGACAGAAATAGAATCATTTGAAAGCAGATAAGAGGCAATAAAGGATTGATCGCGATGAAGGTTGAACGACAGAAAGAGGAAGCGTGAAAGAAATATGCAAACAAATTAGGGAAGCGGACAAAAAAATCGTGGGCTATTAATAAATAATAAATCAGATAGCCTAACAGTATCTGGCCGGAAGAGAAAACAAATTAGGATTTTAGTTTACAACACTCCTGTCCAATCCTTGTGCAAGACGTTTAATGATAAAATATTAATTGTTGCAGAGCATGAGAAGGGTTAGTATGATTAGGCAAAATGTTTGAAAGGGCAATGATGAGCATGCAGTTATGGAATAATAATCATGCATTTTACAGGAACAGAAAATTAGTGTAAGATCTGGGTATGGACAAAATTTTAATAATTTTGGGTATGGACAAAAATAAGGAGTCAGGGGTTATGGGGAGAAGGCAGGAGAATGGGGTTGAGAGGGAATGATCGATCCGCCATGATTGAATGGCGGGGTAGACATGATGGGCCGAATGGCCTAATTCTGCTCCGAGAACCTACGAACATGAGAAAAATCTCAGACAACAAAACTGAAGAGACCAAAATATTAATCAAAAATGTTGCTACAATATTTTATATTTACTCGGTTATGTGACGTGAAAAGGTGAAACTAGAAATAATAACATTACTGATGAAGTAACATGGGCCTTAGAAAAGTTATAATGTGATTTTTACGAAGGGAAAATTGTTTGACAAAATATAGTGGGTGAAAACCTATAGAGAAGGATAAATAAGGAGGGAATAGTAGATCTAGAATATCTGGTTTTCCAAAAGATGTCTGGGTAAGCATGAGACAACTGATGATCATTAATTAAGATCTCAAGGAATGGAATAACATAGCAGCACAGAAAAGGATTGATTAAAGGACTGGTAGACATTTTCAAATTGGCGCCGTGTTACAAGTGGGGCAGCACAAGGATCAGTTCCACACCCTTGATTATGATTTACATGAATGACTGGGATCAAGAGATAGTGGGAAGTCCAATTATCGAAATCTAAGTGTGGTGTGTGCTGCAAGGTGGATCAAGAAGGTGGGAGAGAACATTCTGAGGTTCTCCACAGGTTGGAAGAACTGAAAAATAATATTTCTTAAATGGTTGGAAATGAGTTCATGTCAAGAGAGATCTTGGAGTGTTGTTTTTTGCAATGCAGGCAGAGTAAGTAGAGGAAAAACAAACAATGGAGCACAAAAGTAAAGAAGTTGTAATAAAAATGCATCGAGGTTCGGAGGGAGCTTGTGTGCATGCTTGGTTTCTGTCTCTGAAGAAGGACAAACTTGTTTAGTTTTTAGTTTAGAGATAGGCATGGAAACAGGCCCATCAGCCCAATGAGTACATGCCGACCATCAATCACCTTGTTCAAACCAGTTCTCTGCGATCCCACTTCCCCATCCATTTCTTACATACTAGGGACAATTTACAGAGGGCCAATTGACTTACGCAACGTCTTTGGGACGTGGGAGGAAACCAGAGCACCCGGAGGAAACCCACGCAGTCACGGGGAGAACTTGCAAACTCCACACAGACACAGCAGCCGAGGTCAGGATGGAACCTGGGTCTCGGGCGCTCAGCAGTAGCGGCTCTAACAGCTACACCATTGTGCCACCAAGACCATGTCTTGGAGTTGGTGCAGCACTCATTCACTTGATTGATTGTTGGGATGATGAGACTGAACTATGAGGAAGAGGAAGAATTGCTGTTAGAAATAGATAAGGAGCAGAGTTGAACAGAGCATGAAAACGACCATGATGACTTGATTTGGCACAGATTTTATGCAGTTTAAAGTGCTTAATTTCTGTACAAACTATACATTTTCAAAAATTACACACTAATGTGTGTTGTATATGTACAGCGTTATTTATGAACTACCTCATAAGGATATACTTCAGTTCTTTTATCCAGGAAAAATAAATAAAATGCTAGAAATACACAGACCCCTGTCCATCTGAAGAAGACGGGTTCAGACAAAACAAAAAATCAAAAGCCAGTTAGCCAGTTTGAATAAGGACTTTCTTGTAGAGCACAAAGTTGTTACTTCTGACCTCCAGTGTTTATTGTACGGTTTTGACAAAGTTCTTGCTGCTTTGGGGACTGTGACGAAGGAAAGCGTTGTTCTTTCTTGATTAGGACGGGTGTCAGAGGTCATGGCGAGAAGACAGGAGAATGGGGTTAGAAGGGAGAGATAGATCACCCATGATTGAATGGCGGAGTAGACTTGATGGGCCGAATGCCCTAATTCTACTCCTATCACTTATGACCCTATGACCTTATGAAAGATAAAAAATCAGCCGATTGATGTGTTATTCTTGGAATAGATGCTTCTTTTTGAAGGAAGCCGCATTAGAATTACAAAGAGTAAACTATTTTAAGAAAGCAACTTGCAAATGACATTTAAAATAATTATTTGCAGTGACTCCTGTAACAGTGGAGCTCGAGTTTTAAAAGCAAAAACCTCTTTAACCTGCCCAGGGATCTTGCTTGAATCCAGTAAGAAAAATATTACTGAATAGTTTGTCCATGTAAGTGCATTTATTTTATTTTTTTTTCTTTAATAAGGAATCATTAGCCTGCATTCACCTCTACAGCGGGACAATGGGAATATGTAGATACTTAGGACTTTCAACTGTTGGATATCTGAGATTCTTTAGTAAGCTGACTGTCTGTAATACCTGAACACGGGTGTGAGTGGAGGGGAGAAATCTTGCTTTGGTCACTGATGCTGAGATGCATGTGGGAATACCAGTGGCAGTTTGTTTTGCCTCTGACAATGCAACTGCATGATAAAAAGTAGGCGACAGACGTGTGCACATTGGGGCATGAAAGACCAAAGAGGAATTTCATCCGCTCTTTTCTAAGTAGCATCTGAGCACAGGTGCGTGCTCCATAATGCGGCCGATATGCTTTAAGCTGCTCCCTATATCGATCAAGGATGTTGTGCCTAACTTGCTAAAGTAAAAATCCTACTGTTTTCCACACCACGTCCCATTCATTCAGCTCGACCCCCCCGCACCTCACCCTCCTTTCCCAACTCGCGTTTTTGTTTTTGTTGTTGTTCAAACCTCTAATTTCACCTGTAGGCAAGTGGAAACCTCCACACCCTGACTCTATTCATCACGCACACCAAAAGACGTGATCTTCCACCCTGTCTTGAGCAAAGAAGTCCCCCTTGCAGCTCACACTTTGGATTCACTCTCCAGGTTTGCAACCTCGCCGTTCTGCTCCGTCTGCTCCTCGCGGCTCTTGTCCTCGTCTTGCCCCGGCTTCTCCGCCTCTTCTTCCTCGTCCTCCTCGTTGAGTTTGGTGGAGACGGACCAGGTGAGGGGCAGTTCCGCTTTGCTCATCATCTCCGCCATTTCCCGGGCGCTACAGGCCGGCGTCTTTGTCTCATAGGTCTCGTGAAAGTTGTTGTAGTCGACCTCGTAGAAGCCCTCCTCCAGAGACAGCGCCGGCGTGAAGCGATAGCCCCAAAGAATTTCGCTGGTCACGTACGAACTCCGAGCTTGACAAGTCATACCTGTGCAGGAAGAAAGACACCCAGGGTGAATAAGTCTATTTCCTTTGAATATCTCCTCCCCTGTCAAGAGCGCGAGACCACATGTAAATTGGAGGAACAGCACCTCATTTTTCACTTGGGCAGCTTGCAACCCAGCGGTATGTACATTGATTTCTCTCATTTCAAGTAACCTCTGCATTCCCCCCTCCCCCACTCCCCTCCCCCACCCTCCCTTCCCCCCTCCCTTCCCCCCCCTTCCCCCCTCCCTTCCCCCTCCCCTCCCCCTCCCCTCCCCCACCCTAGTCATCCTGCCAGTTCCATAGTTCGCATCAATATATCCCTTCCTTATCACCTCCTTCTCAGCCAACAATGGACCATTGTGTGCTTCGCCTTTCCTCGGACATCAGTGCGTTGAACCTTTTCATACCTCGACGTTTCCCTCTCCCCCTGACCCTCAGTCTGAAGAAGGGTTTCAACCCGAAACGTCACCTATTCCTTTTCTCCACAGATGCTGCCTGCTAGTTTCATTGTTTGTATTCCTTCATTATCACCCCATCCACAGCCAACAACGGACCATTGTGGGCTCCACCTTTCATTGGTCATCGGTGCGGGCTCTGATTTGTGCCGAACCTCTTCATAACTATAGTTTCCCTCCCCCCCTGACTCTCATTCTGAAGAAGGGACTCCACCCGAAACGTCACCTATTCGTTTTCACCAGAGATGCTGCCTGACCCACTGAGTTACTCCAGCATTTTGTGTCTATCCAACATTATCTTTATGGGTTTACTTATTGTTATCTTTACAATCCATTAACTCATTTTCATCGTTGCTATAGATCAGGAACAGGGCATTTGGCCCAAGAAGTCCATTCCGAACATGAATGAATGAATAGCCTTTATTGTCATTCAGACCTTTCGGTCTGAACGAAATTTCGTGCCTGCAGTCATACATATATAAAAATAACAAAACCACACAATAAACACAAAAATTAACATCCACCACAGTGAGTTCACCGAACACCTCCTCACTGTGGTGGAAGGCAAAAGTCTTAGAGTCTCTGTCTTCTTCCCTCCTTATTCTCCCTCTGCGCTGAGGAGGTCCAGGCCTCCGATGCTGCCGTCCATCAGGCCCGCGGCCGAGCCTCTGAAACCGGGCCGCCACCACCGCTGTCGCCGGAATGCCGGAACACCGCCACAGGGCCCGCCACCGGAACGTCACTGGAGCACCGCATCCCCGAAGCCAGGTCGCCGCTGGAGCTCCACAGCCCCGAAAGCCAGGTCACCGCTGGAACGTCGCTGGAGCACCGCAGCCTCGAAAGCCAGATCACCGCCGGAACGTCGCTGGAGCACCGCATCCCCAGAAGCCAGGTCGCCGCTGGAGCACCGCAGCCCCGAAAGCCAGGCCGTCGCTGGAGCACCGCAGCCCCGAAAACCAGGTCGCCGCCGGAACCCCACTGGAGCACCGGCAGCTCCGAAGCCAGGTTGCCGCTGAAGCTCCGAAAGCCGTGCCGCCGCCGCTGGAAGCTGGAGGCCGCCAGCTCCGCCATTAGGGCCTCAGCACAGACGGAGACGGTATCGGGGGACACGACAAGAAAAGTCGCATCCCCCCGAAGGGAAAGACTAAAACCCCACATGACGCCAAGTTAAAATTATCTCCTCTGCCTGTAAGCGATCCATATCCCTTCACTCCCTGCATAGCCATGTGCCTATCTAAAAGCCTCTTTAATGCCACTATCGTATCTACCGTCACCATCACCAACCCTGGCAGTCCGTTTCAGGCTCCTTGAGCAAAGAACTGGTCATCTCCTTTGACGTCTGCATTCTACCAAATGCTGACAATTATCATTCAATTATGTCTCCCATGAGTATCTAAGTCATTTCATTATTTTAAGAGTATTACATAAAATATAAATTAATGTCAAAGACATGACTCATGTAAGTTAAGGACACAGGAGAGTCCTTTTACCCCATCGAGCCTGTTCCACCATTTCACGAAAGATCCAGGACCAATGTCCCACCTTATCCTCGCGTCCTATCATGCTTTATGTAGGAAGGAACTGCAGATGCTGGTTTACACTGAAGATAGGCACAAAAAACTGGAGTAACTCAGCGGGTCAGGCAGCATCTCTGGATAGAAGGAATGGGTGTCGTTTCAGGTCGAGACTGAGAATCAGGGGAGAGGGAGACCCAGAGGTATGGAAGGGTAAGGTGTGAAAACGAGACATCATAGGGGACAAAGTTCAAGGAAAATGTAGACTAGATCATTGTGAGCTTGGGGAAGGTGACAACAAGGGATACAAAGATAAAATTTAATCAGGAAGACGGTCAGACTGGTCGGAGAGCTAGGGTGGGGGAGAAGGAAAGCAAGGGTTACTTGAAGTTAAAGAAATCGATATTCGTATACCAGCCCAAGCAAAATATGAGGTGCTGTTCCTCCAATTTGCATTGAGCCTCACTCTTGACAGTGGAGAAGGCCCAGGACAGAAAGGCCAGTGTGGGAATGGGAGGGGGAGCTAAAGTGTTTTGCAACCGGGAGATCGTGTAGGTTTGGGCGGGCTGTGCGAAGACTGTGCTTTGTTGAAAATCTGTCAATCACAGATGTAAACTTAATACTGAAGAAGGGTCCTGACCTGAAACGTTGCTTATCTATTATCCTCCACCGATGCTGCCTGACCCTCTGTGTTCCTCCAGCACTTTGTGGTTTGCTCAAGATTCCAGCAGCTGCAGTTTCTTGTGTCGAGATTTTCCAATTAATTGTTTATAATTCACATTTTTTGGACGTTACACAGTATCACAACAACATTTCCAGTGAACCCGGTGAGCTTAGAGGGATTGCTGGAAATGGGTCCCTGGTCAGTTTAAAGGCAGCATGGTAACTAGGGTCCAAGGAGAGGGGAGTGTGAGAACTTGACCTCAGTGGCAAAACAATCTCCTGGTGAACCAGAAGCCAAATCATCAAGATAGCCAATTAGCCAGATATCTTTAATCGGACTTTATCAGATTTCAATGTTATATCTTGCACTGAATGTTGTCCCCTTTATCCTTTATCCATGCATTGTGGACAGTTTGATTGTATTCATGTTCATGTATAGTCACAGCATGGAAACAGGCCCTTCAGCCCAACTTGCTCATGCTGACCAACTTGTCCCATCTCCACTAGCCCCACCTGCCCGCATTTGGACCATATACCTCTAACCCTGTCCTATCCATGACCCCTTCCGAATGTTTTTTAAACATTGTGATAGTACCTGCCTTAACTACCTCATCTGGCGGCTTATTCCATATACACTCACCCTTCGTTGCACCTCAGGTTCCTATTAAATATTTCCCCCCCTCACAAACCTGCATCCTCTGGTTCTTGATTCCCCTACTCTGGGAAAAAGACTCTGTGCTTTCACCCTTTCTATTCCTGTCATGATCTCATACATCTCTATAAGATCACTTCTCATCCTCCTGCACTCCAAGGAATAGAGTCCTAGCCTGCTCAACCTCTCCTTTTAGGTCAGGCCCTGAAGTCCTGGCAACATGCTCGTAAATCTTCTCTGCAGCCTTTCCAGCTTGACAACAGTCTTTTCTTTGACTGGATAGCACTCAAACAAAAGCTTTTCACTGTACCTTGGCACAGGTGACAATAATCTATATATTACTAAAACTCTCATCTTGTTTGTGATGCTGTGTGCGTGTGTGATCACGGAACTACGGAAAATGGTACATGATAGCGCTACAATTTTAGGACCATCTTATTCATAATTGTCTTGTGGTGTGTTTATATCACGTTTCGTTCAGATTGATGTTATATTTTACAAGTTATTCACATTTTTAACTTTACAAAACTCCACTTTGAGAAAAATGACTTGAATTAGCAGTGGCAGTTACAGCTATGACGTCACAATGGAATTGTAGCTCTGCCCGCTACAATGTTGCAAATCCTAGGACACTGAGTCCTGGCAGCAAGTACAAGTGCAATTGGATTTTTTTTAAAGTTTAATGAGGGAGGGCGAATAAGGGGAAATGAGCCACCCCTGCGCATTTGGGGGCTATGGGTGAGTGTTGGAATATTGCGTTGGAGGAACGGATTGCATTAGGGGAACGGGTGAGTGGTGGAATATTGCGTTGGGGAACATAGAAACATAGAAAATAGGTGCAGGAGTAGGCCATACGGCCCTTCAAGCCTGCACCGCCATTCAATATGATCATGGCTGATCATCCAACTCAGTATCCTGTACCTGCCTTCTCTCCATACCCCCTGATCCCTTTAGCCACAAGGGCCACATCTAACTCCCTCTTAAATATAGCCAATGAACTGGCCTCAACTACCTTCTGTGGCAGAGAATTCCACAGATTCACCACTCTCTGTGTGAAAAATGATTTTCTCATCTCGGTCCTAAAAGACTTCCCCCTTATCCTTAAACTGTGACCCCTTGTTCTGGAGTTCCCCAACATCGGGAACAATCTTCCTGCATCTAGCCTGTCCAATCCTTAAGAATTTTGTAAGTTTCTATAAGATCCCCCCTCAATCTTCTAAATTCTAGCGAGTACAATCCAGTCTTTCTTCAAAGTCCTGCCATCCCAGGAATCAGTCTGGTGAACCTTCTCTGTACTCTCTCTATGGCAAGAATATCTTTCCTCAGGTTAGGAAACCAAAACTGTACTCAATACTCCAGGTCTGGTCTCACCAAGGCCCTGTACAACTGCAGTAGAACCTCCCTGCTCCTATACTCGAATCCTTTTGCTATGAATGCTAACATACCATTCGCTTTCTTCACTGCCTGCTGCACCTGCATGCCTACTTTCAATAACTGGTGTGCCATGACATCCAGGTCTCGTTGCATCTCCCCTTTTCCTAATCGGCCACCATTCAGATAATAGTCTATTTTCCTGTTCTTGCCACCAAAGTAGATAACCTCACATTTATCTACATTATACTGCATCTGCCATGCATTTGTCCACTCACCCAACCTATCCAAGTCACCTTGCATCCTCCTAGCATCCTCCTCACAGCTAACACTGCCCCCCAGCTTCGTGTCATCCACAAACTTGGAGATGTTGCATTCAATTCCCTCCTCCAAATCATTAATATATATTGTAAATAGCTGGGGTCCCAGCACTGAGCCTTGCGGTACTTGTTCTCCCTTATCCACTCTACTAGTTACATTCTCGAAAAATTCTATAAGATTCGTCAGACATGATTTACCTTTCATAAATCCATGCTGACTTTGTCCAATGATTTCACCACTTTCCAAATGTGCTGCTATCCCATCTTTAATAACTGACTCGAGCATTTTCCCCACTACCGATGTTAGACTAACTGGTCTGTAATTCCCCGTTTTCTCTCTCTCTCCCTTTTTAAAAAGTGGGATTACATTAACTACCCTACAATCCTCAGGAACTACTCCAGAATCTAAAGAGTTTTGAAAAATTATCACTAATGCATCCACTATTTCTGGGGCTACTTCCTTAAGCACTCTGGGATGCAGCCTATCTGGCCCTGGAGATTTATCGGCCTTTAATCCATTCAATTTACCTAACGCCACTTCCCGACTAACCTGGATTTCTCTCATTTGACCCTCGGTCCCCTGCTATTTCCGGCAGATTATTTATGTATTCCTTAGTGAAGACAGAACCAAAGTAGTTATTCATTTAGTCTGCCATGTCCTTGTTCCCCATGATCAATTCACCTGTTTCTGACTGCAAGGGACCTACATTTGTTTTAACTAATCTTTTTCTCTTCACATATCTATAAAAACGTTTGCAGTCAGTTTTTATGTTCCTTGCCAGTTTTCTTTCATAATCTATTTTCCATTTCCTAATTAAGCCCTTTGTCCTCCTCTGTGGGACTCTGAATTTCTCCCAGTCCTCTGGTAAGCTGCTTTTTCCGGCTAATTTGTATGATACTATAAATTCTATAAGATTCGTCAGACATGATTTACCTTTCATAAATCCATGCTGACTTTGTCCAATGAAATTTTGTTTTGATACTGGACAAAGTTGTTTTGATATTGGACAAAGCAGAGTGCTTTGTCCAATGAAATTTTGTTTTGATACTATCCCTGATTTCCCTTGTTATCCACGGATGCACTACCTTCCCTGATTTATTCTTTTACGGGTTGCATTGGGGGACCAGACCTCCCATGTGACAGGGACCCGTTGGGTCCCACTTGGTCTAGTAAATTATAAACTAGGAAACTTTAACTGCACAGCAATAAAGAAATTATTGTTGGTAATATTACCATGATCTCCGAGCCACTGAAATACAAGTCTGTGAACTTTAACACCCACTGGAAGTCTGATTGAATTGTAAATTAAAATAGACACAAAATGCTTTAGCCACTTCCTTCTGACCTTCCAACCCACCTTCAAGAATGCCCCGCAGCACATACACTGTATTTATTAGAATTTGAGGTTAAAACATTTTGAGGGTTCATTAAGCGAATGATTCATAAATATTTTTAGAAATGTGTTGCGGTGCATCGTTAGTATATTTTCCATCAAATCACAGTTTTGTGAGCCTGACGGATATCATGCACAAGAAATGGCCCAGCACTGCAGTCAGCTCGGTATTCAGTGTAAAAAACCCCACAAAATTCAGTAGTAACTCGGCAGGCCAGGCACCATTGCTGAAGAACATGGACAGCTGACTTTTCAGGACGGGTCCCTTCTTTAAAACATCACCTATCCCTTACAGGGTTACACAAAAAGCTGGAGAAACTCAGCGGGTGCAGCAGCATCTAAGGAGCGAAGGAGATAGGCGATGTTTCGGGTCGAGACCCTTCTTCAGACTGGTCAGGGATCAAGGAAACGAGAGATATAGACAGTGATGTGGAGAGATAAAGAACAATGAATGAAAGATATGCAAAAATGATGATAAAGGAAACAGTCCATTGTAAGCTGTTTGTGGTGTGAAAATGAGAAGCTAGTGCCACTGGGGTGGGGGGGGGGGGGGAGATGGAGAAGGAATGTCAGGGCCCGAGGGCTGAGGGAGAGGTGGGGAGGGGGAGGGGGCAGTCTGGGTTAACAGAATTGAGAAAATTCAATGTTTAAGCCCAGAGGATGCAGACTCCCCAAGCGGAATATGAGATGCTGTTCCTCCAACTTGCGGTGTTGCTCACTCTGGCCGTGGAGGAGGCCCAGGACCGAGAGGTCGGATACGGAATGGGAGGGGGAGTTGAAGTGCTGAGCCACCGGGAGGTCGGGTTGGTTATTGCGGACCGAGCGGAGGTGTTCGGCGAAACGATCGCCCAGCCTCCGCTTGGTCTCACCGATGTAGATCAGCTGGCATCTGGAGCAACGGATGCAGTAGATGAGGTTGGAGGAGATGCAGGTGAACCTCTGTCGGACTTGGAATGACTGCTTGGGTCCCTGAAAGGAGTGGATGGGGGAGGTGAAGGGACAAGTGTAGCATCTCTTGCGGTTGCAAGGGAAAGTGCCCGGGGAAGGAGTGGAGCAGGAGGGAAGGGAAGAATTGACAAGGGAGTTGCGGAGGGAGCGGTCTTTGCGGAAGGCAGACAGGGGGGGAGATGGGAAGATGTGGCGCGTGGAGGGGTCACGTTGGAGGTGGCGAAACTGGCGGAGGACTATCTGTTGTATGCGCTGGCTGGTGGGGTGAAAGATGAGGACCAGGGGGACTCGGCCCTTGTTGTGAGTGGGGGAAAATGGGGAGAGAGGGCAGTGTTGCGGGGCATGGAGGAGACCCTGGTGCGAGCCTCATCGATAGTGGGGGAGGGGAAACCCCGTTCTTTGAAGAACAAGGACATTTGTGATGAACTGGTGTGGAACACCTCATCCTGGGAGCAGATGCAGCGTAGACGGAGGAATTGGGAATAGGGGATGGAGTCCTTACAGGAAGCAGGGTGGGAGGAAGAGTAGTCCAGGTAGCTGTGGGAGAAAGTAGCGGAGTTGGGCCTTACCCTGAATAATTTCTCTTTTGACTCCTCCTATTTCCTCCAAACACAAGGCGTAGCTATGGGCACACGCATGGGCCCTAGCTACGCCTGCCTCTTTGACTGACTGACTTCATCCATTTCACCACCAACTTCCATCCGGCACTCAAATACACTTGGACCATTTCCGATATTTCCCTACGATTCCTTGACCTCACCATCTCTATTGCAGGTGATACACTCCTGACTGACATCCACTACAAACCAACTGACTCCCACAGCTACCTGGACTACTCTTCCTTCTCCATTCCTTCTCCATCTCCCTTCTACATTCCTTCTCTATCTCCCCCCCCCCCCCCCCCCACCCCAGTCGCACTAGCTTCTCATTTTCACACCACAAACAGCTGACAATGGCCTGTTTCCTTTATCATCAATACTTTTTTGCATATCTTTCATTCATTGTTCTTTATCTCTCCACATCACTGTCTATATCTCTCGTTTCCATGATCCCTGACCAGTCTGAAGAAGGGTCTCGACCCGAAACGTCGCCTATCTCCTTCACTCCTTAGATGCTGCTGCACCCGCTGAGTTTCTCCAGCCTTTTGTGTAACCCACGATTCTCCGGCATCTGCAGTTCCTTCTTTAACACCTATCCCTTATATCCAGGGATGCTGCCTAAGTGACTCCAGCATTTTGTGTCTTTTTTTGGTTAAACAGCATCTGCAGTTTTTTGTATCACCTTGGTATTCAATGTGTTCTGTGTGCCATGTAGGACAGTCAATCCAGTGGAAGGCACTTTTTCAAAAGAAGCAGCATTTACGTTGTGCTTTGTAATCTTAAGCATGTATTTTCCTTTCCTGATTTATGAATGCTTCAATGGGGAGGGTGAAGTTGCTGCAAGAGTCTATTATTGATGCACTGTGATGGCAACCAAGACCCACGACTGCACAATGATCGTCTTTTGGGTACTTTTGCCACCAACGTTTAGGTGATACTTGTCTATATTTCCTAACAGAATCAGAAAGTCAGTGACCATTAACACTGTCAAAGGATGACGTATCTCCATCTCGCTATATGGTAGAATGGTGTGGTCATGTTACACATTCTTTAATGAAAGCACTAATGATGTTTGTAAAGTGAAATTGATGGCAACAGTAGGGGTGGCACAGTGGCGCAGTGGTAGAGTTGCTGCCTTACAGCGCCAGAGGTGCAGGTTCGATCCTGACTACGGGTGCTGTCTGTAAGGAGTTTGTACGTTCTCCTGTGACCTGCGTGGGTTTCCTCCAGGTGCTCCAGTTTCTTCCCACATTCCAAAGAGGTACAGGTTTGTAGATTAATGGGTTTTGGTAAAATTGTCCCTCGTGTGTTGGATAGTACTATTGTGTGGGGTGATCGCTGGTCGGTGCGGACACGGTGGGCCGCAGGAACAGTTTCCACCCTGAATCTCTAAAGTCTAAGTAAAGTCTGAAGTAACGTTAAGAGCGGCTTCCTTGTTAGTTGGTGCAGTTAAAGGGTGTCGGAAACTAGAGAACAGGGTCAGTAAGGTACTATATCCCATGTAGACACAAAATGCTGGAGTAACTTAGTGGGATGTGCAGCATCTCTGGTAACCCTTAACATGACCCATGTTTTGGGTCAAGACCCTTCTTCAGACACTTTCTTCTCAACCCATTACTCAACCCAGACACAAAACGTCACCCATTACTTCTCTCCAGAGATGCTGCCTGTCCCGCTGAGTTACTCCAGCATTTTGTGTCTACCTCCAGCATCTGCAGTTCTTTCCTCCACAGTATATCCCATGTGTTTACTCTTCCTTAATCTTCACGACTACTCAATTCTGGCAAATGGACATTACTGAAGTGTTAGTTCATTATGTTTGAAGCTACGCAATGAAGGTGAGTAGGATATCAAACCATAACAGTACCAATATTTGATTCTCTCATGGGCAAAGCCATTAATCTGATGTCAGATGTTTGTCGATAATATAACGTAGGATGATAGCCACAGAGTGAGATGTCGCTGCAACAATAGATCGATTTCTCTCTCGTTGATATTGCTGTATCTAGTCCAATGGTGCTTTTATGGCGACACGTGTAAACACACAGTAAAATTATTTTCCTACATTCAGTCCAGTAAAGTATTCCCTTCCTAAGCACAATCCCCCACTAGCAAAGTGTGCAGATATCTGCTCAGTATTCCCAGCATTTTCATCATCCAAGTATTTTGCTTTTGATGTATAACCATATAACATATAACCATATAACCATATAACAATTACAGCATGGAAACAGGCCATCTCGGCCCTTCAAGTCCGTGCCGAATAACTTTTTTCCCTTAGTCCCACCTGCCTGCACTCATACCATAACCCTCCATACCCTTCTCATCCATATGCCAACGAACCTGCCGCCACCACTTCCACTGGAAGCTCATTCCACATCACCACTCTCTGAGTAAAGAAGTTCCCCCTCATGTTACCCCTAAACTTCTGTCCCTTAATTCTAAAGTCATGTCCTCTTGTTTGAATCTTCCCTATTCTCAAAGGGAAAAGCTTGTCCACATCAACTCTGCCTATCCCTCTCATCATTTTAAAGACCTCTATCAAGTCCCCCCTTAACCTTCTGCGCTCCAGAGAATAAAGACCTAACTTATTCAACCTATCTCTGTAACTTAGCTGTTGAAACCCAGGCAACATTCTAGTAAATCTCCTCTGTACCCTCTCTATTTTGTTGACAATCTATTGCTCTATAATATAATCTATTGCTGTTGTTGTAAGCAAAAGCTCTGAGCTTTTATCTTCTGCAGAACCGAGCAAAATGCATCCCTGAGGTGATGTTTGGGGGTCGGGACCATTCTCCAAACTCGAGGGGTCCCAACCTGAAACATCGCCAATCCATGTTCTCCAGGGATGCTGCCTGACCCACTGAGCTACCCCAGCATTTTGTGTCCTTCTTTGTAAACCAGCATTCCTTTTTTTCCTACAAATATATTTGTGGGACCATCATTTATTTATCCCATAAAATATATACCTTTGTTTTTAGGCATCTCATGGAAATACCTGAGAAAGAAGCTGAGTATTTGTGACCGTGGGACATTAAGGTCCATTGGATGCAGCAAGTTGCGCCTCTACTAAATTGGTATGTGCTGCACTCAATTTAAGCAGAAACAATATGTACTAATTTCGACTCTCGTGTTTACGATGGAAGCTTGTATCTGACAGTTTGAAGATGCTATTTCAGCAACATCTCTCCGCAACTGTCAATTTCAATCTCAAGGAAACAAGATTTTGTGGATTTATCTGCAGAGATGTTTTTTGTTACTTGCCGGTTGTTTAAATGCATCTGGGCGAACAATCCATTTCAAAGCTCTCTTCATCGACATTCACAGTGTGAAGAACTTAAAAAGAACTGCTTGCATCATGTATATTTTCACAGAAAGCAATATTGTAAATAGTGCATTTGGAATTCGTCCTCTTTACAGAAGATAAAGTAAGTCAGCCGTTCGTAGGCTTTCTAGATGCAGGAACATAGAACCATAGAAAAATAGATGCAGGAGTAGGCCATTCGGCCCTTCGAGCCAGCACCGCCATTCAATATGATCATGGTTGATCAACCAAAATCAGTACCCGGTTCCTGCTTTTTCCCCCATATCCCTTGATTCCGCTAGCCCTATGAGCTAAATCTAACTCTCTCTTGAAAACATCCAGTGAATTGGCCTCCACTGCCTTCTGTGGTAGAGAATTTCACAGCTTCACAACTCTCTGGGTTAAAATGTTTTTCTTCATCTCAGTCCGAAATGGCCTATCCCTTATTCTTAAACTGTGACCCCTGGTTCTGGACTGCCCCAACATCGGGAACATTTTTCCTGCATCTAGACTGTCAAATCCCTTAAGAATTTAATATGTTTATATAACATAGCCTCACATCCTTCTAAATTCCAGTGAAGACAAACTCAGTAGACCCATTCTTTCATCATATGCCAGTCCCACCATCCCAGGAATTAACCTGGTGAACCTGTGCTGCTCTCCCTCAATAGCAAGAATGTCCTTCCTCAAATTAGGAAACCAAAATTGCACATAATACTCCAGGTGCGGTCTCACAAGGACCCTGTACAGCTGCAGTAGAGCCTCCTCTGCCATCATCTGCCCACTCACCCAACCTATCCAAGTCACCCTGCAGCCTCATAGCATCCTCATTGCAGCTCAGACTGCCACCCAGTTTTGTGTCATCCGCAAACTTGGAGATGTTACATTTAATTCTCTCGTCTAAATCATTAATACATAATAAATAACTGGGGTCCCAGCACCAAGCCTTGAGGCAACACACTAGTCACTACCCACCATTCTGAAAAGGATCTGTCAATTCCTACTCTTTACTTCCTATCTGCCAACCAGTTGGCTATCCATGTCAATACCCTACCCCCAATATCACGTGCTCTAATTTTGCATGCTAATCTCTTGTGTGGGACCTTATCAAAGGCTTTTTGAAAGTTCAGACACACCACATCCATTAGCTCTCCCTTACCCATTCTATTTGTTACATCCTCAAAAAATTCCAGAAGATTAGTCAAGCGTGATTTCCACTTTATAAATCCGTGCTGACTGACCGATCCCGTCACTGCTTTCCAAATGCGCTGTTATAACATCTGTAACAATCGACACCGCCATCTTCCCCACTACCGATGTAAGGCTAACTGGTCTATAATTCCCTGTTTTCTCTCTCCCTCTTTTCTTAAAAAGTATTGTTACACCACCTACCCTCCAGTCCACAGGGTCTGATCCAGTCTCTATAGAACATTGTGTTGTTACTAGCAGAATTCCACCGCTATTTCTACGGTAACTTGGTAAGTGTTGAGATAAGCTGTGGACTAAGGGCAGGTTCATTGTGAAAATAACGTGGTACCCTGGTCATAAATTGCCTCTAATGGATTGTACTTCCTTGTACACCTTTACAAGGTCTAATTGCAATAAATTGTCCTAAAATACAATAAACTCTTTTCTTTTGAGGCAGACAGTTGGCAGGACAGTAGCTCAGTGGTAGATTTGTTGCCTTGCAGAGCCAGAGACCCGGGTTCTATGGGTGCTGTCTGTGTGGAGTTTGTACGTTCTCCCTGTGACCATGTGGGTTTTCTTAGGGTGCTTTGGCTTGCTCCCCCCACTCCAAAGGCATGCAGGTTTGTAGGTCAACTGGCTTTGGCGACATTGTAAAATCGCCCCTAGTGTGTGGGATGGTGCTAGTGTACGGGATCGCAGGTTGGCACGGACTCGGTGGGCTGAAATAGGCTTGGATAGAGTGGATGTGGGGAGGATGTTTCCATTTGCGGAAGAGTCTAGGACTAGAGGTCATAGCCTTAGAATTACAGGATGTTCTTTTAGGAAGGAAATTAGGAGAAATTTCTTTAGTCAGGGGGTGGTGAATCTGTGGAATTCTTTGCCGGAGAAGGCTGTGGAGGCCAAGTCAGTGGATATTTTTAAGGCAGAGATAGATAGATTCTTGATTAGTATGCCTGTCAGAGGTTATGGGGAGAAGGCAGGAGGATGGGGTTAGGTGGGAGAGATAGATCAGCCATGATTGAATGGCGGAGTAGACTTGATGGGCCAAATGGTCTAATTCTACTCCTATTCCTCATGATCGTATGACCTTATGATTTCCAGAATTGTTGGAAATGTGTGACGATGTCCTGCAAGGTTTCTGGTGACAATCCTGTCAATGCTTTGGATAAAAGCAGGCGCAAAGTTGTGCTAGAACTAAGGGATATCAAGATAGGAAGCCCAATCGATTACATAAGAACACTGGAATTATGCCAGGGAGGGTGTGGAATAGGAAGAGTTGGATGCATTTTGATGTCTGCTAGAAGGTCAGAAGGTCATAAGTGATTCGAGCAGAATTAGGCCATTTGGCCCATCACGTCTACTCCACCATTCAATCAAGGCTGATCTGTCTCCCCTCAACTCCTGTCGGCCCGCAGGCGCATTGCTGTCGTACGCAGCGTCATACACAGTGTCTTGACGTCGTACGCAGCGTCTTGACGGCGTACGACGTCTCCGTCCAGCGTGCTGTTGCGTGATGACGTTACCGCCTGACACCGTGCGACGTCCAAATTCACTCGACCCGCCTCCTGCCCAGCTGATTGGTGAGTACGATGTCGGGACCAGCTCCGCATAACTCCATACGCCTCCGCGGTCCGAATTGGGACCGGCCCCGCGAGGCCGTACGCCTTAAGCGACCACGTTTGGTCGCGCTAGACGCATGCAATCGCATGCTGGTGTGACAGGCCGTTTACTAAAATCTCATTGGAGAACTGGGCATCACACCATAGAATAATAAATAGGTTGATTGAAGGTACCGTGAGGAATCACCAAGACAGCATTAGTTTAGTTTAGTTTAGAGATGCAGCACGACAACAATCCCTTCAGCCCACCGAGTCCGCGCCGACCAGCGATCCCCGTACACTAGCACTATCCTGCACATTAGGGACAATTTACAATCTTTACCAAAACTAACCTGTACGTCTTTGGAGTGTGGGAGGAAACCGGAGCACCCGGGGAAGGTGACGGGGAGAATGTACAAATTCCGTACATACAGCACCCAAAGTCAGGATCGAACCCGGGTGTCTGGCGCTGTAAGTCAGCAACTCTACCGCTGCGCCACCGTGCTGCCCCATGTTAGTTATGAGCCCCCATAAGTTACGAGAAAGTACAAAAAATGCATAAAATTATGAAAGGAAGGATCAAAGAAACAAAGCACAAGGTGCTGGAGCAATTGAGTGGATCAGGCAGCATCCGTGGAGGGAATGGATAGGCAATGTTTTGGGTTCAGACTGTTTCAGAAAAGGTAAACGCGAACACACTTTTTTCATTGAATATAAAGTGCAGTTACTATCACAATATATAAAAAACATCTGGACGGGTACATGTACAGGCTAGGTTTAGAGGGATATGGGCCAAACAGTTGCGTACAGTTTTGGTCTCCAAATCTGAGGAAAGACATTCTTGCCATAGAGGGGGTTCAGAGAAGGTTCACCAGACTGATTCTTGGGATGTCGGGACTTTAATATGAAGAAAGACTGGATAGACTTGGCTTGTACTCACTGGAATTTAGAAGATTGAGGGGGGAATCTAATAAAAACGTACAAAATTCTTAAGGGGTTGAACAAGCTAGATGCAGGAAGATTGTTCCCGATGTTGGGGGAGTCCAGAACAAGGGGTCACAGTCTAAGGATAAGGGGAATTCCTTTAGGACCGAGATGAGAAAAACATTCTTTACACAGAGAGTGGTGAGTCTCTGGAATTCTCTGCCACAGAAGGTCGTTGAGGCCAGTTCATTGGCTATATTCAAGAGGGAGTTGGATGTGGCTCTTGTGGCTAAAGGGATCAGGGGGTATGGAGAGAAGGCAGGTACGGGATACTGAGTTGGATGATCAGCCATGATCATATTGAATGGCGGTGCAGGCTCGAAGGGCCGAATGGCCTACTCCCGCACCTATTTTTCTACGTTTCTGTTTTCTAAACGCAGGCAGGTGGGACCAGTGTAGATGGGGCAAGTTGGTCGGTGTGGGCAAGTTGGGCCAAAGGGCCTGTTTCCATGCTCGATTATTCTATGATGCCATAATTTCCAACACTGACTGGTTGGGCCAAATGGCTGTGCCCGTCATGCAACTCGACTCTCCTAGACTCTCCCACTAGTGGAAACATCCTCTCCGCATCCACTTTATACAGGCCTTTGACGAGTCTTGATGCTTCATGATAAAATGGATGATAATGTTCACTCAATGAGGTGGAGGCCCCTGGCAATTCCCAGACCTGACCCCTCCATTGTCTTCACGGCAGAGGCAATTTTCCCCTCAGGAACAGGAAGCCCTGTTCCGCCCGGAACTGCTGTAAATTTAATTTGCTCCAGTTTCTGTTGCGTTTTGAGCAATATACCTTTTCCTAAATTGTGACCTTGACCGGAGCTCATGCATTCAAGTTAATTCACTTATTGCATCGTAATCTATTTCCTTGTCTATTTTCATGCACCACGTCGTGTTTTTATTCAGTCTTCATTCACTTCCGCTGCAAAAATCAATTTAATTGCTTTGTATGCTTCAACTAATTTGTGACTTTAGGCTTGAAACCACCCCCGTATTCAGCCCGAATGCTCTTTGTTGTCTGCTGAGGTAAAGAGACTTAATTGTACAGCACACGCAAAAAACACAACAGATCTATCCGTTAACACAAAAATAACTGTTCAGACTCTATGGTTCCTAGCTTCCAGACCAATCCCAACTCTTAGCACTTGTGTTCACATCGGGTAACCATTTCAATCAGCCCCTAATGCCCCTGTCCCACTTAGGAAACCTGAACGGAAATCTCTGGAGACCTTGCGCCCCACCCAAGGTTTCCATGAGTCGCCAGAGGTTTTGGCCACTCGCCTGGAAAGCCTCCACCGAAGCGTGAGCTGCATCTACCGACCGTACACACACACACACACACACACACACACACACACACACACACACACACACACACACACACACACACACACACACACACACACACACACACACACACACACACCCCCCCCCCCCCACACCCCCACACCCCCACATTGCCACAGAGCAAGGTAAGTCCTTTAGAGAGCGCGGGAGGGAGAGAGAGAAGGGGAGAGAAAAGGAGAGAGAAGGGGGAGAAGGGGAGAGAAGGAGGGAGAAGATTAGAGAAGGGATGGAAGAAGGAGTGGAGACAGTTTTAAGAAGTTTAATATAGTTAGCGGGCATTTTACCTTCTGGTGGATCTTCTAGGTCCTGAAAACCAAAGATCCGACAGGATCTTTGCTGAAAACTCCAAAGAGCCAATCAAAATGGCCGGTCAGCGAAGGAGATTGCCTTCAACTGCCTGTAAGTAAATAGCGACCCCACTCCACTGGCTTCGACCAAACGGCAACCTCATTTTAGTCGAGGCCGGTTTTGAATTTGTTGAAATAATCGCAGGAACATAGAAGAAACCTCGACTACGCGGAAACCACTTTCAACCATTAGGGAGGGTGACCAAAACCTCCGGGAACCTCACGGAAACCTCCGGGAACCTCATGGAAATCTTGGGTTGGGCGTAAGGTCACCAGAGGTTTCGGTTCAGGTTTCCTTTAAAATGATAAATATCTTTCCAACGACCACTTGGTACCTGCAACATGTTACCTTTCTGGCAGAGACATACAAATGAACGAATTAACACAAAATGGGCCCCCTCTCCAGATACCTTCCCCTGCAACCTATGCCTCCACTCCACCCAGGGACACCGGCAGCCCTTTCAGGTGAGGCACAGGTTCACTTTCTCTTCCTCCAACCTCATCAATTGTATCCGCTGTTCTCGATGTGGACTCCGATATGTCGGCGAGACCAAGCACAGACTGGGCGATCATTTCGTTGAACACCTATGCTTGGCTTACACGATCTCCTGGTTGCCAAACATTTCAACTCCCATTAGATAGACACAAAATGCTGGAGTAACTCAGCGGGACAGGCAGCATCTCTGGAGTGAAGGAATGGGTGACGTTGCGGGAATGGGAGCTCCCGCTCCCATTCGCACACTGACCTTTCTGTCCTGGGCTTCCTCCACTGTCAGAGTGAAGCCACAGGCAAATTGGAGGAACAGCACCTCATATTTCACCTGGGCAGTTTACAACCCATGAGTATTGATTTCTCTAATTTCAAATAACCTTTGCATTCCCTCTCTCTCCGTCCCTCTCCCACCCTGGTCATCCTGCTAGTTTCACTGTTTTGTATCCCTTCATTATCACCTCCTCCACAACCAACAACTCCACCTATCTTTGGTCAACGGTGCTGGCTCTGATTTGTCCTGTACCTTTTCATACCCCTAGTTTCCCTCTCCCCTGACTCCCAGTCTGAAGAAGGACCTCGACCCGAAATGTCACCTATTCCTTTTCTCCAGAGATGCTGCCTGACCCGCTGAGTTACTCCAGCATCTTGTGTCTATCTTCAGTGTAAACCAGCATCTGCAGTTCCTTCCTGCACAGGATTGGACATTAGTTGGCTTCGGTAAAATTATAACTTGCCCGTAGTGTGTTGGATCGTACTAATGTACGGGGTGCTCGCTGGTCGTCACGGACTCGGTGAGCCAAAGGGCCTGTTTCCGCGCTGTCTCTCTAAAGTCTTCATCATCTAAATCTCAAATCTCCCACAAATGTAATCATAGATTCCAAAATAGCAGTTCAGACTTGATTGTTCCTGGCCTCCAGAGCAACCCCAGTACACTATATATAACTCACAGCACTCATTTGGGCAATCGTTTAAATCGGTCCCAAAAGTGCGAAACATCTTCCCAGTTGCAAACTTGCAGCACGTTAATCATTCTGTGGATTTTGGGCTGAGACAAGTGTTTACTTGAGAGTTTGCACCTCATTAAATTCCCTTCCAACTGGTGTTTGATTGCAGGTTTGCACTTTAATGAACCTGAGATTAACGGCTTCTTAAATGAACAGCAACCTCATTAAGATGCAAATAGTGTGGAGACAAGGAACTGCAAATGTTGGTTTACAAAAAGATACACAAAGTACTGGAGTAACTCAGCGGGTCAGACAGCATCACTGAAAGACAGCCTGTCCCACTGAGTTTCTTCAGTACTCCCAAACTTTGTATCTCTTGGCTATGACATTCCTCCCAGCCTTGGATACACCATCAGTTTAGTTTAGTTTACAGACAGAGCATTGAAACAGGCCCCTCGGCCCATCGAATCCATGCTGACCATCAACTGTTCACACTGTCCACCAAGATGCAGGACAGAACGCCACGGGCGATCCTTCTTCCCTGTGGCTATCCAACTGTACAACTCCTCCCCATCTGTCGTGAGGTAGACCAAGACTGACTCCCCTCCCCCCTCACCCCCCACCCTCCCAAATCTTTCCACATCCCCAATCCTTTCCACTCATCACATTAATTTCATGTTTCATGTATTTTGTGTGTTTATGACTAATGGCAGATCAATTTCACTACTGTGATGAATATCGTATCGTAGTTCTACATTATTCCACTTGCCCATCTACTCCCAACACACTAGGGGCAATTTACATTGGGGCAATTAACCTGCAAGCCCGCATGTCTTTGAGGTGTACGAGGAAACTGAAGTATCCTGAGGAAACCCACACGGTCACAGGGATAACGTGCAAACTTCACAAAGACAGCACCCAGGATCAAACCCTGGCCTCTGCCGCTGTGTGACAGCAACTCTAGCAGCTGCACCATTGTGCCGCCCAATTGGATTGGGCCAAGTATCAATCCCATTCATATATTGAAATCAAAAGAGGATTGTGGTCTTACAATCTAATTCATGCATTGTTACACTGTCGCAATATATTTTGATCAAAGCAGTGGCAAAACATACACGTTCTGTGCTAAAGGCTTTTAAAGGCTGCTGTTGATCTCCTGAATGTTTTTCTCATGGAAGAAAGCAAGACTGACCCAAATAATTTAGCGTTTAATCTATAACCATTCTCAAATCGTTTTATTCCTAGGATACAACAGAACGATACATTTTTCTGTTTCACATTTCGAGACGTCCTGCCTCAGATTTATTCGCCGAAATCATCTAAATCTCAGTTCTCCTACAAATGCATGTGTATGTGCAGGAAGATTGATCCCGATGTTGGGGAACTCCAGAACAAGGGGTCCCAGTTTAAGGATAATGGGGAAGTCTTTTAGGACCGAGATGAGAAGATCATTTTTCACACAGGGAGTGGTGAGTCTGTGGAATTCTCTGCGACAGAAGGTGGTTGAGGCCAGTTCATTGGCTATATTTAAGAGGGAGTTAGATGTGGCCCTTGTGGCTAAAGGGATCAGGGGGTATGGAGAGAAGGCAGGTACAGGATACTGAGTTGGAGATCAGCCATGATCATATTGAATGGCGGTGCAGGGCTGGAAGGGCCGAATGGCCTACTCCTGCACATATTTTCTAATATTTTCTACAGACGCCAATAGGATCCCCAGTGGATAGGGGAGAACCAGTGGATGTGGTGTATCTGGACTTCCAGGAGGCTTTCGACAAGGTCCCACATAAGAGATTAGTATACAAACTTAAAGCATACGGCATTGGGGGTTCAGTATTGATGTGGATAGAGAACTGGCTGGCAAACAGGAAGCAAAGACTAGGAGTAAACGGGTCCTTTTCACAATGGCAGGCAGTGACTAGTGGGGTACCGCAAGGCTCAGTGCTGGGACCCCAACTATTTACAATATACATTAATGATCTGGATGAGGGAATTGAAGGCAATATCTCCAAGTTTGCGGATGGCACTAAGCTGGGGGGCAGTGTTAGCTGTGAGGAGGATGCTAGGAGAATGCAAGGTGACTTGGATAGGCTGGGTGAGTGGGCAAATGTTTGGCAGATGCAGTATAATGTGGATAAATGTGAGGTTATCCACTTTGGTGGCAAAAACAGGAAAGCAGACTATTATCAGTCATTGAAAGTAGGCAGGGTTACACAAAAAGCTGGAGAAACTCAGCGGGTGCAGCAGCATCTAAGGAGTGAAGGAGATAGGCGACGTTTCGGGTCGAGACCCTCTTCATGCAGGTGCAGCAGGCAGTGAAGAAAGCGAATGGTATGTTAGCTTTCATAGCAAAAGGATTTGAGTATAGGAGCAGGGAGGTTCTAGTGCAGTTGTACAGAGTCTTGGTGAGACCACACCTGGAGTATTGCGTACAGTTCTGGTCTCCAAATCTGAGGAAGGACATTATTGCCATAGAGGGAGTGCAGAGAAGGTTCACCAGACTGATTCCTGGGATGTCAGAACTGTCTTATGAAGAAAGACTGGATAGACTCGGTTTATACTCTCTAGAATTTAGGAGATTGAGAGGGGATCTTATAGAAACTTACAAAATTCTTAAGGGGTTGGACAGGATAGATGCAGGAAGATTGTTCCCGATGTTGGGGAGGTCCAGGACAAGGGGTCACAGCTTAAGGATAAGGGGGAAATCCTTTAGGACCGAGATGAGAAGGACTTTTTACACACAGAGAGTGGTGAGTCTCTGGAACTCTCTGCCACAGAGGGTAGTTGAGGCCAGTTCATTGGCTATATTTAAGAGGGAGTTAGATGTGGCCCTTGTGGCTAAGGGGATCAGAGGGTATGGAGAGAAGGCAGGTACGGGATACTGAGTTGATGATCAGCCATGATCATATTGATTGGCGGTGCAGGCTCGAAGGGCTGAATGGCCTACTCCTGCACCTATTTTCTAACTCATCAGGAAGGCTGGCTCCGTCCTGAGGGCAGAGTTGGATTCATGGGAGGGGGTCTTGGAGGGGTGGATGCTCCTCAAACCGATGAGCATAGTGAACAATACAGCTCACCCCCTCCATGACACACTGGTCAACCAGAGGGGCTCCTTCAGCAACAGACCGGTTCCACCAAGATGCAGCACAGAACGGCCACAGGAGATCCTTCTTCCCTGTGACTATCAAACTGTACAACTCCTCCCCCTTCTGTCGTGGCGTAGACTGAGATTGACTCCCCTCCCTCCTCTCTCCTCGCTCACCATTATCCCCCACCCCCGTTCCCCAATCTTTGCACATCCCCCAATCCTTTCCACTCGTCACTTTAAATTCATGTTTCTGTGAAAATGCATTTTGTGTTTTTATGACTGTTGGCAGATTAATTTTCCTTTGGGATAAATACAATTCTACCGTATCGTATCGTAAATGTGGTCAAAGATTCCCTATTGATTCTACGTTATATCTTTACTCAACTTCTGCCCCATACCTTCACATCATTTCCAAGTTTAATTATACCACAATGGATACCTTGCCCACTACGCCAGTTCCTTTCTCAAATAAATGCAATGGGCCGGCGGGCCAAGCAGACGGTTTTTGTACCGTGGGTGTGGAATAACTGGTAATAGGGATTTGATAAACATGGGATTCACTTATCAGGGCAACGTCTGGTGCTTCTATCGCCATGGAAACCAGGAGTAAATGGTTGCTCAGCCAGTGGGAGCTGAATTCTAAGATGGACGCAAAATGCTGGAGTAACTCAGTGGTACAGGCAGCATCCCTGGAGAGAAGGAATGGGTGATGTTGAAGGTCCCGACCCGAAATGTCACCCCATTCTTTCTCTTCAGAGATGCTGCCTGCCCCGCTGAGTTACTCCAGCACTTTGTGTTTATCTCTGGTTTAAACCAGCAGTTCCTTCCTACGTAGGGGCTGAATTCTCATTGTTTGTATCAAAGCGTCACTTCAACAATTCATCACTTCAACAATTCATTACTTCAACAATTCATCACTTGAACAATTCATCACTTCAACAATTCAACAATCATTTGAGATTGAAAAAACGGCAGCATAGAATATAGGAATTGCTAAAGAAAACTATAATTTCAAGTCATGGTTTGCATCTACCGTGCCTATGGTCATGTGATGTACCAATAAAGGATTACTTAACTAATTATATTCAACGTGCATATGTTTCAGCAGCTCCAGAAATAAATCTAGGAATAGCCCAATGGTGGATAAACCAGAGAACCAGAAGTCTGAAGCCACCTGTTCTTCCCTCGATCATTGCTCTGGGCATGCCAAGTTCCTTGTGCACTGAAATAAAATTATTTTCTGGTACAAATCGATCCAATTTCATTTTAGGGAATCGATGCTAATTGGTTTCACTAACAACGGATATTGCAGGGACATATTTATTTCCCAGTGAGAGAGGTCCAGGCACTCAGGGCAGTTTGAGTCTCTGACTTTAGCCGCAGGGACTGTAGCAATGGGGCAACAGTCCTAAGGAGTCTGGCAATTAGCAACTAGAGTGTCATAGAATCATAGAATCATAGAAAATAGGTGCAGGAGTAGGCCATTCGGCCCGTCGAGCCTGCACCGCCATTCAATATGATCATGGCTGATCATCCAAATCAGTATCCTGTATGTGCCTTCTCTCCATACCCCTGATCTCTTTAGCCACAAGGGCCACATCTAACTCCCTCTTAAATATAGCCAATGAACTGGCCTCAACTACCTTCTGTGGCAGAGAATTCCACAGACTCTGTGTGAAAAATGATCTTCTCATTTCGGTCCTAAAAGACTTCCCCCTTATCCTTAAACTGTGACCCCTTGTTCTGGAGACCCCCAACATCAGGAACAATCTTCCTGCATCTAGCCTGTCCAACCCCTTAAGAGTTTTGTAAGTCTCTATAAGATCCCCCCGCAATCTCCTAAATTCCAGCGAGTACAATCCGAGTCTATCCAGTCTTTCTTCATATGGAAGTCCTGCCATCCCAGTAATCAGTCTGGTGAACCTTCTCTGTACTCCCTCTATGGCAATACTGTCCTTCCTCAGATTAGGGGACCAAAACTGTACGCAATACTCCAGGTGTGGCCTCACCAAGACCCTGTACAACTGCAGTAGAACCTCCCTGCTCTTGTACTCAAACCCTTTTGCTATGAATGCCAACACACCATTTGCTTTCTTCACAGCCTGCTGCACCTGCATGCCTACTTTCAATGACTGGTGTACCATGACACCCAGGTCTCGTTGCATCTCCCCCTTTCCTAATCGGCCACCGTTCAGATAATAGTCTACTTTCCTGTTTTTGCCGCCAAAGTGGATAACCTCACATTTATCCACATTATACTGCATCTGCCATGCATTTGCCCACTCCCCCAACCTATCGAAGTCAACTTGCAGCCTCCTAGCATCCTCCTCACGGCTAACACTGCCCCCCAGCATTGTGTCATCCGCATAGAGTCATACAATGTAGAAACAGGCCCTTCCGTCCAAACTTCCCACGTCGACTGACTTCTCCCACCTACTCTAGTCCAACCTGCCTGCATTTGGCCCATATCCCTCTAAACCGATCCTACTTGTCTAAATGTTTCTTAAACGGTGCAATGGTACCTGCCTCAACTACCTCCTCCGGCAGCTTATTCCATACGTCCACCACCCTTTGTGAAAAAAATGTACCCTTCAGGCTACCATTAAACTCCCCCCCCCCCCCCCCCCCCCCCCCAACACACCTGGAACCTATGTCCTCTGTTTCTCGATTCCCCTCCTCTGGGCTAAAGATGCTCTGTGTTTGCTCAATCTATTCCTCTCGTGCTTTTGTACACCTCTCTCAGATCAGGATGTATAATGGAAACATCCCTTTGGCCCACTGTGTTCATGATGACCATCAACCACCCACGAATTAGTACGAATACTACGCTCTGTAATCCAACTTTGTTCTCTCTGCATTGGTTTCCCAGACAATTAAAAACCAGACAACCACATCTTACAGTTCCCACTTCCTCTGCAATCTATAAACTTACTCCCACACAAAATCATTTTCACTACCTAGCCTTTACTGAATTACTCATTCTAATCCAATCCTTGCATCATATCCATCATCCTGGATGCTCTCTGCATCTTTTGTAATATATGTTCTTTGTGTTGCAGTGGCAAGAAATGAACAGAGTGTTCTGGGTCATTGCAGATTTATAATGTCACTATTTCAGACGAACACTGCCTGAATCTGATCTGCGTTACACACAGGGAATATCTGCTGCAATAGCATTACGTTTATAATCGTGATCCATTTGCAAAGCACATTTACCTAGAACCCCATCCAAGGTTTGTAGTAGTGACTACGGTAAGGCAGCGGTCGAGTTGGGTTCGATCCTGACTACGGGTGCAGTCTGTACGGAGTTTGTACTTCCTCCCTGTTTCCGTGTGGGTTTTCCCCCGGGTGCTCCGATTTTCTCCCACACCCCAAAGACGTGCAGGTTTGTCGGTTCAGTAGCTTCAGTAAAATTGTAAATTGCCCCTGGTGTGTCGGTTAGAACTAGAATAGGGCGTGATCGCAGGTCCGCATGGACTCGGCGGGCCGAAGGTCCTGCTTTTGCATTGCATCTCTAAAGTAAACTAAAGTAAAGACTGCACAAAATGGTTTCTGCATGAAAAGATTCATTATCTTAATTGGAACTAACTTTCAAAACTATACCCCAAAGTGCTTTGTGCAATGCATTTAGTACAACTGATTGGCATTACATTTGTACATTTTTCTCCTGTGTTACAAATTCCATTATACTCTCTTGAACCTCTTACCCTATTTAGCTGTAGTTGACCATGTTCACTGGTCATGTAAGTGAGATTGTGATTGTTTTTATCTTTCAATCTGTTTGATGGTGATGCCACATATTATGGACTGGACACATGCAGTCATGGTGCTCAGCTGTTAAATGGAGATATTAAAAGGCGTATAAAAATTAATAAACATCTCAAACTTAATGAAGTATATAGCATATGACTATGCTAGTCAATTGAATTAGTCCGTGATGCCATTTATATGTAATGTGAATCTCCATTTAGACCATTTCAGCATACATAAGCTCATGAATTCATAAGTGATAGGAGCAGAATTACACCATTCGGCGCATCAAGTCTACTCCGCCATTCAACCACATCTATATTTCCCTCTCAACTCCATTCTCCAGCCTTCTCCCCATAACCTGTGCTGATCAAGCATCTGTCAATCTCCGCCTTAAAATTATCCATTGACGGTTTCCACAGCCATCTGTGGCAATGATTTCCACAGATTTACCACCCTCTGACTGAAGAAATTCCTCCTCATCTCATTTCTAAAGGAATGTCATTTTATTCTGAGGCTAGGGCCTCTGGTCCTAGACTCTCCCACTAGTGGAAACAGCCTCTTCATATGCACTCTATCCAGGCCTTTCACTATTCGATAAGTTTCAATGAGGTCCCCCCTCATCCTTCTAAACCTACCCTTCTATTCCTTTCTCCCCACGGTCTGTATACAAATTGTCCTTAAATCGATAATTCTATTTTCCTTATTGAATTAGGTTCTATATTTTCCAACTGTGCAATAATTTTGTTCCAGGATTTATTTGTATCTAATTTCTACTTATGGACTCCGTTTTTGGGTGTCCTCTCAATGAAAATGTTTCTTCTGCATCGCCTATCCAGGTAAACTGAGTCCAACAGCTTCAGATTATGAGCCGCGTCAGTTTTGGGCAGTTCTGATGAAAGATCAAAAACCTGTAAGGACACAAAGTACTGGAGTAACTCTGCGGGTCAGGCAGCATCTCTGGAGAACATGGATAGGTGATATTCAGGGTTGGGACCCTTCTTCAAACTGATAGACTCATCCTTCATCAACCTGTAACGTGAACTCTGTTTCTCTCACACACAATGACGTGGCCCTAACCCAAAACATCACTTGTCCATGTTCTCCAGAGATGCTGCTTGGCTATCAAACTGTACAGATTCTCCTCCTTCTGTCATGGGTTAGACTGAGACTGACTCCCCTCTCCCTTCTCCCCCTCCCCAATCTTTGCACATCCCCAAACCTTTCCACTCGTCACTTTAATTTTATGTTTTCATGTATTTTGTGTTTTTATGATTGTTGGCAGATACATTTCTCTCCTGGGATAAATAAAGTTCTATCGTATTGTATCGTATCGAGTTACTCCAGCATTCTATGTCGTTTTATATCATTAGTCCCCTCAGTCAAAAGCCTTGGAAACTTGATAACTCTTTTTGAAAACTTTGAAAATTCTCTCTTCATTTAAGACATCCCCATTGACATCAATGTATTTGACCAACACCTTGGTCACCAGTCCAAACATCTTACAATAAGGCTTCGTTTTTTATCCCTGGGGTGCCTTGAAATGTGTGGGAAAGAACTGCAGATGCTGGTTTAAATTGAAGGTAGACACAAAATGCTGGAGTAACTCAGCGGGACAGGCAGCATCTCTGGAGAGAATAATGGGTGATGTTTTGGTTCAAGACCCTTCTTCAGACTGATGTCAGAGGAGTGGGCGGTACGGAGATAAAATGTATAAGAAAGAACTGCAGATGCTGGTTTAAATTGAAGGTAGACACAAAATGCTGGAGTAATTCAGCGGGACAGGCAGCATCTCTGGAGGGAAGGAATGGGTGACGTTTCGAATGCGTGAAGGAGACCCATCTTCAGACTGATACCAGGGGAGGGGCGGGACGAAGATAGAATGTAGTCGGAGACAATGAGACTAGTGGGAGGACTGGGAAGGGGGAGGGGATAGAGAGGGAAAGCAAGGGCTATTTGAAGTTAGAGAAGTCAATGTTCATACAGCTGGGGTGTAAACTACTCAAGCGAAATATGAGGTGCCGTTCCTCCAATTTGCGCTGGGCCTCACTCTGACAATAGAGGAAACCCAGGACAGAAAGGTCAGATTGGGAATGGGAGGGAGTGTTGAAGTGCTGAGCAACCGGCTTGGTCTCGCCGATTTGGAGAAGTTGACACCTGGAAGAGCGGATATAGTAGATGAGGCTGGAGGAGGTGCACGTTAACCTCTGCCTCACCTGGAAAGACTGTTTGGGTCAATAGACAATAGACAATAGGTGCAGGAGTAGGCCATTCGGCCCTTAGAGCCAGCCCCTCCATTTTATGTGATCATGGCTGATCATCCCCAATCAGTACCCCGTTCCTGCTTTCTCCCCATATCCCCTGACTCTGCTATCTTTAAGTCCTTGGATGGTGTCGAAGGGGGGGGGTAAAGGGACAGGTATTGCATTTCCTGCGGTTGCAGGGAGAAAGTACCTGGGGAGGGGGTGGTTTGGGTGGGAAAGGACGAGTTGACCAGGGGGTCTCTGCGGAAAGCAGAAAAGGGTGGCGATGGGAAGATGTGGCTGGTAGTGGAATCATGTTGGAGGTGGCGAAAATGTTGGAGGATTATATGTTGGAGATAAATTGTAGTCGGAGACAGTATGACTGGTCGGAGAACTGGGAAGGATGCCTTGAGATGTTTTGACATATTACAGGTGAAAATTGTCATTAACATCACTAATTTACATTCTGTCAACTTGTGTGGGTGAGTGAGTTTATATATACTCTTCTTGTTTTCCATACCCCAGAACTAGTGTTCCACCCGAGAAGTTTATGCCATGGGCGTAGAATCAGACCACGAGGCCCATCGAGTCTACTCCGCCATTCAATCATATCTGATCTATCGTTACCTCTCAACCCCATTGTCCTGCCATCTCCCCATAACCCATGACACACGTACTGATCAAGAATATGTCGAGGATTGAAAATATATAAATCATTGCACCTTTTATCCCATCTTTAGGTTCTATTAATATTAAACGTCCAGAATGGTGTATTTTTATTTTCAATTTAGGAAGGTACGGTGGCACAGTGGTAGAGTTGCTGCCTTATAGTGGCAGGGTCCCGGGTACGATCCTGACTATGGAGTTTGTACGTTCTCCCCGGGACCCGCGTGGGTTTCCCCCGGGATCTCCGGTTTCCTCCCACATGCCAAAGATGTACAGGTTTATAGGTTAATTGGTAAAATTGTCCCCATTGTGTGTGTAGTGTTAGTGTGCGGGGTTCGCTGGTCGGCGCGGACTCGGCGTGTCGAAGGGCCTGTTTCCGCGCTGTATCACCAAACTAAAATAATCAAAAATTTTGAACTGGTTAAAGCTGATTGAAGAATGTTCTATGCGGCTGCCGACCTTCAGATGGATTCTGTTGCATCCCTGTGCATTGACGTGGATGTGCATGAATCCACCAAAAAAATATGAAGAGGAAGGGGATTTCAAAAAAAGATTTCAAATGAGTAAGTATCTCTAGAAGAAGAGCCTTGGGTCTCCATGCAGTGATCTGCTGCCTAACTAGCCCAGGGGTGAGTTACAATCCAGCTCTGGCAAGGCTAAAAAACAAAGCAACTCACCAGCTTCCAGCTAACAATACTGTGCATATCCTTTATTGTTAGTTATGAGCAGGCTTTCTCATAGTGGCTATTTTTGTTGCATTTGGTTCCAACTATTGTTATCCAACTACTTGTCCAATTCAATAATATTTCATATTCATTAACTATTTCCCAAACCAGTCGCGCACCCCAAACTTTGTTTCTTCACCACTCCTGTAAATACCTTCCTTGCCTCCCTTCTCCCACTTCTACCTTACCAAGGCACAATCTTTGCCCCCAAAAACCTCTGCCTGGCAACCTCCTTCTCTCTTCACTCCAAATCCCACTGTCTGACTGAACTCCCATCCCTACTTCCATCTTTTCCAATCTTTTCCCACACCATAAGATCCTCTCCAAGCTTCCACTCCCACCTCTTCTCTCCTTACCTAATTCCCAAACCCACTAAAACCAAATCTCCGCCGATAATCCCTTTCTCAAACATTGGCAACTCCCCTCCCCACCCTCTCAATCCATTTTCACCAATTCCATCAGAGAACAGAGAAGGTTCACCAGACTGATTCCTGGGATGGCAGGACTTCCATATGAAGAAAGACTCGGCTTGTACTCGCTGGAATTTAGAAGATTGAGGGGGGATCTTATAGAGACTTACAAAATTCTTAAGGGGTTGGACAGGCTAGATGCAGGAAGATTGTTCCCGATGTTGGGGAGGTCCAGAACAAGGGGTCACAGTTTAAGGATAAGGGGGAAGTCTTTTAGGACTGAGATGAGAAAATCATTTTTCACACAGAGAGTGGTAAATCTGTGGAATTCTCTGCCACAGAAGGACAAGTTGAGGCCAGTTCATTGGCTATATTTAAGAGGGTGTTAGATGTGACCCTTGTGGCTAAAGGGATCAGGGGGTATGGAGAGAAGGCAGGTATGGGATACTGAGTTGGATGATCAGCCATGATCATATTGAATGGCGGTGCAGGCTCGAAGGGCCGAATGGCCTACTCCTGCACCTATTTTCTATGTTCCTATGTTTCTATCTTCTCGTCCATCGTCAACCAGTTTCACTTCCCCACATAGCCAAACATTCTCAACCAAACACAGTGACCAATTTATTTCAATGCATATTTGATTCTTCAGTAGTTCATTTTCTGTCACTGGTTGTTCAGGTTTTGAGCATGCGATGGGACATGAAGATTTCCCATAAATACAATAAGTTTTCTTCTCATGAATGCTGATATCATTTATCATTTTACACCAAGAGTCAGTCTGGATACGTTTCTCATTTCCACTTCTCTAGTGGTGCAGCGCACATGAATTTCACCCGAGCTCTCTGCTGCCTATTTATTAACATATACAGGTACACCATCGATTTGTCCGGCATCCTTGGTTCCAGAGCCTTGCCGGATTATCCACTTTGCCGGACGAACAGAGGTCACGTAATAATAATTCAGCAATACATCTCCGACCCACTAATGATACCCCTCCCGTGTCTCGAAAGCACCATGGACTGCTGGAAACATGAATACAGAATTAACAATTGACAAATAAATAAAGAATGATCTCTTTCAGGACGGAGGAACACGCCAGAGAAGAGAGTGCGCCACAAGCAACACTCTGGTAATTTTGTCCGGATTAAAGGAGGTGACGGACCATCATCAGCTGTTGGAAAATCGCTGGTGTACCTGTATGAACTAGGTTTGACGTTTAGCTGAGCCTTAAGGGCCTGTCCTACAAGCATGCAACTCCGTGCGATGAACGCGATCAAACTAGAAGTGGGGGCCGCGCGGAGGTCGGGTGATCCCCTGTACAGGGCCGTTCCCACCAGCATGCGCCTGCATGCGGCAAGCACAACCAAACCGGCAGTAAGGGCCGCACGGAGGTCGGGTGAGCGGCGCAACGCGGTGCAAAGTGAGGCGAACTTGGAGCGAAGTCTAAGGTAAGTTCGCCAGGACAGAGAGGGGCACACAGAGAGGGGCACAGAGGCACACACACAGAGGGCCACGGAGCCACACACATAGAGGGTCACAGAGGCACCTACAGATAGGTTCACGGAGGCATGACGTCGAGGCGGTGTGTAATGCGTCGAGGCGACTGCGAGCCGACAAGCCGTTGCCGCGCGGAACTTTTGGACATAGTCAGTTTTTCAGAGCCCCGTGCGGTGTCGGGATGAACTCTGCACAATTCCGCACGGCTCCGGCGATCGAAGTGGGAGCGGCCCCGCGACGCCGGACGGCTCAAGCGACCACGTTAGGTCGCGCTCATCGCATAGAGTTGCATGCTGGTAGGACAGGCCCTTAAGTGAGCTCGGTATGGTAACCAGCTACGTTTGAAATACTCAATCTCTTTCTTTCATATTCCTCTTTAGTATCACTGGAACGTATCAATTTTGTGCGAATCTTTTGATCCCCATCACAGGGGCCGCGGAACGTTTTTGAAAGCGGGGGGGCTGAGCGATCACTGATCACCGGCTTCGGGGGGTACCCGGTGAGGGAGTGGGGGGGGGGGGGGAAGGGTGGCACAATGATTCTTTTTTGTTGTTGCTCGACCTCCAAATACTGGGGGATAATACAGACCATCCCCCAACTCAAAAAAGTGTGGGGGGATCCATCCTCCCCTCCCCCCGCGCCCTCTCTCTCTCCCTCTCTCTCTCTCTCTCTCCCCTCCCTTTTCCTCCCTTCCGCTCAGCGGCTTATCACAGCGCTTCGTTCACTGCCCCATATCTCGACTGTGAACCGGGCTGTTATTGGCCATGGAGGGGAGGGGAGGGAGGGTTCTGGGGGGGCAGTCGGTTTCCGCCACGGCTGGTCGTGGTTTTTGCCCAAAGATCATAGAGCGGATCTTTGGTTTTGCCGCGCTCACTGTGCGCTTGTTCTGAGATTCTGGATGTCGGAGGTCCTCAGAAGAAGAGAAAATTCCGCCTGCGGGCCAGATAATGTCGGGTTTTGAAGCATGTCTCGCCAAGAAAGTGGCGGGGCTGCAGCCCCCCCCCCCTGTTCTGCGGCCCATGCATCACACTGGCAACTTGCACATGCTCCATGTAGTTACATTGCTTTTGGTGGTCTCTCATTCACCAGGCAAATCTCCAAACCCTGGAACTTATTCCCTAAACCTCTCTGTCTCTCCACCACTAGTTTGGTTGATAACACCCTTATGAAGTGCCCATGGACATTTTACAGCCTTGAAGTTGCTATAGTCTGGGTATTAGATCACACAGACTGCCTTCAACTAGAATAGCGTTTGAAGGCGAATATTTCTGGGTAAGTATTTAGGCCTCACGGTGACGCACCGGTAGAGGTGCTGCCTTACAGCAGCAGAGACCCTGATCCGTGCCTGACAACAGGTGCTTGTCTGTACGTTCTCCCTATGAGCTGCCTGGGTTTTATCCGGGATCTTCAGTTTCCTTCCACACTCCAAAGACAAGTACAGGTTTGTAGGCTAATTGGCTTGGTATAATTGTAAATTGTCCCTAGTGTGTGTAGGATAATGTTAGTATACGGAGATCGCTGGTTGGTGTGCTCAGCGGGCTGAAGGGCCTGTTTCCTTGTTGTACCTGTAATCTACAGACAGTCCTGACATCCTGGGATGTCAGGACTGTCTTATGAAGAAAGACTGGATAGACTCGGTTTATACTCTCTAGAATTTAGGAGATTGAGAGGGGATCTTATAGAAACTTACAAAATTCTTAAGGGGTTGGACAGGCTGGATGCAGGAAGATTGTTCCCGATATTGGGGAGGTCCAGGACAAGGGGTCACAGCTTAAGGATAAGGGGGAAATCCTTTAGGACCGAGATGAGAAGGACTTTTTTCACACAGAGAGTGGTGGGTCTCTGGAACTCTCTGCCACAGAGGGTAGTTGAGGCCAGTTCATTGGCTATATTTAAGAGAGAGTTAGATGTGGCCCTTGTGGCTAAGGGGATCAGAGGGTATGGAGAGAAGGCAGGTACGGGATACTGAGTTGGATGATCAGCCATGATCATATTCTATGTTTCTATGCTTCTATGTAAACTGAACTAAAATTGTGGCAATCACAAAATTGTATTGGGCACTTCTTTTCAATTACTTAAACAAGTGCACCTGACATTTTCCTGGAACACGAGCACACTTAATGTCATTATTCACTTGAGACTTTAGAGATAAATCGAGGATACAGTCCCTTTGTTCCACCGAGTCCTCTCCGCCCAGTGACCCTGTACACTAGCACTATCCTACACACTTGGGACAATTTACAATTGTACAGATGCCAATTACCCTACAAATCTCTCCGCCTTTGGAGTGTGGGAGGAAACCGGAGCACCCGGAGAAAAACCACACGATCGCAGGGAGAACGTACAAACTCCGTACAGACAGCACCCGTCGTCAGAACCGAACCCTGATCTCTGGCGCCCTAAGGCAGCAACTCTACTGCTGCGCCACCGTGCCATTGTGACTCACACAAGAGCAACTGATATATTCGTACACCATGTCCATACCTACTGCCATTATTCACGCGATGCCATGCCTCCGATACCAGCATGAGTTAGTACAAGAATCTCCAAACCACAACTGACACGGTGGGATACAAGCAGAAGCCTCCAGGTGGCGCATCCCTGGCAATGCTGACGACAGGAACTGTACCACAGTGACTGAGTGAAGTAGCCAATTCTGCAACCACCGACCGTCAAACGTCACTGACCAACTGGGAAGACGTGATATAGAAGATGGCCGGACACGAGGAAGAACTGACAAGATGCTTGATCTTGAAGCAAACTGCACTGGTTTGTGCTTTTCTTACTATTTAAATTGATGGTGTTGACATCTGCATATCCGACCTGGCATCTTCAGAACTGACTGTAGATTGCTCAGCCATTTCCCAAAGTCAATAGACAACAGACAATAGACAATAGGTGCAGGAGTAGGCCATTCGGCCCTTCGAGCCAGCACCACCATTCAATGTGATCATGGCTGATCATCCCCGATCAGTACCTTCCTGCCTTCTCCCCATATCCCCTGACTCCGCTATTTTTATGAGCCCTATCTAGCTCTCTCTTGAAAGCATCCAGAGAACCTGCCCCCACTGCACTCTGAGGCAGGGAAGTCCACAGTGTATCATTAAAACGGACGAAAGTGGATGTTTCCTGCAGCGTTTAGTGACCGAGATGCTTTGACCACAGAGTGCCTCAATGATTCAATGACACTTTCTTCTCACTTGTACCGGGGTACAGTGCAATGTTTTGTTTTGCGTACAACCTGGTAAAATCACATAGTGGACTTCACCTGGGTAGCACACTTGATGTTTTCAAGAGAGAGTTTGATTTAGCTCTTAGGGCTAAGGGAATCATGAGATATGGGGAAAAAGCCGGAACGCGGTACTGAATTTGGATGATCAGCCATGATCACATTGAATGGCAGTGCTGGCTTGAAGGACGGAATGGCCTACTCCTGCACCTATTGTCTATGTTTCTGTACTCAAGTGTCACCACTTTTGGCGCCGTCAAAGTTACAAAGGTTGACCGAACAGTCCTATCTATTGCCTGCTGCCGTACATAGCAGCTTCCCACCCCGCCACTTTCACCCCACCTCCCCCACTGCCGGGTCCCCCTTCGCTCTTGGTGGCCCCTCGCTGGGAAGCTCTTGGTGGTCTTCCTCGTTCTCCGATGGCCCTCCTCGCTCAATGGATATCAATTAAGGTGGAGATTGACAAATTATTAGTGATTAGTATGGGTGTCAGGGGTTTACGGGGAGAAGGCAGGAGAATGGGGTTGAGAGGGAAAGATAGGTCAGCCACGATTAAATGGCAGAGACATGATGGGCCGAATGAACTTATCTATGACTCATTTCAAATAACCTCTAAACATTTCAACATCTGTAGTTATTTTTAGATTTACATACAATGAGAGCTATAACGTCGACAGTCAGAGTCTTTTTTCCCAGGGTGGAAATGTTCATGACTAGAGGGTACAGTTTTAAGGTCAGAGGGTGAAGGTTCGAAGGATATGTGCGGGGCAAATTTTGTGCACAGATTGAGCGGTGCGTGGAACATGCTGCCATGGATAGAACACGCTGCCAGGGATGGTGGTGGTGGTGGAAGCAGATATGATGGTGGCATTTTGGAGGCCCAACAACCGACAAATCTACTTAACCTTTCCACTGCCTCAAGGATATAAAGTGTTGGATGGCCCAGAACTTCCTTCAACTAAATGTGAGTAAGTCTGAGCTCATCCTTCTCGGCCCCTCGGACTCAATCAAAATGATAGTAGGCAGCCTTGGAAGCCTTACCCCATTACTCAAACCTCAAGTCAAAACACTTGGCGTGATATTTGACTCAGCATTGAAATTTGACAAACAAGTCAATGCCGTGTTAAAAGCTAGCTTCTTCCAGCTTCGCACGATAGCTAAAATAAAATAATTCCTCCAGTTTGATGACCTCGAAAAGATCATCCACACATTCATCTCCTCCCGCCTCGATTACTGCAACTCCCTTTACACTGGCATCAGCCAATCATCCCTGTCCCGCCTGCAACTGGTCCAAAACGCCGCAGCGAGACTCCCGACGGGCACCCGAAAAAGGGACCGCATCACCCCGATCCTGGCCTCTCTCCACCGGCTCCCTGTGCGGTTCCGAATAAATTTCAAGATCCTTCTTTATGTCTACAAAGCCCTTAACGGGCTTGCCCCCACCTACATCAAAAGTCTGCTTACCCACCACACCACCTCCAGGTCCCTCAGATCGGCCGACTTGGGGTTACTGAACATCCCGCGGTCTAGGCATAAGCTCAGGGGCGACCGCGCTTTTGCGGTTGCAGCTCCTAGACTGTGGAACAGCATCCCTCATCCCATCAGAACTGCCCCCTCCATCGACTCTTAAGTCGAGACTTAAAACTCATCTTTACTCTCAAGCCTTTCTTCACATCCTCTGAGGGAGGGGTATATGTATGTATTTATGTATGTACTTAATCTATGAACCTACTGTTGTATAACGTTAGTACCTCCACCAATGTAAAGCACTTTGGTCAACGAGAGTTGTTTTTTAAATGTGCTATAGAAATAAAAGTGACTTGACTCGACATGAGGCTTTGAGATAAGCACATGGATATGTAAGGATAGAAGAATGTGAATCTCATGCTGGCATGGGTAGTAGTTTAACTTGACATCATGTGAGGCACAGACATTGTGGGCTGAAGGGCATGTTCTTGCGCTGTACCGTTCTATCTTCTAGTTTAATTCAGTTTAGTTTATTATTAAATGCATACCGAGGTACAGTGAAAAGCTTTGTTGTTGCGTGCTATCCAGTCTATATCCAGTGAAATGACCATACATGATTGCAATCAAGCTGTCCACAGTGTAGAGATATAGGATAAAGGGAATGTCATTCAGTGCAAGGTAAACTCCAGTAAAGACCAATTAAAGGCAGTCCGAGAGTCTCCAAAGAGGCAGATGGGAGGTCAGGACAGCACTTTAGTTGGCGATTGGATAGTTCAGTTCCCTGATAACAGCTGGGAAGAAACTGTCCCTGAAGCTGGAGGTGTGCGTTTTCACAATTCTGTACCTTTTGCCGATGGGAGAGGGGGAGAAGAGGGAGAGGCCGGGGTGTGACTGGTCCTTGATTATGCTGCTGGCCTTGGGACAGGGAAGAAGAGGGAGTTGTTTGTGCGGAACCAGAATTAAGATGATGAACTGGTGGAGCAGGACATGACAGATCGGAATCCAGTATCAGTGAAGGAAAGCGGCAGGGGGGCAGACCCAAGAGTCAGAGAAGACCACCCCGGAAATATGAGGTTTATAAGATATGTTGACATGTGGAAGTGACATGGACGGCATGGTGGTGCAGGGTTAGAGTTGCTGCCTTACAGCGCTTGCAGCGCCAGAAACCCAGGTTCGATTCCGACCACAGGTGCAGTCTGTACGGAATTTGTACGTTCTCCACATGACCACGTGGGTTTTCTCCTAGATCTTCGGTTTCCTCACACACTACAAAGACGTACCCAGTCTGAAGAAGGGTCTCGACCCGAAACGTCGCCTATCTCCTTCGCTCCTTAGATGCTGCTGCACCCGCTGAGTTTCTCCAGCTTTTTGTGTAACCCAAAGACGTACAGGTATGTGGGCTAATTGTCTCTAATGTGTGTAGGATTGCTGTTAGTGTGGGGTGGATCGCTGGTCGTCTCAGGCTCGGTGGGCCGAAGGGCCCGTTTCTGCACTGTACCTCTAAACTAAACTAAAACTAAACTAAATTATCAATCGAATGAACACCATATCCTAAAAGGGGATGCAATGTTCAGTTTACAATATGATGATGATGGGGGAGGGGGGTTTGTATTGAAACATATCACATGTTGAAGTGTGTCAGAAAGGTCAGGGGACACATGTTGGTGGGGAACGTAACTGATGGGTGAACAATACAGCACGTTTGTATTCAGTAGTGTTGAATGTGTATTTATCACTATATGATCAAGGCCAGGATCTGGCAACCAAGGTGAGACTGGTTGTTGAGTATGCTATGTTCTCTGATCCCTGCCAATTGCTATTCTCTGGTGGGAATATGAGGGAGATAACCATATAACAATTACTGCACGGAAACAGGCCTTCTCGACCCTTCCAGTCCGTGCCGACCATTTATTTTCCCCTAGTCCCATCTACCTGCACTCAGACCATACCCCTCCATTCCCTTCCCGTCCATATACCTATCCACTTTACTTTTAAATGATAAAATCGATCCTGCCTCCACCACTTCTGCTGGAAGACCATTCCACACAGCCACCACTCTCTGAGTAAAGAGGTTCCCCCTCATGTTACCCCTAAACTTCTGTCCCTTAATTCTCATGTCATGCCCTCTTGTTTGAATCTTCCCTATCCTCAATGGGAAAAGCTTATCCATGTCAACTCTGTCTATCCATCATTTTAAAGACCTCAATCAAGTCCCCCCTTAACCTTCTGCGCTCCAAAGAATAAAAACCTAACTTGTTCAACCTTTCTCTGTAACTGAGTTGCTGGAACCCAGGCAACATTTTAGTAAATCTCCTCTGTACTCTCTCTAATTTGTTGACATCCTTCCTATAATTAGGCGACCAAAATTGTACACCATACTCCAGAATTGGTCTCACCAATGTCTTGTACAATTTTAACATTACTTCCCTACTCCTATATTCAATGCTCTGATTTATAAAGGCCAGCAACCAAAAGCTTTCTTTACCACCCTATCTACATGCGATTCCACCTTCAGGGAACTATGCACAGTTATTCCTAGATCCCTCTGTTCCACAGCATTCCTCAATTCCCTACCATTTACCATGTACGTCCTATTTTGACTTGTCCTGCCAAGATGTAGCACCTCACACTTATCAGCATTAAACTCCATCTGCCATCTTTCAGCCCACTCTTCCAAATATCCCAAATCTCTCTGTAGACTTTGAAAATCGACTTAATTATCCACAGTACCACCTATCTTAGTATCATCTGCATACTTACTTATCCAATTTTCCACCCCATCATCTAGATCATTGATGTACATGACAAACAACAGTGGACCCAACACAGATCCCTGAGGCACCCCACTGGTCACCGGCTTCCACCCTGACAAACAGCCATCCACCATTACTCTCTGGCATCTCCCATTCAGCCACTGTTGAATCCATCTTGCTACTCTGCCATTAACACCCAAAGATTGAACCTTCTTAACCAACCTTCCATGGGGAACCTTGTCAAAGGCCTTACTGAAATCCATATAGACAACATCCACTGCTTTACCCTCATCAATTTCCCTAGAAACCTCTTCAAAAAATTCAAGAAGGTTTGTCAAACATGACCTTCCAGGCACAAATCCATGTTGACTGTTCTTGATCAGACCCTGTTTATCCAGATGCTTATATATATTATCTCTAAGTATCCTTTCCATTAATTTGCCCACCACTGACGTCAAACGAACAGATCTATAATTGTTAGGTTTATTCTTTGAACCCTTTTTGAACAATGGAACAACATGCGCAGTACGCCAATCCTCCGGCACTATTCCCGTTTCTAATGACGTTTGAAATATTTCTGTCATAGCCCCTGCTATTTCTACACTAACTTCCCTCAATGTCCTAGGGAATATCCTGTCAGGACCTGGAGACTTATCACTTTTATATCCGACCACCTACGACTACCTATGACTCCCTGCGACTAGCATCACGACCTATGACGACCTACCTACGAGTAAAAAGTATCGACTTTTTCCATGACGACCTTTTTTTTACTCGTGGACATTTTTCATCATGCTAGAATAATGCCGCAACCTACTTGATGCCACAAGTACCTAGGACTAGCCTCACAACCTACCTACGACCTACCTACAACCTCCTACGACCTTGTGGCGACCATGCTCCGAGTATGAGTCAAGGGCAAACTCAGCAGAGGTCATGAATTAGGTCGTGAAAGTGGGACAGGGGCTTATGTTCAGTTGAGTTTATGGTCACGTGTACCGAGGTACAGTGAAAAGCTTTTGTTGCGTGCTATCCAGTCACCGCAAAAGGCATACATGATTACAGTCGAGCCATTTACGGTGTACTGATACACGACATGGGGTAACGGTTAGTGCAAGGTAAAGCCAACAAAGTCCGATCAAGGATGGTCCGAGGGTCACCCTCACCTTGAACCCCTTACCTGTCGCCTCCACCATTCCTTCAAGGATCACCACGATCTCCAGATCCTCCTTGGCCATCTGGGCTTTGGAGATTTCCCAGAAAGGGCTCAGCTGGTTGATCTCGTGGCAGATGATGAGTGGGGAGACCAGGAAGAGACGGTCATCTCCCGTGTCGTAGCCCACGTTGATGTCCGTCTGGTTGAGCGGGATGAACTCCCCTTCCTTGGTCTGCTTGGACTTGATGAGCTTGGCGCGGATGGACGCCTCCACGATGTGGGAATTCCTCAGATCCCCGACGCGGAACATCAGGCACAACCTGCCGTCGCGCACGCTGATCACGGCGTTGGTGGAGAACACCAGGGTTTCGGCCCTCTTGTTGGGTTGCGAGATCTTCACAAACATGCAGCCCACCATGAAGGCGTTGACTATCGAGCCCATCACCGACTGCACTAGCAGTAAGATGATGCCCTCGGGGCACTTGTCCGTGATGAATCTGTAGCCATAGCCAATGGTGGTCTCAGTCTCAATGGAGAAGAGAAAGGCAGAGACAAAGCCATTGAGATTGTTAACACAAGGCACCCAGGTGGCATCCCCTATGTGGAGGAGATCCCCTCGTAGGAAGGCAATGAACCACCAGATCAGTCCAAAGAACAGCCAAGTGGTTGTGTACACCATGACGAAGATGAGCAGATTGAGCCTCCACTGCAGGTCCACCAGTGTGGTGAAGATGTCGGTCAGGTAACGGTAACGCTCACGCACATTCCCGTGGTGAACGTTGCATTTGCCGTCCTTCCTCACGTACCTCTGGACGTTCTTGATGGCAGCCTTGCCACCCGAGGCACCCTTCCTCGGGCTGTCCTCCCACACTTGCTTCGGTAGCTTTGGCTGCCGAGTGGCCACAGGGCTCTCGACGTCCCGCTCCATCAGGTCAGCCTAGTCAGAAAGACAAAAGAGATTTGAAGTCCTACATTCGAACAAAGGCCGTCACTATTGATCTGGGTAAGCCTTGGACACCGCCCTATGTGACATTGCCACATTTCACACAATCGGGTATCCTATCAAAACAATAATAAGATTTTTTTTAATGCACATGAAACGACTCGCAATTTATATTTAACATCTCACAATTTCCCTGCAATTCTTCCCATTCCTTCTAGAAAACCTTCTCATCTCTCTATGAAGGCCTCACCATCAGTTTGTGCTGCAAAAAAAAAAAAGCTATTTACTGGTTTATTCTCATACGTTGGTTTAATGTAAGAAATTGGATTTATCCCTAAGCCACCTATTGTGGACTAATAATCTCTTAGGTAGACACAAAGTGTTGGAGTAACTCAATGGGTCAGGCAGCATGCTTGGAGAACATGGAGAGGTGACAATTGGGCTGTGACCCTTCTCAGATTGATTCAATTCAATTCTTCCACTATTCTAATGTTATTTTCACCACAGTGTCAATGTCTGAATTTGTCATCTTTATCTTGGCCTTAGGAAAATGACTGGGACCCCAAGTACTCATTCCACCAGTATTGGTGTCGATGATACCTTGCTCTGACCTAATTTCCACTTTACACGGATGGGGGTGCCATAGTGGTGCAACGGTAGAGTTGCTGCCTTAAGGGGCTGTCCCACTGTACGAGCTAATTCAAGAGCGCTCCCGAGTTAAAAAAAAAATCAAACTCATGGTAAGCACGTAGAATGTACGTAGCGGGTATGTCGGAGCTCGGGACGTCTCTTAGCGGCTCTTAACTCTAACGACAGGCACTCGGGAAACGCGGTAAGCTCGTGAAGACTCGTGAAGATTTTTCAACATGTTTTTCCAACATGTTGAAAAATGCCCACGAGAGTCCCGGGTACCTACGAGCGGCTACTACCGTAATTCTCCGAGTTCAAATCAGGAGAAACTCGAGAGAATTAGTTCGACAAGTGGGACAGCCCCTTTACAGCGCCAGAGACCCAGGTTCGATCCTCATTATGGGTGCTGTCTTTTTATAGTTTGTATGTTCTCCGCCTGAGCAGCATGGATTTTCTCTGGGATATCAGGTTTCCTCCCTACACTCCAAAGATGTACAGGTTTGTAGGTTAATTGGCTTGGTAAAATTTGTAAATTGTCCCTAGCATATGTAGGATAGTGCTAGTGTGCGGGGATCGCTGGTCGGCAAAATGTCTACCGCTGCACCACCGTGCCACCCCTACTAATTTCACGTATCCATCAGAATCTAACCTTCCAGCAAACGTGGCTGAAACTCCAGCATAACTCAAAGAATGAATAATTACAAAGCAGGAGCACACAAAATGCTGCAGTAACACAGCATGTAAAGTGCCATCTCTGGAGAACATGGATAGGTGACCGATTCGGGTTGGGAACCTTCTTCAGAGTGAAACATACCTTGAAGAGATTTTGCCGTGAAGCAGTCAAATTGTAGAGACAAGGAACTTGTACAAAAGGACACAAAGTGCTGGACTAACTCAGCTGGTCAGGCAGCATCTCTGATCATTACAAAACAGTTTGATTGTGTACTTCAGATCTGATATTCTTCCAAGTACAGCGAGCTGAACAGGTAATTTCTCAGACTGTTCAGAGCTCAGTTAAAGTCTAAAAAAAGACTCAGTTTTTAAAGATTAATTGCAGTATATTACACAACCCAGTGAATCCAACAAGATTAAATATGGATGAAATTTAAAAATATATATTTTTCCCGGACTTTAAACAATGTGCTTGTGCCATGCAACATGAAACCAGGTGAATTGGGAAGTAAGTCTTTATTCATTAGGTCTTTATTCTTTGGAGCGCAGAAGGTTAAGGGGGGACTTGATTGAGGTCTTTAAAATGATGAAAGGGATAGACAGAGTTGACGTGGATAAGCTTTTCCCATTGAGGGTAGGGAAGATTCAAACAAGAGGGCATGACATGAGAATTATGGGACAGAAGTTTAGGGGTAACATGAGGGGGAACTTCTTTACTTGGAGAGTGGTGGCTGTGTGGAATGATCTTCCAGCAGAAGTGGTGGAGGCAGCATTGATTTTAACATTTAAAAGTAAAGTGGATAGGTATATGGACGAGAAGGGAGTGGAGGGGTATGGTCTGAGTGCAGGTAGATGGGACTAGGGGAAAATAAATGGTCGGCATGGACTGGAAGGGCCGAGAGAGCCTGTTTCCGTGCTTGTTATATGGTTATATGGTTATATAAGTCACCCAAGGTGCCTATAATTGTGCAAGTCAAATCTTTGAAAGCGTTGATGAAATGTGGGTGAATATAATGATCAATCAAATTTTGAATTTAAGCTGCCGGTTTGAGGTGGTAGGTTTGACTTCAGTAGCTCTTTGCTGAGAGACATATGTGTGATATGGGCTTCAACCACAACACAGGGCGGCACGGTGGTGCAGCGGTATAGTTGCTGCCTTACAGTGCCAGAGACTCTGGTTCGATCCTGACTGCGGGTGCTGTCTGTACGGAGTTTGTTCTTTTGCATATCTTTCATTCATTTGTTCTGTGTACCTTTTAATACCTCTCGTTCCCTCTCCCTTGACTCTCAGTCTGAAGACCTGAAACGTCACCTGCGTTGCTCCAGCTTTTTGTGTCTATCTCAAATATGCATTTGATGGAATTATGTGGAGATGCAGAATGACTGCTGCACTTATAAAATCTGGGAAAAGACATTAAGTTAAGGCCTACCAGATCTGTTTTGAAAAGGCAATGAGGCTTCCCGGAGTGTCTTTGGCAATATTTATCCCTGAGCCACTAACTAAAGACAAATTACTTCTTATTTCATTGCTCTTTGTAGGAAGTTGCACTGCATGGATTGCCTGTCAAAACCTTCCTACATTAAGCATCGTAAAAAGGCAATTGTTGGCTGCCAATCACTTTGAATCATCCTCAGGTCATCAAAGGTGCTACAGAAATGCAAGTTATTTCCACTTTTTCTTATGAAGGCTCCATGGTATTTATCATTTGTGTTTACATCAGCGTAAAATTTGAAACAGTTTGGCAGCTGAGATGTAATTTGAAATCGCAATAAATATACATGCACACTAAAATTTTTGCCGAATGGCCAAGTCCTGCACCTATTGTCTATAAAATGGAAAATGTGTAAGTGTATCGGAAGAGGTGCCAATATGCAATGGGCCAACAGATGGCACAGCAGCTCTGTGTACATATAAAGGCTTCTCGAATGCCTTCCAGTAACAGTGGATCCATTTTAACCCTAACTAATCGAGTGTCATTTTTATTTTGAATGATTATCCAGTGACATTTTAGAACAATTTTTCTCAGCTTGAGTTCCATGCAAGATCAATATTCTTCTCGTTCCAAGTGGATTAAAATTGCTTGCTTGACGAATTTTAAAAGTCAGATCCGAATCAATTGATCAATGCGTTTAAAAAAATCTGCTGCTCTCATATTTTGCACATCACACACAGCATGGGCTTGAAGACCAGTTTGAAAGCAATGGAATAGGCAGTGTAAGAGAAAGGTGGACCTAACTAATGTTGATTTTGGAACATTTCCTAAAAAGGTTTTGGGAAAGATTTTAAAGGTAGGACAACTGATACTTGAAAGGAGATTTCTTCAGTTTAGTTTAGTTTAGTTTAGTTTAGTTTAGAGATGCAGGCCCTTCAGCCCACCAGGTCCGCACCAACCAGTGATCCCCGTACATTAACACTATCCTACACGCACTAGGGGCAACTCCACTTATTCCAAGCCAATTTACCTACAAACCTGCACGTCTCTGGAGTGTGGGAGGAAACCGAAGACCTCGGCGAAAACCCACGCGGTCACGGGGACAACGTACAAATTCTGTACAGACACCGCCCGTAGTCGGGATCAAACCCGGGTCTCGGGCGCTGTAAACGCTGTCTACCCCTACCCGCAACTCTACCCCAGGCCACCGTGCCGCACGGACGGTGGTGGATGAGGACAGAGACCTGTGGAATTCATTGCCAGGTCAATGGATAATTTTACGACAAAAATGGAAAGATTCTTGATTAGTACGGGTGTCAGGGGTTATGGGGAGTAGGCTGGAGAATGGAGTTGAGAGGGAAAGGTAGATCAGTCACGATTGAATACTTGATGGGCCGAATGGTCTAATTCTGCTCCTAGAACTAATAAACTTATGAAAAAGGGATTCCAAACCGAAGAGCTGAAGTAAAAAATGGCTGCAGTGTAAGGTGCAGGGAGAAGGGATGGAGGTGCCTGAGCAGGCAGAGTACATGTACAGAAGCCCATTGATAGAGGAACCCAGCTCTTTAACTGTGATACAAGACCAGGGCACAGAAGCTGCCTGAATCTTCTGCTTCTCTCCTGCAGCTCCGATCATTAATTGAAATGCTGGCCAGGAAGATTATGGTTCAGATCTTTCCTCACATCCCAAGACGTGGAGGTTTGTAGGTTAGATGAGCTCTGTGAAATTGCCCCTAATGTGTAGGAATATTTTTTACTTATTTTATGCATTGATCTTGTAGTAAATGTAAATGTGAGAGTAAATGGTTGTTTGTGTTATTGTGTTTTGTTCTTTTAAATCTTTTTTTGTTTACCATTGAAGGGGATGCACATGAAATTTCGTTGTACAGTTGATGTGCAATGACAAATAAACGTATTTGATTTGATTTGATTTTTGATTTGAAGTGGATGAGAAAATGGGATAAGATAGAACAAACGTGAACGGGTGATCGATGGTCAGCGTGAACTCGGTGGGCTGAAGGGCCTTTTCCTATGCTGTATCTCTAAATTAATCCAAAATGCCAGACCCATTTGGCAGCTCATTCTTGTCACTGGATTTTGTTTGATGTTTCTCATTATTTTTGATGCATTATCAGCTAATTTAACATTGCTGTGTGAAACGATTATAACTTAAGTCCATGCTGACAAAGGCAGGAGTGTCAACAAGGTGCCTGCCTGCTCGCTGGCTTCCCAAGATAACTCACAGCATCATTATTTGTAGCAATCCTAAATTTAGCAGTGGAACTGTAATGCAGATAAAGTAAGAAGTATAAGAAATAAGAGTGTGTTCAGACCTTTATGCTGATCGTTGCTGATTTTCTACCTCAGCGCCATTTACCAGCACCATCCCCACATGCTCTGACTGGCTTCATCTATCAATAAGTGGTGATCCCACACAGACCTTTCTGTCCTAGGTCCCCTCCATTGTCAGTCAGGCTAAACGCAAATTGGAGGAACAGCATCTCATATTTCGCTTGGGCAGCTTACGGCCCAGTGCTATGAAATTTGATTTCTCTAACTTCAAATAACCCCAGCATTCCCTCTCTCTCCATCCCTCCCCCACCCAAGTCACACCAGGTTCTCGTTTTCACCAAAGATCCTATGGCGGAGCAAGGTAGACCACTCGACGAAAAAGCCGTAGTAGGGTCATGGGTAATCTTCAGCACCATTTCCGTAACCGGCTTCCGTCTCCGCTCTAGTACCTTTGCTTTGGTCATGGCGTCTCCATGCACAAATCATCTTTTCGTTTCTCAGCTGCAGGTGATCATTCTGATATTCCTGCCTAGTCCTCCTTATTAACTTTGAACATACAAAATATTGCCATTAGGAAGGAGCTCCAGAAAGCCCTGCACTCACTCAAGCCATTCTCCCCCCCCCCCCCCCCTTCCCTCCGACACGGACACAGAGCGATCGCCGGCCCCCTTTTATTTTGTTAAATATTTATTTCCTTCGGATGCTTTTTAAAAAATTTCCCCCTTACCATTTCCGTACTTTTTCGATAGCTGTCATGATCCGTTTGATGTCATCCTTCACCCTGCTCCTGGTCTTGGTCCGTGCCAATCTACCGGATATGCTGTGTGTGTGTGTGTGTGTGTGTGTGTGTGTTTGTTTGGTGGAGTTTGTGGGCGAATGCGAGCGAATGCGCGGACAGACGGACGAAAGCAACGATCATAGAGCGGGATAGGTGCCATTTCGGGTCGAGACCCTTCTTCAGACTGACAGTCAAGGGAAAGGGAAACGTGAGATATAGGCATATCTTCCATTCATTTGTCCTTAGTACCGTCTATATCTCGTGTTCCTCTTTCCCCTGACTCGGTCTGAAGAAGGGCCTCGACCTGAAATGTCATCTATTCCGCTCTATGATCGTCACTTTTGTCCGTCTGTCCACTCGTTCGCTCGCCATTGGATTAAGTAGCGTAGGATAAAGCTGCAAATTGACGCACAGGATGTGTTTGCGAGAGAGGGAGAGAGATCCCAACACTTGCACATCTCCGTTTATTCCCCCTTCACAGGAATGTAGCATTTATTTTGTAGGTCAAACACAGTTTTCTAAAAACTAAGTGTCTGAAGAAGGGTCTTGGCCCGAAACATCACCCATTCATTCTCTCCAGAGATGCTGCCTGTCCCGCTGAGTTACTCCAGCATTTTATGTCTACCTTCTTTCTAAAACCAAACCCTGGTCCCGCAATGTTTTAAAACACACAAAAAACAGATGACGTTTTTTGCAGTAATGGGTCATGGCAGCTATCAAAACGTCGACCCGAAATATCACCTATTCCTTCTCTCCAGAGATGCTGCCTGATCCGCTGAGTTACTCCAGCCTTTTGTGTCTGTCTTCGGTTTAAACCTGCATCTACAGGTCCTCCCTGTACAAGGTATGTGCCGCTTTAACTGAACACATAACAGAAGTCGGGTTGGGTCAAAAATAGGGTTGGGGTTACTGAAATGGCGGAAGTTACACTCCATTGCGTACTACACGTCAGCCCATTGGATTTTGCAGGAGTGGCCTATCTTGCTCCGCTATAGGACCTTTGGTTTTCACCCAACAAACAGCTAACAATGGCCTGCTACTTTATCATCATTACTTTTTTGCGTATGTTTAATTCATTGTTCTTTATCTTTCTACATCATTGTCGATACCTCTCGTTTCCCTTTCCCGTGACTTTCAGTCTGAAGAAGGGTCTTCACCCGAAACGTCACAGACTGGAAAAGGATCCTAGCAGGAATGGCGGTGGAACAGCAATGGCAGGAATTTCTGGGCATAATCCAGAAGATGCAGGATAATTTCATTCCAAAGAGGAAGAAGGATTCTAAGGGAAGTAAGAGGCAACTGTGGCTGACAAGGGAAGTTAAGGATAGAATAAAACTAAATAAAAACTTGTATAACATAGCAAAGAATAGCGGAAAGCCAGAGGATTGGGAAACTTTCAATGGACAACAGAAGGCAACAAAATGGGCAATACCGGGTGAAAATATGAAGTTCGAGGGTATGCTGGCCAAGAATATAAAGAAGGACAGTAAAACCTTCTTTAGGTATGTTAAGAGAAAAAGATTAGCAAAGACAAATGTGGGTCACTTGAAGGCAGAAACAGGTGAAATTATTATGGGGAACAACGAAATGGTAGAAGAGTTGAACAGGTACTTTGGTTCAGTTTTCACTAAGGCAGACACAAGCAATCTCCCAGATGTACTAGAGGACAGAGGATCTAGGCAGACAGAGGAACTGAAAGAAATTTGCATTAGGCAAGAAATACTATTGGGTAGACTGATGGGACTGAAGGCTGATAAATCCCCAGGGCCTGATGGTCTGCATCCCAGGGTACTCAAGGAGGTGGCTCTAGAAATCGTGGATACATTGGTGGTAATTTTCCATTGTTCTATAGATTCAGGATCAGTTCCTGTGGATTAGGGTAGCTAATGTTATCCCACTTTTCAAGAAAGGAGCGAGAGAGAGAAAACGGGGAATTATGGACCAGTTAGCCTGACATCGGTGGTGGGGAAGATGCTGGAGTCAATTATTAAAGAAGTAATAACGGTCTATTTGGATAGCAGTAAAATTATTGGTCCAAGTCAGCATAGATTTGTGAAGGGGAAATCCTGCTTGACTAATCTTCTGGAATTTTTTGAGGATGTGGCAAGTAAAATGGATGAAGGAGAGCCTGTGGATGTAGTGTATCTGGACTTTCAGAAAGCCTTTGAAAAGTTCCCACATAGGAGATTAGTGGGCAAAAATTAGAGCACATGGTATTGCGGGTAAGGTATTGACATGAATAGAGAATTGGTTGGCAGACAGGAAAAAAGAGTAGGAATAAACAGATCTCAGATTCAGATTCAATTTTAATTGTCATTGTCAGTGTACAGTACAGAGACAACGAAATGCATTCTCTGTCAGAATGGCAGGCAGTGACGAGTGATGTGCCGCAAGGCTCGGTGCTGGGGCCGCAACTATTTACAATATATATTAATGATTTGGATGATGGATTAAAAGTAACACAAGTAAATTTGCACATGCATCAAAGCTGGGTGGCAGCGTGAACAGCAAAGACCACATCTGGAGTATTGGGTGCAGTTTCGGTCTCTTAATTGAGGAAGGACATCCTTGCTATTGAGGGAGTGCAGCGTAGATTCATGAGGATAATCCCCAGGATGGCGGGACTGTCATAGGAGGAAAGACTGGGCTTGTATTCACTGGAATTTAGAAGGATGAGAGGGGATCTTATGAAAACATATAAAATTATAAATGGACTGGGCAAGCTAGATGCAGGAAAAATGTTCCCAATGATGGGGAAGTGCAGAACCAGTGGCCACAGTCTAAGAATAAAGGGAATGCCATTTAAAACTAAGATGAGAAAAAATGTTTTCACCAAGAGAGTTGTGAATTTGTGGAATTCTCTGCCACAGAAGGCAGTGGAGGCCAATTCACTGAATGAATTTAAAAGATAGAGCCCTAGGGGCCAGTGGAATCAAGGGATATGTGGAGAAGGCAAGCACGGGTTACTGATTGTGGATGATCAGCCATGATCACAATGAATGGCGGTGCTGGCTCGAAGGGCCACATGATCTCCTGCTATTTTCTATGTTTCTATGTCACTCATTCCTTCTCTCCAGAGATGCTGCTTGTCCCGCTGAGTTACCCCAGCTTTTTGTGCCTATCTTCGCCTATCGATCTTTGTTTTGAATGGACACAACAATTAAGCCCCCACACCCCTTTGAGGAAGAAAATTCTGAATGTTTATCACCCTCTGGGTGAAATATGTTTTCTTCGTCTCAATTCCAAGGGGCCTATCCCTTGTTACACCATTCGCTGGAGCACAGGAGGATGAGGGGTGATCTTATTGAGGTGTATAAAATCATGAGAGGAATAGATTGTGTAGATGCAGAGAGTCTCTTGCCCAGGGTAGCGGAATCGAGAACCAGAGGGCACAGGTGTAATGTGAAGGCGGAAAGATTTTATAGGAATCTGAGGGTTTTTTCTGACAAATGGTGGTGGGTGTATGGAACGAGCTGCCAGACGAGGCTGGGAAAATCTCAACGTTTATGAAGCATTTTAGACAGGTATACGGTTGGGACAGATTGAGAGGGGCATGGGGCAAACGCAGGCAAGTTGGACTCGTGTAGATGGGATGTGTTGGTCGGTGTGGCCAGGTTGGGTGAAGGGCCTATTTCCACACTGAATTACTCTATATCTCTATGATTAGTTAAGCATGATTTTTCTTTGATATATCCATGTTGATATTTGGCATTCCTTATTAAAGATTCTAGCGTGTGGGAAGGAACTGAAGATAGACACAAAATGGTGGAGTAACTCAACGGGCCAAGCAACAGCAATGGATAAAAGGATTCTAGCGTTTAGCCTCTCACTGACGTGAGGTAAGAGGTTGGTAGTCTCCTACGTTCACCGTTTTCTAAACGTATAGGACTCACATTTGTGATTCTCCAATGCACAGGAGCAATTCCACAATGTACATGATCCCGGATGGTGATGACCAGAACTTTACAAAACATTTTATTTGGCTTAATGCTATCTTTAATTTCGCTTGCTCACCTACAGTAATTGTGATTGTGTGAATTGTGTTGTGTCTTGATTCTTTTCTTGTATGTATGACTGCAGAAACTAAATTTCGTTTGAACCTCAGTGAGGTTCAAATGACAATAAACGGTATTGTATTGTATTGTATTGTACAGACAAATTACTTTTCATGTTCGTTTTTTCTGCTCTACAGGTTTGTTTTTTTTGCAACGTACGGATTATTTCCTTAAATGTCCTCTCTTTTATCTGTTCGCCCTCATACCTTTCCACTGACCACTGCCAAGTATTCACTCATCTGTTGATCGTTCATTGGTAAGATGAAGATTTATTTGTTGATTGTATGTAGATACACTAAAGAAAGTAAAGCTATGCAACCTTTTTAAGTCCTTGCCTTAACAAATGTGGTTCTTGGTCATTAAAACAGTCTCATCAAAGCGCAGTTAAGAGAGCGCAGCAGCGGTTGCACTTTCTGCGCCGGATGAGAAGAGCTCATCTCCCCCATTCCATCCTCACTACTTTCTACAGGGGCACCATAGAGAGTATTCTGACCAGCTGTATCTCTGTCTGGTTTGGGGACTGTAGAGCCTCCGACTGGAAGTCTGTGCAGAGAGTGGTGAGGACAGCGGAAAAAATCATCGGGACCTCTCTCCCCTCAATCGGGGATATTGCGCCCAAACGTTGTGTGTCTAAGGCCAGTAGTATTATAAAAGACCCCACACATCTCCATCACAGTCTGTTCACTCTGCTGCCCTCGGGAAAAAGATATCGCAGCATAAGGAGCAGAACATCAAGGTTCTGCAACAGCTTCTTCCCACGAGTCATCAGACTCCTGAATGCTATGTAATGGGCTGCCACCATTGTCTATTTATCCTTTTTATCCTTTTTATTCATGTCTATCCTTCTGTTAATTTATCGTGTTGCACAGGGAGCCAAATGCAACGTAATTTCGTTTGGAACTGCATATATCAATGTATTTCTAAATGACAATAAAGTTTGTTTGACTTGACTAAAACAATGTTTCATTTTGGTATCTTTTGAATTATCAAGTTGACAAGATTTTTGATTTTGGATGTGATGTTTGGATCCATAAAAAAATTTAAATGTTGTGATAATGCTATGTAATAGCACCCAGTGGAGAGGCATTAACTCTTTTATCTTAATGAGCTGATCACAAAGTTTAGAAATTCTTTAGTTTGTAGAATAGTGTTGAAGTGGCAGTAGTACTGGGGTAGGAAATAGCTGCAGATGCTGGTTTCCACGAAAGATAGACACAAAATGCAGGAGTAACTCAGCAGGACAGGCAGCATCTCTGGAGAGAAGGAATGGGTGACGTTTTGGGTCAAGACCCTTGTTCAGACTGAGTCCCACTTTGGGAAGATTTGGTCTTGAGTGGAGAGGGGAGAGCGTTGTGTAATGATATATCCCTGGCAGCATATGGGATGTTGAATAATGGAAGTCAACACTTGGGATTACATTGAAGAAATAAAGTGAAATCCTCATTGCCGGACTCTATGTGAAAAACCCTGTAAGGGATGTGCCCTTCGCATTCATTCAGTTAAGACCTGCATCTAACGTTGAGGCCAAAATGTTCACAAATTACTTATTATATCATAATTTTACGGAAGTTATATTCGGGGGCAGCACAGTGGCGCAGTAGTAAAGTTGCTGCCTTACAGCACCAGCGACCCAGGTGATATCCTGACCATGGGTGTTGCCTCCTGTATGGAGTTTGTACATTCTCCCTGTGACCGAGTGGGTTTCCTCCAGCTGCTCTGGTTTCCTCCTCACACTCCAAATACGTGCCGGTTTGTAGGTTACTTGGCTCTGGTAAAATTGTAAATAGTCCCCAGTGTGTAGTATAGAGCTAGTGTATGGGGTAACTGCTGGCTGCCGCCGACTCTGTGGGCCAAAGGTTCTGTTCCCGCTCGGTATTTCTAACGTCCAATATAAACTACGAATTACATAACCAATCTTCACTGTGTCATGACCAGTGACCTCTATGCACGTCATGCAGGTCAAACAAATTTAAGGAGTTCAATCAAACTAAGTGATTGGGTTTTAGATCAAATTCCAAATTCCATTAAATTTGCAGGCGAAAGACATTAAGTAAATAAATTGCAGGCAGATGCAATGTTATGTGTTAATTGCACTGCTGAATATCAAGGAAGCAGATAAGTAATAAAGGGACGCTTCAAAATTTGATTAATCTTTGTTTAGATGGTTTTGGGCAAAGACTCAATTTGGACAGTTTCTTCCCAGCTGTTATCAGGCAACTGAATCATCATATCACAACCAGAGAGCAGTGCTGAATTATTACAGTATCTACCTCATTTGTGACCCTAGGACTATCCTTGATTGGACTTTGCTGGCTTAACCTTGTGCTAAGCGTTATTCCCCTATCATGTATCTATGCACTATAAATGGCTTGAATGTAATCATGCATTATCTTTCTGCCGAATGGATAGCACGCAACAAAAGCTTTTCACTGTACCTCAGTACACGTGACAATAAACTAAACCAAACTGAACTGAAAGAGTTTTATGGGTAGATGGGGGTTACTGGGGGTCACTATTGCTATTGTGCAGAATGGATTGAATTGTGAGTAGAGTTATGAATTGTGCCTTCAGTGAGCCTTGACGTATTATTGTAGACAGGAAAATGATTAGTTTTGCTGGCATTTTTCCAGCAGACCTTGGAAAGACTGATTGTCTGAATCAGTGAGGCAGAACAATTTCCAATTTTACCGAGCCAATTAGCTTACAAACCTGTTCATCTTTGGAGTGGGGGAGGAAACTGGAGATCCGGAGAAAACCCACGCAGGTCACGGGTAGAATGTACAAAATCAGTACAGGCAGCACCCGTGGTCAGGATCGAACCCGGGTCACTGGCCCTATACTACCATCATATTTGAAAGGTATGATGGTAGCAAATCTACCGCTGTGCCACCTTGCCCCATTATACCTACTAGTGTGTTTTTTTGATTTCCTTTATAAGGATAAGGACATTTCAGTCAAGGCTAGGATTTACGTCCCATTCCCAAATGTCCTCAAGGAGGTGGTACTGAAGCACCTTCTGAACCATTGCTCTTCATCAGTTTATGTGATGGGAGCAGAATTAGGCCATTCGGCCCATCACGCCTACTCTGCTATTCAATTATGGGTGATCTATCTCTCCCTCCCAACCCCATTCTCCTGCCTTCTCCCCATAACCTCAGACACCCATAGTAATGAAGTGTTGTTACTAATCAATCACTTTTCTTCGGGTGATGAAATCCCCACGTCGTCGTTAGAGAGCTGTCGATTTTGACCGGGTAAAAATGCATGGGAGCAAAATGCAAGCATTTCTTACAGACTTCAACAACAATTGCAGCTTTCCATTTGCAGTCCTTGCTGAAAGTCTGCAAGGCCACTGGAAATTTCTGCCTTTGCCAAGAGCTTCTTTATATAGAAAGATGAACACAGCGTGGTGTTTTGTCTGCTGCAATGATTGTAGTTGCTATGGATGCATTTATATTTAATATTCCACTCTCCCAAGGAGAAAAATGCAGGAACATTGAATTTAAAGGAGAATGCAAAAACAGAAAGGAAATCTCAAAAAGGTCAAACATAATGCGACACAGCCCAAAGGACCTGGACAGATTGATATAATTGCAGAATCAATCATTCATTGTATCAGATATTAGTTTAGTTTATTGTCGCGTGTACCGAGGTACAGTGAAAAGCGTTTGTTGTGGGCTAACCTGTCAAAGACAATACACAATAACAGTCTGAAGAAGGGTCTCGACCTGAAACGTCGCCTATCTCCTTCGCTCCTTAGATGCTGCTGCACCCGCTGAGTTTCTCCAGCCTTTTGTGTACCCTCAATTCTCCAGCATCTGCAGTTCCTTCTTTAACACAATAACAGTCGATGCATTTACAGTGTACAGATGCATGATAAGGGAATAACGTTTAGTGTAAGGTAAAGCCATTAAAGTCCGATCAAGGATAGTCTGAGGGTCACCAAAGAGGTAGATAGTAGTTCAGTACTAGTCTATGGTTGTGGTAGGATGATTCAGTTGCCTGATATCAGCTGGGAAGAAACTGTTCCTGAATCAGGTGATGTGCATTTTCACACTTCTATGCTTTTTGCCTGATGGGAGAGGGGAGAAGAGGGAGTGGCGAGGGTGTGACTAATCCTTGATTATGCTGCTGGCCTTGGCCAAAGCAGCGTGAGGTATAAATGGACATGATCAGCTCATAAATATCCAGTAGGAGCGAGAGGGACGGAAATGCAGGCAGGATATGGAAACATGGTTATTGTAGTGGGGGATGTTAAATTCTCCCCATATTGACTAGGACCCTCCTCGTGCCCAAGGCTTAGTTTAGTTTAGTTTAGAGAAACGCCATGGAAACAGGCCCTTTTGCCTATGCTGACTATCAATCACCGGTTCACACTCAATCTATGTTATGCCCCACTTTCCCATGCACTCCCATCCACATTATGCTCAATGTACAGAAGCCAAGTAACCGACAAACCTGCACATGTTTGGGATGTGGTAGGAAACCGGTGCACCTGGAGAAAGCCCACGCGGTCACTCCAAACTCCACGCAGACAGTACCCGTGGTCAGGATGTGACACTGTGAGACAGCAATTCTGCAAGCTGCACCACTGTGCCGCCCCAAAATAACCTCAAATTGGGTTAAATGGAGCAGAATATCTACTTGCGAAACTTAGAAACATAGAAACATAGAAAATAGGTGCAGGAGTAGGCCATTCGGCCCATTCAATATGATCATGGCTGATCATCCAACTCAGTATCCTGTACCTGCCTTATCTCCATACCCCCTGAACCCTTTAGCCACATCCCTCTTAAATATAGCCAATGAACTGGCCTCAACTACCTTTGGTGGCAGAGAATTCCACAGATTCACCACTCTCTGTGTGAAAAATGTTTTTCTTATCTCGGTCCTAAACGACTTCCCCCTTATCGTTAAACTGTGACCCCTTGTTCTGGACTTCCCCAACATCGGGAACAATCTTCCTGCATCTAGCCTGTCCAACCCCTTAAGAATTTTGTAAGTTTCTATAAGATCCCCCCTCAATCTCCTAAATTCTAGCGAGTACAAGCCGAGTCTATCCAGTCTTTCTTCATATGAAAGTCCTGACATCCCAGGAATCAGTCTGGTGAACCTTCTCTGTACTCCCTCTATGGCAATAATGTCTTTCCTCAGATTAGGAGACCAAAACTGTACACAATACTCCAGGTGTCGTCTCACCAAGACCCTGTACAACTGCAGTAGAACCTCCCTGCTCCTATACTCAAATCCTTTTGCTTTGAATGCTAACATACCATTCGCTTTCTTCACTGCACCTGCATGCCTACTTTCAATGACTGGTGTACCATGACACCCAGGTCTCGTTGCATCTCCCCTTTTCCTAATCGGCCACTATTCAGATAATAGTCTACTTTCCTGTTCTTGCCACCATAGTGGATAACCTCACATTTATCCACATTATACTGCATCTGCCATGCATTTGCCCATTCACCCAACCTATCCAAGTCAACTTGCGGCCTCCTAGCATCCTCCTCACAGCTAACACTGCCCCCCAGCTTCGTGTCATCCGCAAATTTGGAGATGTTGCATTCAATTCCCTCGTCCAAATCATTAATATATATTGTAAATAGCTGGCGCCCCTGTACTGAGCTTTGCGGTACCCCACTAGTAGGCATGTGCCGTGAGTAATTACTCAGGGTAGGCAGTCAGCTGGCGTTAAAAAAAAAAAAAACCAAAGTAATTATTCAATTGGTCTGCCATGTCCTTGTTCCCCATTGTCAATTCACCTGTTTCTGACTGCAAGGGACCTATATTTGTTTTAACTAATCTTTTTCTCTTCACATATCTCTAAAAACTTTTGCAGTCAGTTTTTATGTTCCTTGCCAGTTTTCTTGCATAATCTATTTTCCCTTTCCTAAATAAGCCCTTTGTCCTCCTCTGCTGAACTCTGAATTTCTCCCAGTCCTCTGGTAGGCTGCTTTTTCTGGCTAATTTGTATACTTCATCTTTTGTTTTGATACTATCCCTGATTTCCCTTGTTATCCACGGATGCACTACCTTCCCTGATTTATTATTTTGCCAAACTGGGATGAACAATTGTTTTAGTTCATCCATGCAGTGTTTAAATGCCTTCCATTGCATATCCACCATCAACCCTTTAAGAATCAATTGCCAGTCTATCTTGGCCGATTCACGTCTCATCCCCTCAAAGTTACCTTTCTTTAAATTCGGAACCCTTGTTTCTGAATTAACAATGTCGCTCTCCATCCTAATGAAGAACTGAACCATATTATGGTCACAAAGATATACAGAGTAATGTCTACATCAAACGCTCAGTTTCACTTGAGCAGCATCTGAAGGAAGGCAGCTATAACAAAGTTTTCCTCAAAAAGGGAAACACCCCTGCAGAAAGTGTCATTGATTTCCTGCTCAATACTATTAGGGATGAAATTGCAGGTTGTATTGAGAAGGCGTACGAAAATATATTACTTCATGAAGCTTCGAGGACATTCTCTTTCACCACGTCAAAGGAGATGATGGTGGATTCGGGAGGGTTTCTTGAAGCTAAAAGTCCATACCATTGCTACCTATAATATTTCTTTATTAAGGGCCTGTCCCACTTTCACGACCTAATTCACGACCTTTTTTACTCGTGGGCATTTTTCATCATGCTAGAAAAACGCCCCGACCTATTTGATGCCACGAGTACCTACGACTAACATCACGACCACCTACGACCAACCTACGACCTCCTACGACCTCGTGGCGACCATGCTGCGAGTATGAGTCAAGGGCAGAGGTCGGTAGAGGTCGTGAATTAGATCGTGAAAGTGGGACAAGCCCTTTATCCTATATGACATTGAGCTAAGTTTCTGACTATAAATAGGCCCCACTGAGCCTGGCTAATTCCATCTCGATAATATCAACCATCTTCGCCCCTGCATTAGCCCAAATGTCCCGATGTCCATTATGTAACCTTTGTTTTGTTGGCAAGCCTTCCATCCTTTAACCTCCATAACTTTGCGCCTGCAGTTCACAGTCTTTTTCACTAGCCAGGCATTCTTTAGATTCAATTGTGACATGGGATCATTGAACTGAAATGGTCACTGTTTTTTCTCGCTCTAGAATCTGCCTGATCTGCTGACTATTTGCAGCACCGTGTGCTTTCATTCTAGATTTCCTCATCCAGAGTTGAGTTTAGTTTAGAGGTACAGAGCGGAAACTGGCCATTCGGCCCACCAAGTCCATGCCGACCAGCGATCCCCGCACACTTACACTATTCTACACACACTAGGGACAATTTATAATTATACCAAGCCATTTAGCCTACAAACCTGTACGTCTTTGGAGAGTGGGAGGAAAGCGGAGATCCAGGAGAAAATCCACGCAGGTCACAGGGAGAACATGGAGAACTATATACAGACCAGCATCCGTTGTGAGGATGTAAAGGCAGCAACTCAACCGCTGCACCACTGTGCTGCCGTCATCAGAAGCTAGTCATTGGGTTTTGTATTAGACATTATATTCAATGCAACACTTCTGCTGTACCTCCGGCTTACTCATTCCTTAGCAAGATCTCACCCAGGCAGAACAAGAACTGCCGACAACTGTGGTTTGGTATATGATAAGTTTTGAATCTTCTAACAGTCGACGTACTAATGTACGAGTGTTTGACTTTGTGAAGAAATGATCTTGCGATTTTTTGCAGCCATCTCCTCTCTAAAAAGCACATATTATTTTGGCACTTGAGATAAAAAAAACCTAAATTTAATTTATCTAAATCTGCAGAATAGCCAAATGTTTGCGATTAACAAAGAAAATATCTTCAAGTCAAGTCAGGTTTATTTGTCACATACGCATACGAGATATGCAGCGAAATGAAAAGTGGCAATGCTTGCGGATTGTGCAAAATAAAAGTTTTGATATTACTGTCTGTAAGACAAAATGAAGAGCATGTGGGATTTCTTAAATAATGCCTTTTTGACAAAGAGTGTGGATAATTTAGAAACATGTTTGTTGAATGAGGATAATTGAGTTAATTGAATGGGGAAAGCACGTTTCAACTGAACAATCCTAAGGTTGTCATAAGGTCATAAGAAATAGGAGTAGAATTAGGCCATTCGGCCCATCAAGTCTACTCCGCCATTCAATCTTGGATGATCTATCTCTCCCTCCTAACCCCATTCTCCTGCCTTCTCCCCATAAGCTCAGACACCCGTACTAATCACAAATCTATCTATGTTTAAGAAGGACCTGCAGATAGTGGAAAATCGAAGGTAGACAAAAATGCTGGAGAAACTCAGCAGGTGAGGCAGCATCTAAGGAGCGAAGGAACTAGGCAACATTTCGGGTCAAAACCCTTCTTCAGAATCTATCTATCTCTGCTTTTAAAATATCCACTGACATGGCCTCCACAGTGTTCTGTGGCAAAGAATTCCACAGATTCACCGCCCTCTTTGACTAAAGAAATTTCTCCTCATCGCCTACCTAAAAGAACGTCCTTTAATTCAGAGGCTATGACCTCTGGTCCTAGACTCTCCCACTAGTGAAAACATTCTCTCCACATGCACTCTATCCAAGCCCTTCACTATTCTGTATGTTTCAATGAGAATATAAAATCAGGAATATAAAATCTGAAGTTTTTGACATTTCGCACATATGCGGTTTCCAGTCAGTACACAATTGGTAAATATTTTTACCAAACAGAAAATGGATAAATTCCTTCAGTGTTTTAATGTTTGACACCATTAAGATTTTGCTCACTGCCAGATCTTCACGTCATCAAGAAGCAAAGCAAAATCTCATTGGGAATATCGACTACCCGAAGATACAAGGATAGATTATATCCCCAAGGAAGCCTAAGGGGGTTGCTGTAGCAGTACCTGGCAGAGTCTGTCACTTATATCTCATCAGGCTAGACTTCATAACACAAATTGACCATGTAAGGAAATAAAACATACTGAATAATGGGGGAAGATTAGACTAATTCCTCAAAGAACTGGTAATGAATATACATACACAGCTTCCTTCTGCACTCCTTGACCTAAAAATAGTCAGCTGGGCCAAACCTCTGGAATCCCAATTTCATGACAGCTCAGTTCAGGTCAGTTTAGTTTATTGTCTTCTGTACCGAGGTACAGTGAAAAGCTTTTGTTGCGTGCTAACCAGTCAGCGGAAAGGCAATAGATGATTACAATCGAGACATTCACAGTGTATAAGAAATGTTGCAGTAGGAGAAGAGATTTAAGAGTGTGGAGCGATTTGTAATATGTGATTGTCGATCTGCTTCTGTGGCTAGCACGCAAATAGTCGCCTGGGATGGGTGCCATCTTGGTAAGCAGGGACCACAGCGTGGTCTGATCAGTGCGTATTGGAGTTTAAACATGCATTCTATCTCATTTATGTTTGACTGTTTTGGCTATATAATTTAGCTTTAATGACAATAGACAATAGACAATAGGTGCAGGAGTAGGCCATTCGGCCCTTCGAGCCAGCACCACCATTCAAATGTGATCATGGCTGATCATCCCCAATCAGTACCCAGTTCCTGCCTTTTCCCCATATCCCCTGACTCCGCTATCTTTAAGAGCCCTATCTAGCTCTCTCCTGAAAGCATCCAGAGAACCTGCCTCCACCACCCTCTGAGGCAGAGAATTCCACACACTCACAACTCTCTGTGAGAAAAAGTGTTTCCTCATCTCCGTTCTAAATGGCTTACCCCTTATTCTTAAACTGTGGCCCCTGGTTCTGGACTCCCCCAACATAGGGGACATGTTTCTTGCCTCCAGCGTGTCCAAAGCCTTAACAATCTTATATGTTTCAATAATATCCCCTCTCATCCTTCTAAACTCCAGAGTGTACAAGCCCAGCTGCATCATTCTCTCAGAATATAACAGTCCCGCCTTCCCGGGAATTAACCTTGTAAACCTACGCTGCACTCCCTCAATAGCAAGAATGTCCTTCCTCAAATTAGGGGACCAAAACTGCACACAATACTCCAGGTGTGGTCTCACTAGGGCCCTATACAACTGCAGAAGGACCTCTTTGCTCCTATACTCGACTCCTCTTGTTATAAAGTCCAACATTCCATTCGTTTTCTTTACTGCCTGCTGTACCTGCATGCTTACTTTCATAGACTGATGAACAAGGATCCCCAGATCCCACTGTGTTTCCCCTTTTCCCAACTTGACGCCATTTAGATAGTAATCTTTTTCAGCTGACAACTGACAACTGTTTCAAACTGATTTGATGTGTTAAAATAAAAAAATATAAAAAATAGAAAATAGGTGCAGGAGTAGGCCATTCGGCCCTTCGAGCCTGCACCGCCATTCAATGTGATCATGGCTGATCATCCAACTCAGTATCCCGTACCTGCCTTCTCTCCATACCCCCTGATCCCTTTAGCCACAAGTGCCACATCTAACGCCCTCTTAAATATAGCCAATGAACTGGCCTCAACTACCTTCTGTGGCAGAGAATTCCAGAGACCCACCACTCTCTGTGTAAAGAATGTTTTCCTCATCTCGGTCCTAAAGGAATTCCCCCTTATCCTTAGACTGTGACCCCTTGTTCTGGACTCCCCCAACATCGGGAACAATCTTCCAGCATCTAGCTTGTCCAACCCCTTAAGAATTTTGTAAGTTTCTATAAGATCCCCCCTCAATCTTCTAAATTCCAGCGAGTACAAGCCGAGTCTATCCAATCTTTCCTCATATGAAAGTCCTGACATCCCAGGAATCAGTCTGGTGAATCTTCTCTGTACCCCCTCTATGGCAAGGATGTCTTTCCTCAGATTTGGAGACCAAAACTGTACGCAATACTCCAGGTGTGGCCTCACCAAAACCCTGTACAACTGCAGTAGAACCTCCCTGCTCCTATACTCAAATCCTTTCGCTATGAATGCTAACATACCATTTGCTTTCTTCACTGCCTGCTGCACCTGCATGCCTACTTTCAATGACTGGTGTACCATGACACCCAGGTCTCGTTGCATCTCCCCCTTTCCTAATCTGCCACCATTCAGATAATAGTCTACCCTCATGTTTTTGCCACCAAAGTGGATAACCTCACATTTATCCACATTATACTGCATCTGCCATGCATCTGCCCATTCACTCAGCCTATCCAAATCACCCTGCAGCCTCCAAGCATCCTCCTCACACCTAACTATACCTCCCAGCTTGGTATCATCTGCAAATTTGGAGATGTTGCATTGAATTCCCTCGTCCAAATCATTAATATATATTGTAAATAGTTGGGGTCCCAGCACTGAGCCTTGCGTCACCCCAGTAGTCACTGCCTGCCATTCTGAAAAGGACCCGTTTACTCCTACCCTTTGCCTCCTGTCTGCTAGCCAGTTCTCTATCCACATCAATACTGAACCCCCAATACCGTGTGCTTTAAGTTTGTATGCTAATCTCTTATGCGGGACCTTAAGTAGATTATTAGTTCACTAACTCCATTTACTGCAGATAATGAGTTCACACATTTGGTATTCTAGCTTCTCCAGCCAACCGTGGGACATTATGGACTATTCCTGAGGTTATCTGTTCTGGCCTCACCTCCAGTTTCCCCCCACCCCTCACCTCTATCTTTCAGTTTGAAGAAGGGTTTCAATCCACCAATTCCTTTTCTCCAGAGATGCTGCCTAACCCGTTGAGTTACTCCAGCACTTTGCATCTATCTTCGATATAAACAAGTATCTGCAGTTCCTGCCTAGACATTTGGTGCCGATTCTATAGAATTTAACCCAATTAAGACTACAGATTTAGGCACTGGTGCAGAGTAAAAAATATCTAAAATCCATAAATGTGTCAGTGGCTCTTGACACAATTACATTTCCCCCCCCTGCATTTAGAGGGCTCTGATGGTTTGGAGATGGATGATTTATACAAATAATTCTGAATAAGGGATTTTTGATCATTCTGACCTTTCATTTTAAACCTTCCATCTGCTCCCTCTCCACGATTCTGAAATGGATGCCTCGTAAACCTTTTCCCAGTAGAAACTCATTAAGTCTTTTTTAAACTGTTGCAGGCTTCATCAATGGTATCACATGAGAGCTGAACTCTATCCGCTCCTCACTACATATTCACCTCCACGGATATGAACATCGCACATTCATCAGGCATTGAGGTCAGAAAGATAGATTGTTTCGAATGTTGATCACTTTCTGCTCACTGTCCTTTTAAATATTTATTACTTTTTAAAAGATATATAAAGACTCACACTTTCGAAATACACTTCACAACTGAAACATAGAAACATAGAAATTAGGTGCAGGAGTGGCCATTCGGCCCTTCGAGCCTGCACCGCCATTCAATATGATCATGGCTGATCATCCAACTCAGTATCCTGTACCTGCCTTCTCTCCATACCCTCTGATCCCCTTAGCCACAAGGGCCACATCTAACTCCCTCTTAAATATAGCATTTAATGAAAGATGATCCAAATGCTATGTACCTTTTAGGTATACCTACTAAAGGAAACTAGCAACCAAATTGGGCATTACAGGATCCCACAAAAAGTACTCACTAGATAATCTTCATATGGTGATATAGATTGACGGTAGATATTGCCCAGTACAGAGGGCATATCGTCCATGATGTACCTCACGTCTTACGGCCTTTACAACTACCTGAGAGATCAGGTGAGTTTTGGTCTCTGAACAATAATGTTTCCTCTACAGTAATATCAGGCTAGGTTCTTTTTTATTAACATCCCCTCCCATTCCCACACTGACCTTTCTGTCCTGGGCCTCCTCCAGTGTCAGAGTGAGGCCCAGCGCAATTGGAGGAACATCGCCTCATATTTCGCTTGGGCTGCTTACACCCCAGCGGTATGAATATTGACTTCTCTTAACTTTAAGTACCTTTTGCCTTACCTCTCACTCCATCCCTCCCCCCTTCCCAGATCTCCAACTAGTCAGAATGTCTTTGTTTACAATTTATCTCTGCTTTGTTGTTACCTTCTAATCGCTAACAATGATCTATTTTACATTTTCCTAAATCTCCATCCCCTTTGTCTCATTTTCACACCGTACCGTTCCTTATCTCTGTAACTCCATCACCCCTGGCGCGCAGTCTGAAGAAGGGTCTCGACCCTAAACATCACTGATTCCTTCTATCCAGAGATGCTGCCTGTCCCGCTGAGTTACTCCAGCATTTTGTGTCTATCTTAGGTTTTCATGGCTGTGGAATAGGACTTGAATTCACAAACTTCTGACCCATAGGCAAGATTGCCCTAACTGAAGGTTTTGGGAAGGAACTGCAGATCCTGGTTTACACCAAAGATAGACAAAAAATGCTGGAGTAACTCAGCGGGTCAGGCAGCATCTCTGGAGAGAAGTAATAGGTGACATTTCGGGTCTGAAGAAAGATTCCAACCCAAAATGTCACCTATTCCTTTTCTCCAGAGATACTGCCTGACCCGCTGAGGGTGCTCTGGCAATTTGTCTCCATCTTGCCCTTATTACTTTGGCATTTTGTCTCCATCTTGCCCTTATTACTTCGGCATTTTGTCTCAATCTTGCTCTAACTGAACCACAGTTGATACATATCTGTCTTTTTAACCAGATTACCAGGAAATCTTCCAAGCCGAAGATAGACACAACATGCTGGAGTAACTCAGCGGGACAGGCAGCATCGCTGGAGAGAAGGAATGGGTGTCGTTTCGCGACAAAACCCTTTTTCAGACTTCTTCAACCCGAGATGTCACCCTTTCATTCTCTCCAGAAATGCTGCCTGTCTCGCTGAGTTACTCCAGCATTTTGTGTCTATTTTTGGTTTAAACCAGCATCTGCAGTTCCTTCTTACACAATCTTCCCAGCCTATTGTTCTGCAACCTTTCCCTTAGGCAAACTTCACAGTTCAAAACTATTTTGTGGTCGAAAGTGAAGTTCATTCTGAAAATCAAACTTGACAACTTGTCATGCCTTTCTACCTGGCAATACTCAGAGGTCCTGTAAAGTGATCAAACATTACTACACATTCTTTCGAATCTCCACTCTTTCTGTAATTTGTATGTTAAAAATCTTGAACATCTTCATAGAGACAAGCAGTGCAGAAACAGGCCCTTTGGCCCACAATGTCCATGCAGACCATCACAAACCTTTGCCTACTAATCCCATACACCTGCACTTGCACAGTAGTCTACCATGTCACAATATCCACCACAATACCCATCATATCCACCACAATACTCAACACAATTCAAATATTAATGATTTAAAGGGCCTGTCCCACCAGCATGCAACTCTATCCGATGAGCGCGACCTAACGTGGTCGCTTGAGCCGTCCGGCGTCGCGGGGCCGGTCCCACTTCGATCGCCGGAGCCGTGCGGAATTGTGTGGAGTTCGTCCCGACATCGCGCGCGGCTCCGAAAAACTGACCATGTTCAAAAATTCCGCGCGGCAACGGCTCGTCGGCTTGCAATCGCCTCGACGCATTACACGCCGCCTCGACATCGTGCCTCCGTGACCCTCTCTGTAGGTGCCTCCGTGACCCTCTGTGTGTGGCTCCGTGGCCCTCTCTGTGTGTGCCTCTGTGCCCCTCTCCGTGTGCCCCTCTCTGTCCTGGCGAACTTACCTTTAAGACTTCGCTCCAAGTTCGCCTCACTTTGCGCCGCGTTGTGCCACTCACCCGACCTCCGCGCGGCCCCCGCTTCCAGTTTGGTCGCGCTTGCCGCATGGAGTCAGATGCTGGTAGGACAGGCCCTTTAGTCAATCTGCCACTTTCTCTTCAAAGGTCAATCTTGCCGACCCAGGAATCAGTCTTGTGAACCTTCATTGAACCTCTTCCATAGCAAACCTGCACATGAGACTTTAGACTTTACTTTAGAGATACAGCGAGCAAACAGGCCCTTCGGCCCTCTGAGTCCACACTGACCAGTGATCACCTGTTCATGCTAGTTCTATCCTTTCTACACACTGGGGACAATTTACAATTTTTACCAAAGCCAGGTAACCTACAAACCTGTACGTCTTTGGAGTGCTGGAGTTAACTGGAGCACCCGGAGGAAACCCATGCGGTCACAGGGAGAATGTAAAAACTCTAAAACAGACAGCACCTGTAGTCAGGATCGAACTCGGATCTCTGGCGCTGTAAGGCAGCAACTCTTCCCCTGTGCCACTGTGATGCCATGAGTTAAGGTCTTTTGCCAAGTCCTGTAGAATTCTGGTAAGACTTGCTTGCTCCTATACTCGAGTTCTCACATAATGTTGGCCAGTGTGCAATTTGTGTTCTTGGCTGTCTGCCTCATCAGCATGCTTACTTATAACACTTTTGAACAAGGACACCCAGGTCCCAATTGCATCTCCAAATCACAGTTTCCCAATTTTTTGCAATTCAGTCCAAAAGTTATGCATGTAATAAAAATGACTGCAACACAATTACAACAACGCAACTTTGACCTGCACAAGATCTGTGCATTGATCTTAGGTGAAATGCAGAGGCTTTATAAGATATCTACTGGTCAGGACATATTTGGAATATTGTGCGCAGTTTTGGATCCCATGTTCCAGGAGGGATGTGCTGGCATTGGATCCAGACGAGGTTTACGAGAATGATCCTGGAGATGAGTGAGTCAACGTATGAGGAGCTTTTGATGGCTGTGGGTCTGAGTTTAGAAGGATGAGAGGGGATCTCATTGAAACCTACCGAATAACGAAATAACTAAATAGAGTGGATGCGGAGAGGATTTTTCCAGTAGTGGGAGAGACTAGGAACAGAAAGAACAGCCTCAGAATCAAGGGAGATATCTTTAGAATGGAGACGAGGCGGCATTTCTTCAGGGTGGTGAATCTGTGGAGCTCATGGCCACTGGTGGCTGTGGAGGCCAAATCATTGGATATTTTTAAAGCGGAGATTGATAGGTTCCTGATTAGTAATGATGTCAAAGGTTATGAAGCCAAGAGAATGGGGTTGTGAGGGAATAATACATCAGCCATGATTGAATGGCACAGCAGACTTGATGGGCTGAATGGCCTAATTCTGCTGCTATGTCTTAAGGTCCCTTGTGCAATGATGAGCAAGGAATGGTTCAGTGAATGAGATAAAGCCAATGACAGAATTGTCAACCTTTTATAACCAGTTTGTTGCACCAAGATACTTATGTAAAATGTCTGCTCCTAAAAGCAGAGTTGAAAGTGGACAATCTAGATACATTCCCCGAAGTACAATTAAATAAAGATTGGTGAAATACTAGGGCAGTCCACCAAATATAGTGCAATTTAAACGTGACCACATTGTTTAGGAGATAATAAAGTCTGTAGGGCTGGAAACTTACATGACCCGCCTCCATGCACCACAGGTCCCTCCAGCTTAACCTCCTCTTTTATACACTTTCCCAATTCATCCACTGTCCCTGCTTAACCTGAGCCACTGCCCTTCCACATCTCACTGCTTCCTCCTGCACCAATACAATTATTTAAAAATTCTGCTCGTAAAAACGTTCTGATTCGAAAGTGGAGAATCTGGATACATTCCCTGAAGCACAATTACAGAAAGATTGTTGAAATACCGGTGCAATCCACCAAATATTTAAATGTGACCACATTGTTTCGGAGGAAATAAAGACTGCAGGGTTGGAAAAGCCTTCAATTGACTATCGAACGCTCAGTGGAATATACATTATTGCTGTCATAAAGGTGCTACAGAAATAAAAATGTGCAAAGACTGGTAGATTTCAAAAGGGCAAGGGTGGCTGTTTAATAGAATGAGAAGCTAGATTGCATTGCCCATTAAAAAAAAGGGCTGCATATGGTTCATTGCAGTTGTGACCATCCATGATCATTTGCCTTTAATGTCGAAAAGTCCAACACAATTCACGGAACGATAGTCAAAATAAAGATAGACACCATGACCACATGGGTATTGGTGCCTAGAAACTGTGCCCATCAGCACTCATGTTTTGTCATGCTTGTTAAATTGTTTATTAAAGCAATTTAACTTGGATTGGATTGCATTAGCAATCATTTTAATTTAGGGATGCAGCGTTTAAACAGGCTCTTCGCTCCACTGAGTCCACACTGACCAGCAATCACCCGTACACTAGTTCTATCCTATGGGGGCAACGTACAGAAGCCATCAAACCTACAAACCTGTACGCCCTTGGAGTGTGGGAGGGAACCGGAGCACCCGGAGAAAGCCCATGTGGTCACTGGGAGGACGTACAAACTCTGTACAGATAGCACCCGTAGGCAGGATCGAACCCGGGTCTCTGGCGCTGTAAGGCAGCAACTCTACCGCTGCGCCACCGTGCCGCCCAGCTACAGTTTCCTGCTACAATTTGGAGGATGGACCATGTGCTATTCATGTCGGTGTTTTTCCTGGTGTTAGGTGTGCATTTATTGATGTTGCCTTTGGGTAATGGCTAGTTCTACCCTTGCAGACATAGACTGAAGCTCTAGTGTGTGACCTGTTACCTTGGTTGTAAAGGCACAATTAATGGGAGCGTAATGTGTTGAAATCCTAAATGATATGCCAATTAAAGGGTCTACATTGAGATGTTGATGCTGTGATCAAAACATCTGTTAGATTTGTATTCCACTTGTCAAAATATTTTCTCAATCATTTTCCTTGCTCACTCATTGTTTCTAATTGTACTCGCTTCAGTGAATCAGGATGTGATGTCTGAGCTCAGCTTGGCAAAGGCACAGCAAACCAGTGGATCTCTGCAGTTCCAGTTACTTAAAGCTTGCCAACAAGGGGACGGCACGGTGGCGCAGCTGGTGGAGCAGCTGCCTTACAGCGCCGGAGACCCGGGTTCGATCCCGACCCTCGGGCGCTGTCTGTACGGAGTTTGCACCTTCTCCCTGTGACTGCGTGGGTTTCCTCCGGGTGGCTCCGTTTTTCTCCCACATCCCAAAGACGTGCGGGTTTGCAAGTTAAAATTGGCCCCTGTAAATTGCCCCGAGTGTGAAACGAGTGGATGGGAAAGTGAGATAGACAATAGACATTAGACAATAGGTGCAGGAGTAGGCCATTCGGCCTTTCGGGCCAACACCGCCATTCAATGTGATCATGGCTGATCATCCCCAATCAGTTCTCCATTCCTTCCTTCTCCCCATATCCCCTGACTCGTGTGTTCGATGTTATCGATGGTCTGAATATAGACACAAAGTGCTGGAGTAACTCATCGGGTCAGGCAGCATCTCTGGAGAAAAGGAATAGTTGACTTTTTGGTCGAGATGCTTCTTCAGACTTCGTCAACTGGATTTAATGGGCTAAAGGACCTGTTTCAGTGCTGTATCTTTAAATAAAAACAAGTTAACAATATTCCTCAACAAAAATCTGAAGAAAACTACCATCTTTGCCATTAAATTTTAATATGACTTGAGGCACACCAAATATATATGCACAGAGGGAGAGGTTTATTCATAAGACATGTTGAAAATTTAACACCTACTGCAAATTGCATGTTTCATATTGTGAAACTGGAACATTGTTTGAGAAGAAGACATGCCACATTCAAATAGAATGACAGTATAATGACAAACAAAGTGAGAATGCAGTATGTTGATATGTTGGGCGGCACGGTGGTAGAGCCGCTGCCTTGAAGCGCCAGAGACCCATGTTCGATTCTGACTACGGGTGCTTGTCTGTACGGAGTTTGTACGTTCTCCCCGAGACCTGCGTGCGTTTTCTCCGAGATCTTCGGTTTCGTCCCACACTCCAAAGACGTACAGGCTTGTAAGTTAACTGGCTTGGTATAAATGTAAATTGTCCGTAGTGTGTGTCGGTAGTGTTAGTCTGCGGCAATCGCTGGTCGGCGTAGACTGGGTGGGCTGAAGAGCCTGTTTACGCTCCGTTTCTCTAAACTAAGCTTTACTAAACTAAAAAATCATGATGACGGAGATCGGATCAGTATCGTTTTGCGAGTCTCATGGGTTGTCCACCGGTGGTGGTTGAGTGTGATTTGAGGAATAGATCGGGTGGATGCTCAGAATCTCTCGCCCAGAGTAGGGGAATTGAGAACCAGAGGACAGAGGTTTAACGTGAGGGGAGAAAGATTTGATTGGAACTTGAGGGGTAACATTTTTCACGCAAAGGGTGGAAGCTGTATGGAACGAGCTGGTGGAGGAGGCAGTTACTATCACAACATGTAAGAAACATTTAGACAGGTATATGGATAGGACAAGTTAAGAGGGGTATGGGCCAAATGTAGGCAGGCGGGACTAGGGAAGGCCGACATGTTGGCTAGAATGGGCAAGTTGGGCTGAAGGGCCTGTTTCTGCACTGTAAGGCTCTGTGACAATAACTCTAGAACTTGAATGCTGGGGATGGAAGAGATTTCCCTATCCCAATAGAGGATTTGGAGGATTTTATAGAAACAGTATTGCCTGGTTCTTCAACGCTATGAGGTGCCAGTGAGTTGTCTATACAGAACATAGAGGATCACTACTCTTTAGCTGACTTTGCCTGAGGTCTTGTTTTCAAATATTGTTATCCTTAGGTTGCTGAAGGCTGTGCTGGTGATAATGGTATAATTTGTCATTGATATCTGGCTTTGCTGAAGGTAATCCCAAGGTATGGGACTGGGCCATGTTTTTCAGGGATTCATGAGGGATCCTGATCGGTGGACAGGGCAGTGTTGCATGGCAGGGGAAGGTTTGGTGGAGGATTTTTGCGTTCTAGCTGTTTACCATCGTCTCGTATGCCTTTTGCCATAGTCATGATTGAGTCATAGAGTCACAGAGTGATACAGTGTGCAAACAGTGGGGCCCAACTTGCCCACACCGGCCAACATGTCCCAGCTACACTAGTCCCACCTACCTGTGTTTGGTCCATATACCCCCAAGCCCATCCTATCCATGTACCTGTGTAAGTGTTTCCAAAACATTGGGATAGTCCCAGCCTCAACTACAGTACCTCCTCTGGCAGCTTGTTTCATCCACCCACCACCCTTTGTGTGAAAAAGTTACCCCTTAGATTCCTATTAAATCTTTTCCCCTTTACCTTAAACCTATGTCCTCTGGTCCTCGATCCATCTACACTGGGCAAGAAACTAGTGCATCTACCCGATCTATTCCTCTCATGATTTTATACACATTTTGACTGGCGCTTCTTCCCTGGATAGGTGTTACTATTGACCAAATTAAAGACACTCGAAAATGGAGGATCCCTGCATTTGTAAGATTTGCTTAATCTTCGTCTGTGGAAAATTACAGGCTGTAAATGGTGCCAGCCAGTCTGAGACCTAGATTGATTAGCAGGATGGGGAAAAATCCAGATGTCCTCCCAATTGATAAAATGTTTGAGGACTCTGTAAAGAAACTTCAAGGTGTTGTAAATGCATTGCTTTGATTGGATAGCTGCAAAGGAATTGTAAATACTGTTAATGATGTTGCAAAATGTTCTTACTGCTGTTTGAGGATTGGCTGAAGTGTGAAGCCTTGTTTGAATTGTTTACATTACCCGGGAGAATGTTGCGTCATTTGATTAATTGACTTCCTTCCAGAAGCTTCTGCAGAAACATTGTTTTGGGACTCTTTGTAATTGGGTTGGGGGACTGTCAATAATACCTTAATGTGATCTATATGTGTGATTGGCTTGTAAGGGGCGTCACCCCTATGTAGTTCAGCCCCTCAGGGTTCATTGACCTATAAAAGGTAGCCCCAACTAGGATTGTTGTCGATTTTCTGGAAGGGCGCTTGGGACTGCATGGCCATTTGGTAGTGTCTGCTTGCATGAGGCTGAAGGGCTTGGCCAGGCAGAGACAAGGATCAAACCCGCGGTGGTTTAGGTATCGTATAGGGGATTCGTTGTTCGTTCGAAAAATAAAGATCAGTGGTCCAGTGCTTGACTCTGTTTTACTGCACTAGACTAAGGGGGGTAGGCTTTAAGAGCATAATTACATAGGCAGCAGTGTGCTGCAACTCAATCACTGAGGTTGGATTGATCTCGGTTCTGGAGTGGAGACAACAAAAATTGAGCAGTTTCCTGTTCATTTGTAGATCATTGCTGTTGCAGCAGGATGGTTATTGGAAATGAGCTGCAATAGGGAAAAAAGAAAAGAGATCTGTGGTGCATCCTACAGCTCTCACCAACTCCGACAGGTGCACAATAGAAAGCATTTTATCAGGATGCATCACAGCTTGGTTTGGGAACAGCTTCATCCGGGACCGCACAAAATTGCAGCGTATTGTGGACTTGTGCAGCCCAGGCCATCACACAAACAAACCTCCCTTCCGTTGATTCGATTTATACCTCACTCTGCCTTGGCAAGGTCAACAGCATAATCAAGGATCAGTCGCACCCTGGCCCCTCCCTCATCTCCCCTCTCCCATCAGGCAAAAGGTATAGAAAACGCACACCACCAGATTCAGGGACAGTTTCATAGCTGTTATCAGGCAACTGAATCATCCTACCACAACCAGAAAGCAGTGCTGAACTACTATCGACCTCTTTGATGTCCCTCGGACTATCCTTGACCGGCATTTACTAGCTTTACCTTGCACTAAACGTTATTCCCTTATCATGCATCTATACACTGTAAATTAATAGATTGTACTCATGTATTGTCTTTCTGCAGACTGGTTAGCAAGCAACAAAAAGCTTTACACTGTACCTCGGTTCACATGACAATAAGCTAAAATGAAACAGAGATTGGCGTGATGATACAGCCTTGCTTCCTCCTATGCTGGTTTTTGGTCAGTGTTGGCCCTGATGGTTAGAATCAAGGCATGCAGCACTCACACTGTAGAAGTATTGGTACAATGGCCAATGATACAAAAGTACGATAGTCTGATGAAGGGTCTCGACCCAAAACGTTTCCTATTCTTTTTCTCCAGAGATGCTTCCTGACCCGATGAGTCAGTCCAGTATTTTGTATCTATCTTCGGTGTGAGCCAGCATCTGAAGTTCCTTCTTACACAATACAAAAATAAGTATGTTTTAAAGAGAACATTCGATTCTGAAAGGAGTGTTGATAGATTGGGTGAATAGGCAAAAAATATGGCAAATATAGTTTAATGTGGGGAAGTTTTGTTTTAGAGACACAGCATGGAAACGGGGTGGAAGATTGCAACCTTCATGTGGTCCGCCCTGTTTCGACTATTGCAATCAACTCGACGTGCACAAACGGAAGATCAAATAGAACAAGTTGTCCAACAACTTTAGGCTGTGCACGCCACACGAAAGAAGAAGAAGAAGCATAGAAACAGGTCCTTCGTACTATCCAGTCTGTGCCGTACAGGGATCACCCATACACTAGTTCTATTCTACAAATTAGGGACAAATTACAGAAGCCAATTGGCCTACAAACCTGTACGTCTTTGAATTGTGGGAGGAAACCGGAGCACTCGGATCAAAATGCGGGGAGAACGTACAAACTCTGCACAGAGAGCACCCGTAGTCAGGATCGAACCTAGGCCTCTGGTGCCGTAAGGCCTCAACTTTACAACTGTGCCCTTGTGCCGCACCAAAATCTGAGGTCATGAACTTTGATAAGAGGGATCAAAAACCAGATTATTAACAAAGTGGAGGGAGCCATCAGGCTATTAAACACAACAACGAATAAGCTCTGAGTTCTGAACCGCAAAATACAGCATTATTATTGCACTTTATTTGTTATTTATTCAACTTTTTCTTTTTATTTTTCTCTTCCCCCGTTATGTACTATGTTTACATACTCACATAATTCTGTGGTGCTGCAGCAAGTAAGAATTTCATTGTCCCATCCTGGACATATGACAATAAAACACTCTTGACTCTTGAGACTGCAAATTAGTGACATTTAGAGAGATGTAGGTGCATTAATGCAGAAATCACATGTTAGTGGGCAGGCCCAGCAATGAGCTAAGAAGCCAAAGTGATACGTTGCCCTTAATTGCAAAGAGGTTGGAGCTTAAGAACGGGGTTTCATTACCGTCGCTCAGGGTTTCGTTGGTTAGACCACACTTGAAATATAGTGCACAGTTTGCCTAGGAAAGGGCATAATCCAAAGGAGACTCACCAGGCTAATTTCTGAGATGAAACCTTGGTATAACACTGTAACAGCAGAGAGTTCAGATCAAGTGCAATTTTACAGTCTTTACAGGCTCATGTAAATATATATATCTATATATATATATACTAGACCATGGGGGACCTGTTGGGTCCCATCCCCTCAGCGTGCGGTTGCGGGGGGGGGGGGGGGGGGGGTCGGCCTGCAGCGTCACACACACACTAACCACCCCCCACACACAAACCACCCCCCTTGATAGTATAGTTATATTATTCATTAGCTCCTTTTACCCCATCCCCGCCCTATCCACTGGCGCATAGCCCCCAACTCACAGGCACGTCAAGACTGGAGGGGGGTGTGGAGAGAGAAGGCAGAGAGGGAGGGGGCAGAGACAGAGGGGTAGAGACAGAGAGAGAGGGGCAGAGAGAGTGTGGCAGAGAAAGAGAGAGAGGGGGAGGGAGAGGGGGAGAGTGGGGAGAAAGGAGGGTGGAGGGTGGGGGGGAGAGAGGGTGGAGGGGGGGAGAGAGGGTGGGGAGGGGGGAAAGGAGAGGGGGAGGGGGAGAGGGTGGAGGAGAGGAGAGGAGGGAGAGAGGGAGGAGGAGGGGGGGAGGAGGAGGAGGGAGGGGAGAGGGGGGGAGAGGGGAGGAGGGGGATAGGAGGAGGGGGGGAGATGAGGGGGAGTGGGGGGAGATGAGGGGGAGTGGGGAGAGGAGGGGGGAGGGAGGAGAGGAGGCCTTGGAAGCCCATCCAAATTAGTGCATGTTCAACGGCTTCAATCCGGCCTCAAATTTTAAGATGAGGCGATTTTTGAAATCATGAGGTATATCTCTAATGGAATATGTAAAAATTTCATCGTTAGTGCATCGTCTTTTCGAAGAGATGTGAATCACAAAATCACACACACACAAATCCACAATACACAAACACACAAATACATCTACATCCAAGATCAGAGTTTTAATAGTTAGAATATATGATTCGGTTGTTTTTGTGTAGGAAGGAGCTGCAGATGCTGGTTTAAACCAAAGATAGACACAAAAAGTGTCCATCTTTGTGCCTATATTCGAAAATAGTTTTTTCTTTGATTCTATCTACATCCGATTTATTCATGTGAGGTAATTGCAAGATGGGATATTTTGGAACTGAATGGCTTCATCTCTGTTGAGACTAAAGGGATAACCTTTCCCAGAAGTCGTGAGACCTTGTTGTTGACAAAATGAGTTTAAAGCTTGATTACACAGCTTGCTGCATAATTAAACATTAGTAGCTGCAATCTGTTTTTGACAGGGGTTTTGTGATACCACCTAGTAAGCTGCAGAGTTACGTCAAATAGGTTTCTGGACATCATATAATTACTGCACCTTTTTCCAAAAATAAAGCACTTACTTTTTGCCTTCTGTCATTCAACGATTCCCTGAGGCAAGAGCTGGCATGTTTGTCAGGCCATTAATAAAATTCAACGCAAGAGATGTAATGTAGCTCGCACAGCCTGATTACTTTGAAAAGAGCAATACATGCTAGAGGATCTTGGAATAGTCCATTTCTTGCAGACTATTTGCAAGAATGGTAGCAAATCCAATGGTGGTAACTGTCGAGAGGCCTCTCTGCTCTCTGCCGTAGGAAAACTATTACCAGTACCTTCCTCCAGTGATCTTCGAGCTCCTCAATGAATAACAGCATGGATTCAACTCGAGCCACCTTGGACACATCTTCATCAAAAAGCACAAAGTGCAGGAGTAACTTGTACACTGTACACTGCAAGGGCCAGGAAGCGAGCGGGCAAGATCATCTCTGACACTTCTAACCCTGGCCACAAACTCATTAAATCACTTCCCTCTGGAAGGCGACTCCGGACTGTCAAAGCTGCCACAGCCAGACATAAAAACAGTTTTTAATCCACGAATAGTTGCTCTACTCAATAGCCAAAAATCTGTAGCCTCCCATTGATCTGGTATTTTGTTGGTTCACATGCTTAATCAATGGTGTTTTATCATTAATGTATTATTATTATTAATGTTTAGTGTTTTCTGAGTCAATCGTAACTGTCAATATATGTCGTGTTGTTACTTTTGGGCGGAGCACCAAGGCAAATTCCTTGTATGTGAATACTTGGCCCATAAACTTACTTACTTACTTACTTAACTCAGCGGATCAGGAAGCATCTCTCGAGAACATGGGTCGGCAACATTCCGGATCGAGACCCTAAGAGAAGTGTGGGGATCAATGGTGCTTTCTTGTCATGTGAGCACTGCACAGTGAAATTCTCTTTGCGTAGATCATACATGCACGAATTGCCGTATTTTGGTGCCGTTTACAACGAGTCCAAAGTCCAGTCCACGCTCTCGATGTACTTGAATGGCTCCCGATCCAGGTAAGGCCCTCCTCCGTCGCCCTCGACCAACTCGGCCCACCAACTGACATCCCTTTCCTCGTCCAACCACATTTGTGTCCCCGTCCCACTTCTTGCAGCTAACCATGAAGGCGCTGGAGGCAATTGCCCATTCAGTATGGATTAAGCTCCATTGTGTGCAGGTTTGGTCCCCTAATTTGAGGAAGGACATTCTCGCTGCTGAGGGAGTGCAGCGTAGGTTCACCAGGTTAATTCCCGGGATGGCGGGACTGACATACGACGAAAGAATGGATCGACTGAGCTTATAAGGATGTGAGGGGATCTTGTAAAAAAATATATAAAATTCTTAAGGGATTGGACAAGCTAGATGCAGGAAAAATGTTCCCCATGTTAGGAGAGTCCAGAACCAGGGGTCGCAGTCTATGAATAAGGGGTACGCCATTTAGGACTGGGATGAGGAAAAGCTTTTTCAGCCAGAGAGTTGTTAATCTGTGGAATTCTCTGCTACAGAAGGCAGTGGAGGCCAATTCACTGGATGTATTCAAGAGAGAGTTGGAGAGAGCTCCTAGGGCTAATAGAATCAAAGGATATGGGGAGAAAGCAGGAACGGGGGTACTGATTCTGGATGATCAGCCATGATCATATTGAATGGCGGTGCTGGCTCGAAGGACCGAATGGCCTACTCCTGTACCCATTTTCTATGTTTCTAAGTTTTATCAAAAGTCACAAAGTGTTGGAGCAACTCAGAGGGTCAGGCAGCATCTCTGGAGAACACAGTGGCGGCACAGTGGCACAGCGGCAGAGTTGCCCCCAGAGACCCCAGATGGATCCTGACTGCAGGTGCTGCCTGGACAGAGTTTGCCCGTTCTCCATGTGACCACGTGGGTTTTCTCCGGGTGCTCCAGTTTCCTCCCACAAAAATTGTAAATTCTCCTTAGTAGGTAAGATAATGCTGGTGAATGCTCAGGGTGATGGCTGGTCGGTGTCGACACGGTGGGCCGAAGGACCTGTTTACGGCGCTATATTGCTAAAGTGTAAAAAGTAAAGTCTATCATGGATAGGCAACATTTCTGATCGGGACCCTAAGAGGAGTGTGAGGAGTAGCATCAACCATAGTAGATTGCCTTTTTATTACATCTTGAAACATCCTTTGACTCTGAAAGGGGTTGAGGAGAATGCTCGGCTACCTGCAGAACTAGCCAGCCTTCTACATCTGGCGCATGGTGGCACACAAAGTGCGATTCTAAAGGGCCTGTCCCATTTAGGCTATTTTTTAGGCGACTAGGCTGTCATCACATGGTTGCCGGGGTGTTGCCTGTATGGTCGTGAGTCTCCTCAGTCGTAGCGTCTTTCTGCTCACCGCTGGATTTTCAACATGTTGAAACATTTTCGGAGACAGTTGGCGACAGTGGGTTTGACGCAAATGAGCGTAGCTTGACTGCTCCTGACGTAGGTGCTGTCGCAGTTGTCACCAGGTTAACGTAGGTTGTCGCCGGGTGGCGTAGGTTGTCGCTGGAGCTGACTTTGGTCTTTTTTGTTGTTAAAGTAATGATTCTATTTCAAATTTTATGTCGAAGGGGGGTCCAGCCACTGGTTTTCGGCGACCTGTTACGACTGTGACGGTCGTCGGCAGTCGCCTTAAAATAGCGTAAGTGGGACAGGCCCTTAACTAACAGCTTTACGCAGACAAAGTCCCAGTGTAGGCTGGATTCCAGCAAGACTCTTCCTTGCTCCAAGACTTTTCTCAATTTGCCACAAAATCATCCTCGTCTCCAGTCAGCTTCCCGCCAGAGTAATGCTAACCTACGGTCAAAACCTTGTTGCCCGCATGGAAATGCCCAATACTAAAGGGCATAGCTATAAGGTGAGAGAATGGAGGTTTAATGGAGATGTGCAGGGCAAGTTGTTTTACATGGAGAGAACTATAGTGGGGGCCTAGAACGCATTGCCAGGGGTGGTGGTGGAGGCAGATAAGATAATGGTGCTGAAGTGGCGTTTCGATAGGCACATGGAAGCACAGGGAATGGAGAGATATGGATCATGTACAGGCAGATGAGATCAGTTTAACTTGGTATTGAATTCAGCACAAGCATTGTGGGCCAGAGGACCCGTTCCTCTGTTGCATCGTTTCTATGTTCTACATTCTATGTACAGGACAAATGGAAAACTGCTCAACATCTATCATCTCCACCACAGAAGCATGAGCACTCCAATCTAGTCATCAAGCCGCTGTGTGTAGATGGCCCTTGTGACCATGCACCTTCTGGGACTAAAGTCTCCTTAAATTATCATTGACTCGGTCACTGATGCACAGAGGAAAGCAGACCTTGCATTAAACCCCTGCAAAACAAAGGACATCAACCATACCACCCTGGCAGCATCCCAACTAAAGATCCATGATGAGACCTTGGGAAACATGGATCATTTCTCTTATCCCAGGAGCAACCATGGAGTGAAGGAAAGCATTGGGGATGAAATTCATCATTGCCTTCAACTTTTGACATCTGAGAAAAAGGTTGTCTTCATTAGAAGGGGGTGTCAAGGGTTATGGGGAGAAGGTGGGAAAATGGGATTAGGAGGCAGAGATCAGCCATGATTGAATGGTGGAGTAGTCCTGATGGACTGAATGGCTTAATTCTACTCCTATAACTTGTGACCTTGTGAAGACCATCATGCCCTCAATCTTGGTTCCTGAAGGAAAACGTAAGTGTGGATAGGTTCAACAGTCTTTGACAGTGTGGGCAGTGGGCTGTATCCACATGACCCCACTTGTGTGAAAACGTATATCTCCAGATTCAGGGACAGTTTCTTCCCAGCTGTTACCAGGAAAGTGAACTGTTCTTTCGCCAGTTAGAATGTGGTCCTGACCTATGGAGACCATTGAACAATATTTGATCAGACGTTATCTTACACTTAATAATATACCCAAATCCCGTATCTGGACACTGTGGACAGCTTGATTGTAATCATATATAGTCTGTTCGTTAACTGAATAGCACGTAACAAAAAAGATTTTCACTGTACCTTGGTACACGTGACAATAATAAATTATACTAAACTAATATACTTTACTAAAACTTTATTTTATACAGCAGGAAGAAATGTATTGTATTACATTACAACAACTCCTGGGGCTCGATCCAATTGAAAGCCAGTTACAAATGTATATGGTTCATTTATATTTAATTTTTGTTCTTCCAGTTCAGGAAAATTATGGATCTATAACCATTAAATTATGCAGATGAACATATTTGGTGAAATAAACTGCATTAACCCTGATTCCCTTTTCTCAGTTTTTTACTTGGACATCTCCTTCAAGTTCCTTGGCATTAACATCACCAATGATCTGTTTTGCATCAATCACATTGATGCGAATGCCAAGAAGGCACACCAACATGGAGACTGAAGAAATTTAACATTTCTCCAATGACTCTTACAAACTTCTATAGATGCACCATAGAAAGCATGCTGTTAGGGTGCATCACAGCTTGGTTTGGAAACTGCTCTGCCCAAGAGAGTTGTAGATGTGGCCCAGTCTATCACACAAACCAGACTTCCCACCATTGACTCCTTCTACTCTTTACGCTACCCCCATGAGGCAGGCAACATAATCAACAACTTGTCCCACTCTGATCATTCCTTCTTCTCCCTGCTCCTGTCCAACAGAAGGTGCAGAAACTTGAAAATGCAAACCACCAGCCTTCTATAAACTAGGGTACTGTCTGATTCGCATCTGCCCCATTGTGGACTTTGGACTTGATGAGCTCCAACTATATTCTGCATTCTGTATCTTTCCCTTTGCACTATCTATTGTACCTGAGTTTGACTTGATTGTATTCATGTAAGGTATATCTGATCTGTTTGGTTGGCATGCAAAAAAAAAGCTTTGCCTGTACCTCGGTACATGTGGCAATAATAACCAGCCAAAAGCCTATAAATAATCTTCATTTCTGGTGTTAAAGTAATATTTTATTTATTTAATACTATTCTAGTAGAAAGCAATTATGTCCTTGTGTTGGAGCCAGTGACTTGATAATGAATGTTCTTGCATAGTTATTAAACTTAAATCCTTTGGGATAAATTAGTCGAATATACTTTGAAAGTATTGCACTTGAAACCCTGACTTTCATCCAGTTCTTTAGTGGAGTTCATTGCAAAATAACTAGAAGATTAATCACAGGATTACAGTCAAATTAAACCCAATCCATTCATATATATCAATTCATCTGCTCAATAGAAACACAAAGGAAGATGCAATTTTATTTGGTTGACATATTTGCACCAATTTCCTTTGTATTTTATATTGGAAATCATTGATTTAAAATAGACAGATTAACGCTTTTAAAATGGCAGCCAAATAATTTATATGCAAGAGACGCACACACAATCAGAGGAAACTACATCTTCTGGTAGTTGCTTGACTTCACTTACACTCTTTGCCCCACTAGTCTACTTTGGTAGGTGTTCCACAACTATTATCGGACTACACGCATTCCACCTGATCTAGTTTCTTACACCTGGGTTTTAAATGTTCATCTGAGGAATATTATTCCCAGATGATAGTTTGTGGAGATTCTCTATTCAGATGTGCTTTCGGCATGTGTTTCTCAGCATGCACGGGTTTATTGTGTGTGTGTGTGTGTATGTGTGCATGTGTACATGTTCATGTGTGTCTGCGTGCATGTACGTGGGGCGAAGGAGGGGAGGTTTGATATAATGAATTATTCATAAGTTCATAAATTATAGGAGCAGAATTAGGCCATTCAGCCCATCAAGTCTACTTCGCTATTCAATCATGGATGATCTATCTTTCCCTCTCAACCCCTTTTTCCTGCCTTCTCCTCATAACCCCTGAAACCTGTACTAGTCAAGAATCTTTCAATCTCTGCCTTAAAAATATCCATTGACTTGGCCTCCACGGCCATCTGTGGCAATGAATTCTGCAGATTCACCACCCTCTGACTAAACAAATTCCTCTTTTCTAAACGTAGGTCCTTTTATTCTGAGGTTATGGTCTCCGGTCCTAGACTCTCCCACTAGTGGAAACATCCTCTCCACATTCACTCTATCCAGGCCTTTCACTCTTCGGTAAGTTTTGTAATGAGTTTCCTCCTCATCCTTCTAAACTCAAGCGACTACAGGCCCAGTGCCTTCAAAAGCTTGTCATATGTTAACCCACTCATTCCTGGGACGATTCTCGTAAATCTGCCCTGGATCCTCTCCAACGCCAGCACATCAGTGGCAGTGTCAACTGCTTCAGAACTCCTTGAAGCCAAGCAGTGATGATAATGTCGGATTGTGCAGCAACTTGAGTGAAGCATCATCATATCTGGCAGAGGGAAAGGAGGCAAAGGACTGGGCAAAGGCAGCACCGGAAAGTACTTTGGGCTAACGGAATCAAGGGATACGGGGAGAAAGCAGGAACGGGGTACTGATTTTGGATGATCAGCCATGATCAGATTGAATGACGGTGCTGGCTCGAAGGGCCAAATGGCCTACTCCTGTACTTATTTTCTGTTTCTATGTTTCAATGTTTCTAAGCAATTAAAAAAAGGTGCAGCACGATGGCGCAGCGGTAGAGTTGCTGCCTTACAGGGCCAGAGACCTGGGTTCAATCCTGGCTATTTGTGCTGTCTGTACAGAGTTTGTACATTCACCCTGTGACCTGCGTGGGTTTTCTCCGGGATATCCGGTTTCCTCCCCACACACCAAATACAAAGGACAAAGGACAAAGGACAAAGGACAAAGGACATTTATTGTCACATACACCAATTGGTGTAGTGAAATTTGACTTGCCATGCAGCACACAGATAAAGATAAGACCCAACACTAAAGAATTAACAATAAACATAAAAACATCCCCCCAATGGTGGGAAGTCTGGTTCCCACTGTGGGGGAAGGCGCAAATTCCAGTCCCATTCCCATGTCCACCCATAGTCAGGCCTATTGAGGCCTCCGCAGTCGGCGCTACGGCGGCCCGATGTTTTAGGTTTCTCGCCGGGTGCTGGTGCTCCGGCACGGGAGAGTCCTTACTGTGGCTTGGAACACCTGGAACGGCCGCTTCCCTACCGGAGTCAGGTTTGACTCCGGTAGGGAAGCACAGGTTTGTAGGTTAGTTGGTTTGGTAAAATTGTAAATTGTCCCCAGAGTGTGTCGGGTGGTGTAAGTGCGCGGGCTCGGTGGGCCAAAGGGCCTATTTCCACCCTCTATCTTTAAACTAAACTAAATTCAACTAAAAATGCTAAATGAAGCGAAAGTACGATGAGGTAAAAACGTTTTAAAGCTGTGAAAGCTTAGAATCTCCAATGCATTCCTGGGGGAATGGTGGAGACAGGTTCAATAAATGCATTGAAAGGGAAAATTGAAAGGAGAAGAGTTTGCAGGACTATAAACAGGTGGTGGGAGAATGAGACCAAATCTTCCAATGCTAATCTGTGATAAGCATGAATGCAACACTTGATTGGAGTGAATCTTATTGCAAATCATTGGAGTTTGAGTTCAGTTTATTGTCACGTGTACCGAGTTAGAGGGAATGTTTTTTGTTGTGTGCTATCCAGTCAGCGGATAGACAATACACTATTACAATCGTGCCATCCACTGTGTACAGACACATGATAACGGAAATAAAGTTTATTAACAATGTTTAGTGCAAGATAAAGTCCGATCAAAGATAGTCCGAGTTAGACGGTAATTAAGGACCACTCTCTGGTTGTTGGTAGGATGGTTCAGATGCCTGATAACAGCTGGGAAGAAATTGCCCCTGAATCTGGAGGTGTACTGTAGCCACTGCACAGTATATGGTCAACATTCGCAGTATTTTCCTTTTGTCAGCGTTAAACTGTCAATTTGAATCCCAAAGGCCTTCGAATGGTGAAAGAAATAAGAAGACTTTAGTGTACAAAATCATGAGAGGATTAGATCGGGTAAACACACAGAAGGGAATCGAGAACCAGCGGACATAGGTCTAATGTGAGGAGGGAAAGGTAGTTGAGGCAGATACTATTGCAACGTTTAAGAAACAATTAAGCATGTACATGAATAGGATAGGTTTAGAGGGATATGAGACAAATGCAGGCAGGTGGGACTAGGGTAGATGAAGCATGTTGGTCAGTGCAGGCACATTGGGCCGAAGGGCCTGTTTCCATGCAGTATGACTTTATGCCTCTGATGTGGCCTGATGCAGAAGAGTATACCCTAGGGAGATAGGAATGTATTTATCTCGACAAATTTACCCAGTTTGATGAAGCTGTACCTCTAAAGGGCCTGTCCTACAAGCATGCAACTCTATGCGATGAACGTGATCAAACTGGAAGCGGGGGCCGCGCGGAGGTCGGGTGATCCCCTGTACAGGGCCGTTCCCACCAGCATGCGCCTGCATGCGGCATGCGCAACCAAACCGGCAGTCGGGGCCGCGCGGAGGTCGGGTGAGTGGCGCAACGCGGCGCAAAGTGAGGCGAACTTGGACCGAAGTCTAAGGCACCGAGGCGCACACACACACAGGGCCGCGGAGCCACACACATAGAGGGTCACGGAGGCACCTACAGATAGGTTCACGGAGGCACGATGTCGAGGCGGTGTGTAAATGTCGAGGCGACTGCCGGCCGAGAAGCCGTTGCCGCGCGGAATTTTCAGACATTGTCAGTTTTTCGGAGCCCCGCGCGGTGTAGGGACGAACTCGGGACGAACTCCGCACAATTCCGCACGGCTCCGGCGATCGAAGTGGGATCGGCCCCGCGACGCCGGACGGCTCAAGCGACCACGTTAGGTCGCGCTAATCGCATAGAGTTGCATGCTGGTAGGACAGGCCCTTTATGGTGGCATTAAAACATCTATTGAGCCTTTCACAGCCCAGTGTGAGCAAAAATCATTTAACTGCCAAGGAATTTCTTTGTCAACTGCAATTATTTTCATTATTTATGAAATAAAGCAGCTGATATGCACACAGCGTGATCCCACTTAGCGGTGCGATGATAATCAGTTAATTTGTTTTTAGCACTGTTGGTCAGGAGACTGGGTTGGGGAGAATTCTATCACTGATCTGTGAATAGTGGTGTCTTTTATGTCCAAAGGGCCCTTGGTTATATAGTAGAGATGCTGCCTTGCATCACCAGAGACATAGGATAGCGTTAGTGTGCGGGGATCGCTGGTCGGTGCAGACTCAGTGGGCTGAAGGTCCTGTTTCCGCGCTGTATCTCTAAATTAAATTAAATAAAGAAGACAATAAAAAATGGAGAAAAATAATAAAATTATATATTGATAGAACACTGAGATCACATGATTTCCATTGCCGCATTTAGGAAAAGGAAGGAGCTGGTAACATAACTGAAGTTTAACTTTAAAATTGCCAAAATCCATTTTGGTTGCAAATTATTCTTATAGATTGAGAAATTTTACATAATGCTCCACCATTTAAGAAACGTAAAGGGATGTGCCAGTGAATGATGGACCATTTAGCCTAACATCTGTTGCTGAGCTGATTCAAGCTGATAATTAGGGAAGGACCAGAGAGGCAGCATGAATTTGTAAATTCTGAAGAATGGTTTCGACCCGAAATGTTGCCTATTTCTTTCGCTCCATAGATGCTGCCGCACCCGCTGAGTTTCTCCAGCAATTTTGTCTACCATGAATTTGTAAAGGTTAGGACATACCCGAAAGGCCTGATTAAAGATAGTCACAGAGCTGGTATAACTCAACGGGTCAGGCAGCGTCACTGGAAGAAAAGATAGGTGATGATTCATAGAAACATAGAAAGTAGGTGCAGGAGTAGGCCATTCGAGCCAGCTCTGCCATTCGATATGATCACGCCCCTCATCCAGAATCAGTATCCTGTTTCTGCTTTTTCCCCATATCCGATGATTCTGTTAGGTCTAAGAGCTACTGTATAGCTAACTCTCTCTTGAATACATCCAGTGAATTGGCTTCCACTGCCAATTCTGTGGCAGAGAATTCCACGGATTCACAACTCTCTGGGTAAAAACGTTTTTCCTCATCTCAGTCCTAAATGGCCTACCCCTTATTGTTAAACTGTGACCCCTGGTTCTGGACTCCCCCAACATTGGGAACATTTTTCTTGCATTCAGCCTGTCCAATCCCTTAAGAATTTTATATGTTTCTATAAGATCCCCTCTCATCCTTCTAAATTCCAGTGAATAGAGAGTTGGAGGCGAGAAAAGACCAGGACCAAACAAATGACCTCAGGCAGGGAGGTACCCCGGTAGACCCATTGTTGACTAGGGAAGGTGTGATCTCAAGAGGGATACAATGTGGTGAACTGTGAATGTGGTTGAACGACTAGAGTAGGTGAAGGGGGCAAGGGGAAAGGGAGAGAGTGTTAGTAGAAGTTACTTAAAATTAGAGAATTCAACATTCATACCACTGGGTTGTAAGCAACCCATGCAAAATATTCTCCCAATTTGCCTGATTAAAGATGATTATAGTGAAGGATAGAGTATTGTCTGTGTATTTTTTTTAATTGAATTTCCATAAGGATAAAGTTCCTCTTTGGAGAATATAGTTAAGGTTAAAGAGATTTGGATAAAGCTTAAGCTTATATTTTAAAATCTAGTTGATTGCCCTCCTTAGGATATAGATTGTAGGGATAATGGACAGCTCCTCAAATTGGCAGCATCTGTTTTGGAGGCACAACATTATTATTTAGAAATTACATCAAGGATGGGCTGGAAAACAATATACCCAAATGATGCAAATGTACTTTGCAAGCTGCGCAGATGATAGACTACAAAGATATATCAGTAGATTGAGTAAATGTATAAAGGTTTGGAAATGGATTTGCATGCAGGCAAGTGTGAAATAGTTTGGTTTGGTGTAGTTTAGTTAAGAGACACAGCATGGAAACAGGCTCTTCGGCCCACCGAGTCCGTGCCGACCAACAAACCTATACATCTTTGGAGTGTGGGAGGAAACCGGATCACCCAGAGAAAGATCACACTGTCATGGGGAGAACGTGCAAACTATATGCAGACAGCACCTGTCGTCAGGATCGAACCTGGATCCCTGGCGCTGTAAGGCAGCAACTCCACCGCTGTGCCACCGTGAATTGATTAAGAGACAGAAGAAGCTACAGACGCTGGTTTACAAAACTATGTGTGTGCAGAAATATACATGCCAAGAACACGTCTGAGCAGACTCCTTACATGTTTAGAGGTGTTGACATGTTGGTGCACACTCCCAATTAAACAACATTGAAAACCAAAGCGTCAAATGTTAGGATGTTGTTTGAAAAATCATTCATTTCTCATCATCTATCATATTGTATGTGGGAGACTGTTGGTACGAATATTCATTTCTCTAATTACAAGTAATCCTTGCATTCCCTCTCTATCCAATCCTCCCCCCCCCCACTATCCTGGTCGGCTTGCTGGTTTCACTGTTTGTATTCCTTCGATATCACCTCTTCCACAGCTAACAATAGACCAATAGACCATAGCTTTCGAGAAAGAGCTAGATAGGGCTCTTAGAAATAGCGGAGTCAGGGGATATGGGGAGAAGGCAGGAACGGGGTATTGATTGGGGATGATCAGCCATGATCACATTGAATAGCGTAACTGGCTAGAAGGGCCGAATGCCCTACTCCTGCACCTATTGTCTATTGTCTATTGTCAATGTGGGCTCCACCTATCTTGAGTCATCGGTTCCCTACCTTTCATACCTCTAGTTTCCCTCCCACCTGGCTCTCAGTCTGAAGAAGGGCCTCGACCCGAAATGTTTCCTATTTCTTTCCTCCAGAGATGCTGCCTGACCTGCTGAGTTACTCCAGCATTTTGTGTCCACCTTCGGTGCAAGCCAGCATTTGCAGTTCCTTCCTACATATTGCAAGTGGTGATTCTCATAAATGGGGGCTCATTGACTCCTTGAACGTGCCTCTTAAGTGGTCTCCGTGGCATTAATGTAGCTCCTGTGTTGTAACTAATGATTCCTGGATGCTCCGTACAATGAAAAACCAAAGCAGATTGTTGTACTTGGGGAGGAACCATTGACAGCTTGGATGAAATGTTAGCGATATGCCACGGTGCAGCAAACACAAAGTTCAAGGATCAGGCAAAATGAAAGAGGACAAAATCACCTAATAAAATAAATGTAATTAAAAAGAGGAACTGGTTTGAACCCATTGTTGCTACGATACCATTAGAAGGTTGCTAAGCAACACAGCGATCATTATTGAGAATATGCATGCCATTTATTGAAGAAGTGGTTTATGAAAAATATCAGAAGGTACCAATAGCAAAATTGTAAAATAAGAAACTGCAAGTTGCAAGAATATATATTTGGATGGGCAAGTGAATGTAATAATCATGCTGCAATTTAATGATACAATGCTTAAGGTATACTTATAGATTTAAGAATAGAAGATGGGTGGAGTCCTTATTCTTTCCCACCTCCAAACTCATTCTGGCTGGTTTCCCATTTTCCACCATCTGTAAATTTAGGTCAGTCCAAACTTTATTGTCAGATCCTCATCGCACAATAAATCCTTTCCGCTTGTTATTTCCTGTCTACAAGCCTGAAGAAGGGTTTCGGCCCGAAACGGTGCCTATTTCCTTCGCTCCATAGATGCTGCCGCACCGCTGAGTTTCTCCAGCACTTTTGTCAACCTGTTGTATCTAAACCCACATTTAAAAGTCTTGCCTTTCAATCCTTTCACCGCACTCTATTTTATCACCAAACATTCTGCTTCAACTCTGGCCTCTGCACAATTTCTACCAGCACCTAAGCCCAACCAACCATCTACCCAGGTAGGGCGCAAGGGAGTGTTGTAGAACAAATAAACCAAGGAATGCAATAAAAAGGAACTGCAGGTGATGGTTTATATCAAGGATAGACACAAAATGTTAAATAACTCAGCATCTCTGGAGAAAATGGATAAGTGACATTTCGGGTTGGGACCGTTTAGTTTGGATTAGTTTAGAGACACAGCACGGAAACAGGCACTTCGGCCCACTGAGTCAGCGCCAACCAGCGATCCCTGCACACTAACACTATCTTACACACTCTAGGGACAATTTACAATTTTACCAAGCCAGTTAGCCTACAAACCTGTGCCCCTTTGGAGTGTGGGAGGATACTGGAGCTCCCAGAGAAAACCCACGCAGGCTACGGGGAGAACATACAAACTCCATACAGACAGCACCCGCAATCAGGATCGAACCCGGGCCCCTGGCGCTGTAAGGCAACAACTCTACCACCGTGCCTTCCTTATTCAAACTAATTATAGGGATGCAAGACAAGTCTTGGAGACCTCCAACCTTGTGATGCAAATACATAGTTACATGAAAATGGTGACACAAGTGGACAGGGTGGTGAAGAAGGTGTGTGGGAGGCTTGCTTTCATTGGTCAGGGTATCGAGTACAGCATGTGGAAACAAGCAATTGCAGATGCTGGTTTACTAAAAAAAAAGACACAACGTGCTGGAGTAGCTCAGTGAGTCAGGCAGCATCTCTGGGGAACATGGATAGATGATGTTTCCGGTCGGGACTGCAGAAGTTTGAGCCTGGCCAGGACCTGCCCCGAAAGCAGTGGACAACCCTCAACCGCTTGAGGACAGGCATCGGATGCTATGGAGTAGCGATGAATAGGTGGGGCCACGTGGACAGCGCCTCCTGCGAGTGTGGGGACCCAACACAGACAGTGGAGCACATAGTCACCAGTTGCCCCAAACACCGGCCACCAAATGGTGAACGAGGTCTGATTGACCTAGACTATGACACGTTGGCCTGGCTCGCCTCAACGGAGCTGCAGATCTAAAAGACATACGGCAGAAGAAGAAGAAGCCTGAGAATGAAACATTACCTTACATGCTCCCCAGAGATGCTGCCTGACATATGGGATTGTGAATGAAGGAACTGCAGATGCTGCTTTAAACTGAAGACAGACACAAAAAGCTGGAGTCCCGCTGAGTTACTCCAGCTTTTTGTGTCTCATATATCACATGGGGTTGTGACCTTCATTTCAGCCAGATGCTGAAATAGTGGTGGGAAATATTAGCAGAAAGTTTCCAAGGATGAACAATAGATCGAATGGAAATCATTGTCCTATCTGGGACATATGACAATAAACTCTCTTGACGCTTGACTTGACCTGGGGTTGTTCTCCTGAAGAGCAGATTTTACAGAGGTGGACAAGTCCAAATAGGCTTCTGTGGTGCTTGCTTCAAGAAACGGGGGACAGGGGCAGGGACAAAATGACAGAAGAAAAGCCAAGGAGAGAGATGAGGAAAACCTATTTCATGCAAAGTGGTGACAGTCTGGAATTTCCTGTTTTGAAACAGAGTCTGGAATTTCCTGCTTTGAAACAAAGTCAACCAAAACCTTCAGATGGGAATTGGACAGAGACTTCAGGGAAAGTGAATTGCTGTCTGAGGGGGAAAGAAAGCAGAAATGGGACTGAAAAGATTGCTCTATCTGGAGCTGTGATGCCGTCGATGAGCTGAATAGCTTCCTCTTGTGGTATAATAATAATCATAGCATGCTATAATTCTTGGGGAAAAAATTTCTAACCTAGGAGTCAAGATTATCATGTGTTCAAATCCCACTCCAAAGACGTGCAAAACAGTGCACATTTGTAATGCCACCTTTTAGATTACACTTTGGACTATAGACTTTTAGACTTTCGAAATACAGCATAGAAACAGACCTGCCAGCCTACCGATTTTGCCCTGATTGTGCACTAGCACAATCCTACACACTAGGGGCAATTTAGAATGTTACCAAAGCACACCTTTGGAGTGTGGAAGGAAACCGGAGCACCCGGCAAACGCACGGCAGTTCATGTGGAGAGCTCCCAAACTCTGTACACAAAGCACCCATACTCAGGATCGAACCCGGGTCTCTGATGGTGTGAGGCAGTAGCTCCACCACTTCTCCTCTGCGCTGCCCTTTTTGCTTATCTTAATTTATATCTTTGGAGATCCGGCATGGTAACAGGCCCTTCAGCCCACTGAGTCCATTCAGACCATCGATCACATCAGTTCTATGTCATCCCATTTTCTCATCCACAATAGGGGGAATTTACAGAGGTCCAAATAACCCACAAGCCTGCATGGCTTTAACATGGTACAAGGAAACTGGCGGAACCCGGAGGAAACCCAGGCAGCCGCGGGAAGTATGTGCAAACTCCACACAGATAGCATCCGAAGTCAGGATCGAAGCCAGGGTCTCTGGTGATGTGAGGCAGCAGCTCTACCAGCAGCCGCCACTGTGCTGCCCTATATTGGTGACATTGGCTGCTGACACAGCAGCTGATTCAAATGTCATGCTTCCTAATGGCATCAACACCCATAGTAAGTACAGAAAACTGACTGCAAGGCGATAGTGATAAATATACGTGTGAAGAAAGTGATCTTAAAGCTATCCTTTCACTTTCAAATAAAAGTATAGGACTTCCTACTACCTTGTGACTTGAATTAGACTTCCCTTTAAATAGAATTTCAATGGTTCACAGGCACCTGTCTTTCCACATTTGAGTTACAGGTTGAGCACGGTACAGTCCTTCAGGATTGCTTGTTAAAATAGCATTAGAGTTCTAACTGCAACACTAAGACAATGATTTTATTTTCCGCCATTCCTGACTGTCTGAAGAAAGGTCTCGACCCGAAACGTCACCTGTTCCGATGCTGCCTGCCCTCCCGAGTTGCTCCAGCATTTTGTGTCTATCTTCGGTTTAAACCAGCACCTGCAGTGCCTTCGTACACATGATTTTGTTCCAGTCAGATTCTGTCCATTTACACCAAAAAGATCTCTGCTGTTGAAGCAGCAATGATTATAAGCTCATTGGAAATGCTGCAATTAACTACATGGCTCCTATTTAAACAACATGTCAATCCCCGTCCTTCATTTCTGTCAAGAGACCAGGGTTGAAATGTAGCCCTGTGACACCCCGCATGGCTGATACCTATTAATACAGTATCTCCTGTGCAGAAAAGGTAGAGGACATGGTGCTGAAGATAATTAAATAACAATGACGTTTTAAGTTATTGTAATATTATAAAAGAACCTTACTGTGTAATATCAATAATTTGTACTTATTACACCTTTTAATACTATGCAATTACTCTATTATTTATTTAATTATGCAATTAATACATGCATTCTGCATAGTAAACATCTCATCCTAGTTCATTTTTTCTGGGATGTTTTGATTCTGGATAGAGCAAATGTGGAAAGGATGTTTCCTCTAGTGGGCAGGGTTGCCAACTGTCCCGTATTAGCCGGGGCATCCCGTATATTGGGCTAAATTGGTTTGTCCCATAACGGACTGCCCTTGTCTCGTATTTGACTGCTAATACTCGGGTCGAGGGGACTGTCGGGTCGGAGCACCACGTCCGGCCCCGCCTTATCCGCCCCGACGTAGTGCAGCCCATGGAGTGCAGCAGCAGCACCATGCCCATGGCCCTGTCGGTCGGCAATCTGGCCAACTGACCAACCTTCGGACCTTCACTTACCACCGACACCGCCACCCCTCCTTCTCATGGCCGATCATCGGTTCATGAGTTGGATGGGGTGCTGGGCCAAGACCCCTCAGCTAGCCTGCTTGCTGGGCTTTATGTGCAGTCCAGCACCCGGGCCAACTCATCATTCACCCAGCCATGGCTGACTCGGTCAACAAATTGCTGTTGGGAATTTGTCCCTTATTTTGAGTTTTTGTCCCTTATTTGGGAGTGAGAAAGTTGGCAACTCTACTAGTGGGAGAGCCTTGGACTGGAGGTCATAGCCTCAGAGGAGGAATTTCTTCATTCAGAGGGTGTTGAATCTGTGGAATTAATTGTCGCAGAAAGCTGTGGAGGCCACGTCAGTGGATATTTTTAAGGCAGAGATAGATAGATTCTTGATTAGTACTAGTATCAGGGGTTATGGAGAGACGGCAGGAGAATGGGGTTAAGAGGAAGAGATAGATCAGCCATGATTGAATGGCGGAATAGACTTGGTGGGACGAATGGCCTAATTCTGCTCCTATCACTTATGAACTTCACCACTAACGTCCAATCAGGCACCCTCCAAAAGTCACAATATTGGGAATTTTTTGTATTTTTAAAGTTGCGATGTGTCGTTTCACTCTGCTGTCTGAAATAAAACGTGATTTGCACAGTTGCAGTCAGTGGTTACCTGCAGAGATCGCAGCTGCCTATTCATTGCCATTAGGAATCCTGCGAAATGAGTCAGGGCCTTAAAGGAGCAGTCGCCATGGCAACCAAAGCCGCAGCAAAGGCCGCCCTAGAGATGAAGAAACATGCAGGGGAGGGGGACATATCCAACAGATCGCATTCCACGGCACGTGGTTCCACTGTGAAACATGAGCTGATTGCCCCTGCAGAACTTGCAGCATATGTCGCTACTGACGTTCACTGTGATAGTGCAGTGAGGCCCAGCTTTGATGTGTTGAACATTCAGTGGATTACTCAGGCAGACAGATGCAGACAGATGCTGATGGGACGTCTCAGCATGGGCATGTCCTCTTGCTGTTTCACTGGGACATAAAAACCAAGGTCGTATTGGCAAGGCATTGACAACATCATTATGTTCTTCTTCTTCTTGCGCATGGCGTGCACAGCCTAAAGTTGTCAGACAACTTGTTCTATTTGATCTTATTTGATTGTGCACGCCGGGTTGATTGCATTAGTCGAAACAGGTCGGACCACGTGAAGGTTGCAATCTCCCACCCCACCCCCATCATCATGTTCAGTTCAGTTTAGTTTATCATCATGTGTACAGAGGTACAGTGAAAAACTTTTGTTGTGTGCTAACCAGCCAGCAGAAAGACAATACATGATTACGATCAACCTATTTACAGTGTATAGATACGTGATAAGGGAAATAAATGTTTAGTGCAAGGTAAAGCCAGTAAAGTCCGATCAAAGATAGCATGAGGGTTATCAATGAGGTAGGATAGTAGTTCAGGACTGCTCTCAAGTTGTGGTTGGATGATTTAATTGCCTGATAACAGCTGGGAAGAAACTTTGTTTCTGGAAAAGTCTGAAGGAGGGTCTCGACCCGAAACGTCACCCATTCCTTCTCTCCAGAGATGCTGCCTGACCCTCTGAGTTATTCCAGCATTTTGTGTCTATCCTCTGAAAAAGTAATAGCTGCCCTAAGATACATTGAACTGAGCAATTTTGTGTTGGTTGGCTTTCAACTGGAAATTATTCCACCAAATATGTCTAAAGCACCTTTTACATACATAAAACTAGGTGCATTTTTTTGCTGTTTTATAAAATTAGAGCCATAGAGTCATAGAGCGTGAAAACAGGCCCTTCGGCCTAACCTGTCCACACCTACCAACATGTCCCATCTCCACTAGTTGCCCACCTGCCTGTGTTTGGCCCATATCCAAGTAGGAGAAAATGGAAAGGCCACGCGGCATTGATATTCAAAGTAATGGGCAATGTATTAAAACTGGTGCACACCATGAGACTGACTGACCTGAGTTGATCTGCCGTGTGCGACTTTGGTACTTTTTTAATATTCTCAGATGACGAGGTTGCATGGAAACGTGACTAACAGTAAAACGAGGTCTTGATTGCAGAATGGAGCTCGGAAAGACTTAATTCGGTAACAAACAGAATAAGATGATTATCCACAAGTCTAACTTTGTTACCAGCTGATCCAATTTTCATTGTTACATTGATGGTGCCTGCTATAACATTTTCAGTGAAGTTCCTGAAACTTGGGTGTCGTCGCTGTTGCTTTCCTCGTCTCTATTTCTAGGCTTTGTCTGTGGTTCCCTGTCACCACAATAGCACAAACCACATCCACATTTACTAGTTATTAGCCTTCACTATTACAGTATTTCCCCTACATCAATTAACTTTTGGAAACAAGGAAGTACAGATACTGGTTTTTAAAAAAAGGACACAAAGTGCTGGAGTAATCCAATGGGTCAGGCAGCATCTTTGGAAAATGTGGACAGGTGATGTTTTGGCTCAGGACTGTTCAAGACCAGCAAATATATGTTCCGCTGGGGCAAAGATATTAAACTGGATAAACAAGGGTGACACATTGGCACAACTGGTAGAGCTGACTGTCTCAATTGCCAGAGACCTGGGTTAGATTCTGCCTAAAGGCGCTGTCTGTGCAGAGTTTGCACGTTCTCCTGGTGGCCGCTTGAGTTTCCTCCTGGTGCTCCAGTTTCCTCCCACGTTTGTCCTTCAGAGAGCTGGCCGCCCGGCCAAACTGAGCAATCGGGGGAGAAGGGCCTTGGTCAGGGATGTGACCAAGAACCCGATGGTCACTCTGACAGAGCTCCAGAGTTCCTCTGTGAAGATGGGAGAACCTTCCAGAAGGACAACTATATCTGCAGCACTCCACCAATCAGGCCTTTATGGTAGAGCGGCCAGACAGAAGCCACTCCTCAGTAAAAGGCACATGACAGCCCGCTTGGAGTTTGCCAAAAGGCATGAGAAACAAGATTCTTTGATCTGATGAAACCAAGATTGAACTTGTTGGCCTGAATGCCAAGTGTCACGTCTGGAGGAAACCAGGCACCGCTCATCACCTGGCCGATACCATACCTACGGCAAAGCACGGTGGTGGCAGCATCATGCTGTGGGGATGTTTTTCAGCGGCAGGAACTGGGAGACTGGTCAGGATCGAGGGAAAGATGAACGGAGCAAAGTACAGAAAGATCTTTGATGAAAACCTGCTCCAGAGCATTCTGGACCTCAGACTGGGGTGGACGTTCACCATCCAACAGGACAACGACCCTAAGCACACAACCAAGACAAGGCAGGAGTGGCTTTGTTACAAGTGTGTGAATGTCCTTGAGTGGCCCAGCCAGAGCCCGGACTTGAACCCGATTGAATGACTCTGGAGGGACCTGAAAATAGCTGTGCATCAACGCTCCCCATCCAACCTGACAGAGCTTGAGAGGATCTACAGGGAAGAATGGGAGATATTACCCAAATACAAGTGTGTGAAGCTTGTAGCGTCATACTCAAGAAGACTTGAGGCTGTAACCGCTGCCAAAGGTGCCTCAACAAAGTACTGAGTAAAGGGTCTGAACACTTATCTAAGTGTGATATTTCAGTTATTTATTTTGAATTACTTAAAAAAAAATTCTAATCACCTGTTTTCACTTTTTTATTATGGGGTATTGTTTGTAGATTGATGGTAAAAATAAATAAAATTTAATCAATTTTAGAATAAAGCTGTAACGTAACAAAATGTGGAAAAAGTGAAGGGGTCTGAATACTTTCTGAAAGCACTGTATATCCTTCCTTAGAGAGGGAGACATGGTTTTAAATTTGTTGTCAAATTACAGGCCAGATTGTGGGCGGCGCAGTGGCGCAGCGTTAGACGTGCTGCCTTACAGCGCTTACAGCACCAGAGACCTGGGTTCAATCCTCACTACGGTTGCTGTCTGTACAGAGTTTGTACATTCTCCCCTGTGACCACATGGGTTTTCTCCAGGATCTCCGGTTTACCCCCACCCACCAAAGACGGGCAGGTTTGTCGGATAATTGGCTTGGTTAGAATATAAATTGTCCCTAGTGTGTGTAGGATGGTGTTAATGTGCGGGGGATCGCTGGTCGGTGTGGACTCGGTAGGCCGGCGGGCCTGTTTCCTCGCTGTAACTCTAAACTAAACTGAACTAATTATCTACTGGCCTTCCTAATTACTTGTTGTATCTGTCCATTAACGGTCTGCGATTGGTGCTGCTGCCTCTGAACACCAACATTTCTCAATCTCTCGTCATTTAAGGCGTTCCCTGCCTTTCCCTTTTCCCTACCAAAGTGGATGACGTCAATATATACTCCGTCTGCCACATTAATGCCCATTCACTTAGCCTGACTATTTTTCACTGAAGTCTCACTATATTCTACTCGCAACCCAGCTTAGTATCATCTGCAAACTTGAAAGCATCACACATGGTTTCCCTATCCAAATGAATGATTGAGATTGAGGCTCCAGCATTGATCCCTACAGCATTCTAGTAGTCACAGACTCTAACTCAAAAATGACATTTTTATTCCCACTCTATTTTGTGTCCGTTAACCAATTCATCTAACTTTAGTTCAGTTTAGCTTCGTTTGAACTACTATCTACCTCATTGGCGACCCTCGGACTATCTTTGATTGGACTTTACTGACTTTATCTCTCACTAAATATTATTCACGTTATTCCCTTTATCATGTATCTGTACACTGTGGATGGCTCAATTGTAATCATGTATTGTCTTTCCGCTGACTGGTTAGCACGCAACAAAAACCTTTCACTGTACCTCGGTACACATGAAAATAAATTAAACTAAACTAAACTAAACTAAAATGACCCATTTATTCCCACTCTGTTTTGTGTCCATTAACCAGTCCATAGTACCTTATTTTAGTTTAGCTCAGTTGAATTTAGAGATACAGTGTAGAAACAGTCCCTTCAGTCCACCGAGTCCAAATCAACACTACATCACCCAGATCACCCATACACTAGTTCTATGTTATCCCACTTTTGCATCCTACACACTCTGTCTATATAAGGTCCCACAGTTGACAGTGCATGTCAGAGCAAAAACCGAGCCATGAAGACGAAGGAATTGGCCGTAGACCTCCGAGACAGGATTGTGTCGAGACACAGATCTGGGGAAGGGTATGAAACAATTTCTGCAGCATTGCAGGTCCCGAAGAGCACAGTGGCCTCCGTCATTCTTAAATGGAAGAACTTTGGAACCACTTATGTAAATGTGATATTTCAGTTATTTATTTTTAATTACTTTGCAAAAATTTCTAAACACCTGTTTTCGCGGGGAAACAGGTTTTAAAACATTATTTTAAAATGAATTAAAAGGATTTAATCCATTTTAAAATAAGGCTGTAACGTTAAAAATATGTGGAAAATGTGAAGGGGTCTGAATACTTTCTGAATGTTCTGTACCTGAGCTAAAGAGAGCGCTTTGAAGTTTCGCAAGATTGATTTCCGTGCTGGGTAATCTATCCTACAAGTAAAGATGAAGCAGGCTTGATCTAAGTTCTTATGGTATTATGTTTACCTCAGTTAGTGTGTCCAGTTAGTGGAGTGCGTGCTTCAAAATCAGCGATAGACACAAAATGCTGGAGTAACTCTGCGGGACGGGGTACCGAGAGGATTCAAGCTGGAAAGGGTACAGAGAAGATTTACAAGGATGTTGCCATGGCTAGAGGATCTCAGATATAGGGAGAGGTTTAATAAACTGGAACTATTCTCTGGAGCTCAGTAGGATGAGTGGTGATCCTGTTGAGGTGTATAAAATCATGAGAGGAATAGATCGGGAGGATGCACAGAGTCTCTTGCCCAGAGTGAGTGAATTGAGGGCTAGAGGACATCGGTTTAAGGGGAAGGGAAAAAGATTTAATAGGAATCTGAGGGGTAACCTTTTCACACAGTAGTGGGTGTATGGAACAAGCTACCAGAGGAGGTAGTTGAGGCAGGTAGTATCCCAACATTTAAGAAACAGTTAGACAGGTACACGGATAGGACAGGTTTGAGGGATGTGGACCAAACGTGGGCAGGTGGGATTAGTGCAGCTAGGACATGTTGGCCGGTGTGGGCAAATTGGGCCTAAGGACCTGTTTCCATTCTGTATCACTTTAGGATGGGCAGCATCTATGGATAGAAGGAATGTGTGATGTTTTAGGTCGAGACCCTTCTTCACACTGAGGATCGGGCGTTGTGAGTTGAGTTGAGAAGAAATATCTTCCCTGAGAGAATGGCGAAACATTGACATTTTCTTCGCAATGGAGTGGTGGAGGCTCAGTCATTAAATATATGCAAGGCAGTATTTCGATAATAAGGATGGGGTGGAAGATTGCAACCTTCACGTGGTCCTCCCTGTTCCGACGAATGCAATCAACCCGGCGTACACAATCAAATAAGATCAAATAAAACAAGTTGTCATATAACTTTAGGCTGTGCACACCATACGCAAGAAGAAGATAATAAGTATGTCAAAGAATATTGGGTCAGTGCAGGAAAGAATTGTTGAAGTAAAAATATCCGTCACGATGTTATTGAAGAGGAACAGGAATTCTTGCTCTGTTATGTATCTTTATGAGATTATATTTGGCATTTTTGTGCTTGAAAATTAATCCTGATGTTTCACATAGAATTTTGACAAATAATTTGTTTCCCGCTGTCAATAGCATATTCCACTGCATGCTGCCTGTTCCCAGGGTAAATTCAAGGCACTAGGATAGTTCAGTTTGATTACTAAAGTTTGGTTTCAAATTGCCGCAGGTGAGTTCTGAACAAACCTTTTATTTTCCTGCTCTCGCAGCTCATTAGTCACAGTGAGCTGAACAAGGGGATAGCGAATAGATTTTCTGTTCCGATTTCCACCCACGCTACCTTCCTGGGGGTCAGCTTTGCCTTGCTTCATTTTGAAAATTATTCCAACAGCATTGCCTGCGATAGTTTACAAGAATTGTGGAACTGGAGAAAACTGGGGAAAACTTACACCATGGAAGAAGAATATTCAGCTACAATTACGCGATCCCCCAGTTGCCAAACACTTTAACTGCCCTTCCCATTCCTACACTGACCTTTCTGTCCTGGGCCTCCTCCACTGTCAGAGTGAGGCCAAACGCAAATTGAAGGAACAGCACCTCGTATTTCGCTTGGGCAGCTTACACTCCAGCGGTATGAACATTGACTTCTCTAACTTCATGTAATCTTTTCATCCCCTCTCTTTATGTCCCTCCCCCACCCTAGTCATTGCACTAGTTTCACTGTTGCCTTGCTGAGTTTCACTGATTGTCTCACTCGTTATCACTTTCTCCACAGCCAACAATGGACCATTGTGGGCTCCACCTTTCCTTGATCATCATTTTGATTTGGCACAGCTTGGCTTGATTTGTCCTTTTGCACATCTTTTATTCATTTATGCCATGTACCGTTTCATACCTCTAAATTCCCTCTCCCTTGATTCTTAGTCTGAAGAAGGATCTCGACCCAAAACATCACCTATTCCTTTTCTCCAGAGATGCTGCCCAATGAGTTACTGCAGCATTTTGCGTCTATCTTCAGCTCATGGTGGTGAATGTGCTGATTCAACACAAGAGAACCCAACTGGTCAACCCAACCCCCCAGACATTTCCCCATAAACCTGTATACGTTTCATTGTTTTAGAGACTCAGCGCGGAAACAGGCCCTTCGGCCCACCGGGTCCGCGCCGACCAGCGATCCCCGCACACTAACATTATCCTACACCCACAAGGGACAATTTTTACATTTACCAAACCAATTAACCTACAAACCTGTACGTCTTCAGAGTGTGGGAGGAAACCCGAAGATCCCAGAGAAAACCCACGCAGGTCATGGGGATAAAGTACAAACGCCACACAGACAGCACCCGTAGTCAGGATCGAACCCAGGGTCTCCAGCGCTGCACTCGCTGTAAGGCAGCAACTCTACCACTGCTTCACCGTGACCACCCTAGTTATCCAGTTCCGTTTCAATGCCACACTTGAAAATGTCTTCATTATTGCTGTGATACTTCTTTTCATTCCTAACCGCTCGTTGTATAAATATATATACACTCGTCTCCCCTTCAGTTCCTTCGTCAATCAACTTCCTTCAATGTACTCCAGCATTCTGTGTCTATCTTCAGTGTAAACCAGCATCTGCAGTTCCTTCCTACCCACTTCATTCAATGTCTGCTGATTCTGGATATCCGCTACCAATAGGAACAATATCTCTCTACCTACTCTTATCTAAACCCTTTATGATTTTAAATCCTATCAGATCCCCTCACTATTTCCTCTTTCCCAAAGCAAACAACCTTGGGTTCTCCAGCTCACCCGCATTAGTGAAGTTCCTCATCTCTATAATCATTTTCGTAAATCTCTTTGGCACCTTTAGCTTTAGTTTTCAGTTTTGAGATACCGCATGGAAATAGGCCCTTTGGCCCACCGAGTCCATGGTGACCACGATGCACCCATTCACACTAGTAGGTATGTTACAAAACTTACCTTGAGCAGCGCTGCAGTTCTACCGCTCCCCGTGTGCGTGACTTTGACGCCTTTCAGAGGGGGGCGGGCTTAAAGTGCCATTTTTCTGCAGACTGGGCAAATCGATCCATGTCGGGCGATTTCGTTGCGGAAGAAAAATCGCTCCGACATTTCATTCATGAAGGTATTTTTAAATTACGCTAGATTATTTATTAACTAGAGTAATTTAAAAATCACCTTCAAAAGCCGTGAGCGCCGACAACGGGAAGGATTTTGCGTAGGGGAGAAAAAAAGGTACACAGTTTATTTTTATATTAAAAGTTGGTTTTTATGGAGGCTTTAATCATATTTTCATGTTGCGAAATGGGGTCCAAAAAAAATGTATGAACCAACAATATTTTTCCTCCCGACTTCACCGCAGGTTACCGCAACGTTCCAATCCACCGCATTCCACTAAAACCCACTCGCTAGTTGATTTAAATGGCCATTAATATACAGGCATTAAACACTAAATTCCTTCCATTTGGCCCAGAAATTCATGAAAATTAGATTTAAAAGTTATGTTATATTGTGGATTATTGTGTGAATGTTATTTGGACACTTAGGCAATTTAAAAAAAGTTTATCTTTTCTTAAGAAATGGATAGATGTTTAGATCTACTCATTGAATTTTGTAATTAGCTACAATTAGATAACTAACTAACTATATGCTTTAATTTCAGGTCATCCAAATAAGATTGTTTCATATTTGTTTCAGAATGCTTCAATCTATAATAACTGAAAATTTAATTGAGCTCTTAATTTTTAAGAAAGTTATGGGCTTTTAACAGTTCTAGATCACAGCTTTTGAGTTGTCAATTGAAAGGCAATGGGGAACAAGATGCTAATTTCCGAGTATGAAAATGGTCATAACTTTCTTAATACTGAAGATATGAAAGTGAATTAGGTGTCAAATTAAACTTCTTTTTATGCTTTATCTGATGGGATAAATTGCAGACTTGATTTTTAAAATCTCAAACTTTTGTAACATTGCTAACACTAGTTCTATGTTATTCCACATTTGCTTTCACTCCCTACACACTAGGAGCAATTGACAGAGGCTAATCAACCTGCAAACCCACACATCTTCGAGATGTGTATGGAAATTGGAGCACCGGGAATGGAAAAACCGCGGGTTGACAGGGATTTTGTGCAAATCCCACACAGACAGTACCTGTGGTTAGCATCAGACATGGATCTCTGGCACTGTGAGGCAGCAGCTCCACCAGCTGCACCACTATGCCACCACACCTTTACTAAAACATGATGCCTGGAACTGGCTGGAATACTTCGATGATGGCTAAGCCAATATTTCCCAAAGGCTCAGCATGATTTCCTCACTCTTTAATCAAACAAGATTGATAACCCTTGAACAATGAGAGGGAGGGATGTCATTTATGCTGTGGTAAGTATCAGGTAAGACAATTCCTAATATTGACCAACCTTCCAAATAATTAAATGTTTCCACCACATTTCATTTCTTATAGAGTCCTAGAGTCATAGAGTGATACCGTGTGGAAACAGGCCCTTCGTCCCAACGCGCCCACGCCGGCCAACAATGCCCCAGCTACCCTAGTCCCACTTGCCTGCGCTTGGCCATAACCCTCCAAACCTGTCCTATCCATGTACCTGTCCAATTGTTTCTTAAATGATGGGATAGTCCCAGCCTCAACTACCTCCTCTGGCAGCTTGTTCCGTACACCCACCATCCTCTGTGTGAAAAAGATACCCCTCGGATTCCTATTAAATCTTTTCCCCTTCACCTTGAATCTATGTCCTCTGGTCCTCGATTCTCCTACTCTGGGCAAAAGACTGTGCATCCACCCGATCTGTTCCTCTCATGATTTTGTATACTTCTATAAGTAAAAGTAAAGTGGATAGGTATATGGACAGGAAGGGAATGGAGGGGTATGGTCTAAGTGCAGGTAGATGGGACTAGGGGAAAATAAATGGTCGGCACGGACTGGAAGGGCCGAGAAGGCCTGTTTCCGTGCTGTAATTGTTATATGGTTGTTATATGGTTATAAGATCACCCCTCATCATCCTACAATCCACGGAATAGAAACCTAGCCAATTACCTACTTATGTTACAAAGATATTCCAAGATAGATATTTGATTGAAGCAAAGTGTGGTGTTTCGCATCATCTCGGAGACCTGAGAGTCTCGGTCACTCTCTGGGAACTGCCTTTGATTGTGACAGATTGTGTTTCAATGAGCATATCTCAGCAAATTAAAGCTAGCAAATGTCAAGTAACACTGTGACTGATAGCTACGTGAAATATATTTTGTTGCTGGTGAACACTATTGCCTTGCGTTCTAAACTTTCTGCAAAGCAATTCCAAAATGGTTATGCAGATTATAAGAGTCATAGTCGTACAGCGTGGAAACAGGCCCTTTGGTCCAACTTGCCCGAGCCGACCAACATGCCCCATCTATACTAGTCCCACCTGCCTGCATTTGGCCCATATCCTTCTAAATCTATCCTATCCATGTACCAAATGGTTTTAAAAAGTTGTGATAGAACCTGCCTCAACTACTGGCGCAGCGGTAGAGTTTCTGCCTACCAGCGCTTGCAGTGCCGGAGACCCAGGTTTGATCCTGACTACGAGCGCTGTCTGTACGGAGTTTGCACATTCTCCCCATGACCTGCGTGGGTTTTCTCCATGATCTTCGGTTTCCGTCCACACTCCAAAGTCGTACAGGTATGTAGTTTAATTGGCTTGGTGAATGTAAAAATTGTCCCTAGTGTGTGTAGGATAGTGTTATTATGTGGGTATCAAAGTCAAAGTCAAAGTCAATTTTATTCTTCTTGCTGGTTGACACATACTGAGTGGGCCAAAGGGCCTGTTTCCACCCTGTATCTCTAAACTAAACTACCTCCTCTGGTAGCTCGTTACATATACCAACCACCCTTTGTATAAAAAAGTTGCCCCTCAGGGGCCTATTAAATCTTTCCAACCCTATGTCCTATGGGTCTTGATTCCCCTGCCCGGGGTAAAAGACTCTGTTCATGTACCCTACCTATTCCTCTCATAATCTTAATCCAATTATTCCCATTAAAATCAGTCTTGCTCCAATTTAGGAATATTGTTGACCAGCCCTCTCTCTGTGGCCTAACCAATATCCTGTACAACTATAACATAACCTCCAATTTTATATACTCGATACTCTGACTAATGGAGGCCAGTATGCCAAAAGCCTTCTTGACCACCCTATCTACTACTATTAATATATCATATACAATATTTCTTAATTTATACCTCCTATAATATTACTCCCTCTGTTGCAATTAATTTGTTCCTAAAATAATTTCAAGGGCACCCAACAGCTTCTGATATCTTACCCACATGCCCATATTTTGCAAGTAAATCTGGGCCTGTACTCGCTGGAGTTTAGGAGGATTAGGGGAGATTTCATTGAAACGTACCGGAAAATGAAAAGCCCAGATAGAGTGGACGTGGAAAGGATGTTTCCAGTAATGGGAGAATCGAGAACAGAGGGCAAAGCCTCAGAATAAAAGGACGCAGCTTGAGAATGGAGATGGGGAGGAATTTCTTTAGCCTGAGGGTGGTGAATCTGTGGATTCATTGCCACAGACAGCTGTAGGGGCCAAGTTTTTGGCTGTTTATACACTCGAGAATGCTAGGTTATTGATTAGTAAGAGCATCGAAGGTTATGGGGAGAGGGAAGGAGAATGGTGTTGAGATGGAAAAATAGATTGAATGGAGGAGTAGACACGATGGGCCGAATGACCTGATTCTGCTCCTAATGTCTTATGGTATTATGTAACTGTAGGGGCAGCACAGGCAAGGTTAATCTACATTATGGACACCCAAACTATGGCCCTTGGCTCGGTGGGATGAGCAACTCCCAAGCTTGGATATTCTGTTGTGCATGAATTAGCTTAGTGAGCTTCATGGCAAAGCAGGAATGACCCTACAGTGTGTGTTACACAGAATTACTCAGCAACATTCAATCCTCATGATGTGTGGGGTGCAAGTGGCAAACAGCTTATATTGTTACTCAAGAATGTTCCCCGTTCAGACTAATTCTAGATAAATTATCATCCGTAGTTTTAATTCATTAGTTCTATGTTCCTTTTAATATCCTTCGTTTCCTGCCCCCCTGACTCTCAGTCTGAAGGAGGGTCTCGACCCGAAAGGCCATCTATTCCGTTTCTCCAGAGATGCTGCCTGACCAGCTGAGCTACAGTATTTCAGCTTTTTGAGTCTACCTGCCTATATTATTCCAACTGAGAGCAGCTGACTCATGGCAGATTTATATTCATGTACTTTTTTTCTATATTGGAAAAGATATCTATACTTTAACCAAAACCAATCTGCACTTCCAATATAAATGTTTTACATTGATCATTCATAATGAATTTGCAATTTGAATCATGATTATGTATGAATATCGCATTATGCTGCTGCTGAATATTCACACCGGCCACAGCAACTGCAAGAATAGGTTGCTGGTTGGCAGATTTTTATGATCATATTCCTTACAAAACTATTACCAGCCGAGGGCAATTTAGGAACTAAATGAATTTTGGTAGGTTACGTGGCAAACGGCAAGCATAGCTTCTCAGGATTACAGTATGTCTGTATGAAAGAGGAAAATATCTTGATATTCAAGGACGTTCTGGTATCAGACCGATTCCAGTCCCAATTCCTTCAAAAGATTTCTGTCTTCTTAGACCATTAGGTTGAGCCCCATTAGTTAGGTCTCTTGCTGCACCTTGGATTCACAAAGCAAAACATCTTGTGAGATCAAATGACCATTAACTGACCTGATTTCTCTCAGGGATGGCATGTTGCCATTTAACATAAACATAACATTTATTTCCATGTTTTCCATGCCCCAGAATAATATTACACTTTTTTAACTTGAGCTTGGAGATACAGCGCCGGCACAGGCCCTTCGGCCCACAGAGTCCGTGCTGAACTGCGACCCCCACAAACTAACACCATCCTACGCACTTGGGACAATTTCTGATTTTACCAAGCCAATTGACCAACAAACCTGTACGTCTTTGGAGTGTGGGATTAAACCGGAGCAGCCGGAAAAAACCCCACACATGTCACGGGGAGAAGGTACAAACTCTGTATAGACAGCACCCGTAGTCAGGATGGAACCCGAGTGTCTGGTGCTGTAAGGCAGCAACTCTACCGCTGCATCACGGTGCCGCCCTTACAGATTAATAGAAGTTATGGAAGATTATTTAGCATCAGTGCACCCTATTCACTGTTGCTTAGGGTTGTCATTTTTAAGCAAATGAACACTTCAAGCCAAGTGAAAAAAATAACACATGATAGTATTATGATTCCTGGGCATGAAAGTATTTCATTCACCTCTCTTCTTTTCAGATAGCTGTTTTTATTGCTCAAAGGTAATCGTGGTCAAATTAGGCCTTCAGCAGTGATTGCTATTAATACATGTGGTGCAGCTCTCAGTGTAATTCTGGAACTTTGACTATGTTTGCTTTAGTTCCTAATTTTGCTATTGGAAATTTGCTTTAGTTCCTAATCTCAAAGCCAAAGAGATCTGGCTGTTGCCCCCAACCAAGACAATGTGTAAATAAATACACAATGACAAAAATTGCGGATAAATATTTTAGATACTAAATATCGAATTACTGTTAAGCACTTTTTAGTGGGAAAAGAAAACAAGAGAGCGGTGAGTTGGGCAAGTTACTGAAACCACGATTGAAGAGGTGGAGAATTTTAAAGAATTGTGCCCTTCTGGCCGCCACATTTTAGGAAGGATGTGAAGGCCTTGGGAAGGGTGCATAAGAGTTTAACCGAAACGTGGCCTGGACTAGAGTATCTTAGCTACGAGGAGAGGTCGGGCAAACATGGATTGCTTTCTCAGGAGTGTTGGGTAGTTTTATATTTTGTAGAATTATGAGAGGCATAGATAGCGTAGACAATACGTTTTTTCCCAGGGTGGAAATGTCAAATATCAGAGGGCATGGTTTTAAGTTAAGAGGAGTGCATGTTTAAAGGAGATTTACAAGACAAGTTTTTTGTACACTGAGTGTGGTAGGTGCCTGGAATGCGCTGCCTGCAGAAATGGGTGAAGCAAATATTATGGCAATGTTTTTAAGAGCCATGTAGACAAAGACATTAACTGGCAGATAATGGAAGGAGGTAAACCATGTGCAGGCAGGTGGAATTAGTCCAATTGTATAGGAAGGAACTGCAGATGCTGGTTTACACTGAAGATGGACACAAAATGTTGGAGTAACTCAGCGGGACAGGCGGCATCTCTGGAAAGAAGTAATAGGTGACGTTTCAGGTCGAGAAGAAAGTGTCTGAAGAAGGGTCTTGACCCAAAACATCACCCTTTCCTTCTCTCCAGAGACATTGCCTGTCCTGCTGAGTTACTCCAGCATTTCGTGTCTACCTTTGGAATTAGTTCTATGTTGCTGAGTGTTCTTTTTCTGTTGATGAAATGATCAGAGTGCCAACAGTTACCTGTACACTGTAGCCATCAAAAACATTATATCTCAAACATAGCTGAAGTTGTATTAGTTATTTCCAGCAGGGTAGTTTTTGGTACATACATCTATGCAATTTCAGAACTCACTGGACTGAGATTAGTGGACTCTTTGGCTCATTTCAAAGCTCCTTGCATGGGGATGTTCTGACCAACCAACCATTGCCTCCCAACATGTCCTATTTGAAGATGACAAAATAAATTATCTCTAACGGTAAATCTCATAAGATCAAATGTAAATGCACTTTTACACTACTTTTACCCCATGCACAATATTATTGTCCTTGACCTCAGCAGAGAATAACATTGGATGGGGGTGAAATCAAAATCATCCTCAAATAGTTTCCCAGTGGATGATTAAGGTTAATATTGCCTCCTTAATAAACTTACATATATTATTGAATTCCAGTAACTTATCCATAAATATTGACGACAATTCCAAAAACATAGAAATTGCTATTGTTACATTAATCAAGAAATAATTCATTTTACTGGATTTTGGTTTATGGTTTTACTGCAAACACAAGAGACTGCAAATGCAGGAATCTTGAGCAAATACCGAAATGCTGGAGGGACTCAGCGGGCCAGGCAGCGTCTGTGGAAGGGAATGGACAGACAATGTTTCAGACTGGGACCCTTCTTCAGTCTGAGGGCTGAGTTCCTCCAGCACTTTGCTGTATTGCGTGATTTTAGTGGATCACAGAGTTTGCTTTTTCATCAATGTTGCATAGCATTAGATGGGAAATCATATCGTGCAGTGTGTTATTCATGACGCAGAAAAATTCCGGGGAGATCAGGCCACCTGTAACTCAATGGTCATATTGAATAGTGCAGCCATGTACAATCTTGCTACTAGTTTATGCTCGCTTGGCTTCTAGGCTTAAGGAGTAATTTTAAATGTTCTCATTTATCGTTGGCCGGTAAGTAAAGTCCCACATTTCATTTGATCACACGGGTTCTGGTTTTAACTTTTTGTTTAAAAATACAGTGAGGAAATAAGCCCTTCAGCCCACCAAATCCGCGCCGACAAGCGATCCTTGTAAACTAACACTATCCTACAAACTAGGGTCATAGAAACATAGAAACATAGAAAATAGGTGCAGGAGGAGGCCATTCGGCTCTTTGAGCCAGCACCGCCATTCATTGTGATCATGGCTGATCATCCCCAATCAATAACCCGTGCCTGCCTTCTCCCCATATTCGTTGATTCCACTAGCCCCTAGAGCTCTATCCAACTCTCTCTTAAATCCATCCAGTGATTTGGCCTCCACTGCCCTCTGTGGCAGGGAATTCCACAAATTCACAACTTTCTGGGTGAAAAAGTTTTTGCTCACCTCAGTCTTAAATGGCCTCCCCTTTATTCTAAGACCCCTGGTGGCCCCTAGTTCTGGACTCACCCAACATTGGGAACATTTTTCCTGCATCTAGCTTCTCCAGTCCTTTAACAATTTACAATTTACAATTTATAATTTACAATTTACAATTTACAGAAGCCAAATTAACCTACAATCCTGTACAGCTTTTGGAATGTGGGAGGAAACCGGAGCACCCGTGGAAGACCCACACGGTCACGGGGAGAACGTGCAAACTCCATACGGCCAGCACCCGTAGTTAGGATCGAACCCGGGTCTTTGGAGATGTAAAACAGCAACTCTGCCGCTGCACCACCATGCCGCCCTGTGAAGGACACCTGCCGTGATTTTGCTCTAAACATACAGGCTGTGATTGATTACACCACTGGGACCCAACTCTTATTAAATCAGGTCTCTTTGGGGAAACCGATGGGAAGAGCTTGGGGCCAGAAACAATTTGTTGTTTGCAATAATGTCTGCACACAACAAATTGTTTTCTGGCCCCAAGCTCTTCCCATCGGTAGATAAGTGGAATGTTGTTCGGGAAGCTGGAGAACAGGCTTCTAAATTATTAAATGACCAAAATAATTCACTAAGAGCTTTTACTTTACTACAATTAATGTGCCCGCAATGGCAACAAATGCAATCTAACACTGAACATGTTTTGAAATTTCATAATAGTTCCCTGAGCAGAGAGGTAAATAAATTAGATGAGATGGGTTTAAGTCAATTGATAGAAGGGTGAAAGGGTGGTCAAGGAAATATATTTTCTTAGATTTCGGTTTAGGTTTAGGTTTGCTATTGTCATGTGTGCTGAGGTACAGTTAAAAGTGTTGCATGCTATTCAATCAACTCAGGTAATACTTAACATAAATACAGTCAAACTGAGTCGGAGTGCAGGATGTAGTTCTCAGCATTGTAGTGCAACAGTTCCAGAGACAAAGCCCAATGTCCGCAATGAGGTAGAGTGAAATTGGACATTTCCCTAGCTAATGGCAGGACAGTTCAGAAGACTGATAACAAGGAGGAAGAAATTGTTCTTGAGTCTGGCAGTTTTTCCAGGGAGAAGTGGAGCAAAGCAGGGTGGGGAGAAAAGTGAAATGGACCAAATAGAACCTCCTGTACCTGTACCCAAGTAGTAAGTCAAGAGCTAATATGGTAAAATCAGCCGGCATGGAGCTGCTGCCTCACAGAGACCCAGGTTCGATCCCAACCTCAGGTGCTGTCTGTGTGGACTTTGTCTGATCGTCTAGTGACCATGTGGGTTTTCTCCGGGTGCTCCGGTTTCCTCCCATTTGCCAAAGACATGCAGGTTTGTAGATCAATTGGCTTCTGTAATTTGCCCCAAGTGTGTAGGATGTGACAGTGGAATAACGTACAACTATTGTTTGGGTAATCGTTAAAATAAATCGTCAGTGTGGATTTGGTGGGCTGAAAGGCCTGTTTACATGCTGTATCGGAAAAAAAACTAAAACCTAAAGGTGCCTTACCTTACAAGGAGCTGAGAATATGATTAGTTGCAATAATTTTTCTTGGTTGACAGGGATATGATTTCCCGAAAGGCTTGGTATAAAAATCTATCAATGATTTCTCTGATTCCATGAGTTAGTTTGAATTTTCTCACTGGACCCGAAGCCTTGTAAGGATATTAACAAAACCTGGGACCTTCTGCAGCCTCTGGATTTAATACCAGTGCTTCTAGTGGTTTGAGAATGTAGAAGGTAACAGCATTGGAACAGGCCATTTGGCTCATCATGTCTGCGCTGACTATGATGCCAATCTAATCTATCCCAGCTGCCTGCTCATGGTCTGAATCCCTCTATTCCCTGCCTGTCAGCTCATGTTTTTTTCCAAATGTTATCTATATTACTAAAAGTCTGATCTTGACCACTCCGCTGCCACTGATGGCTATGATTTTTGGCCATCTTACTCAGAGTCCCCCTCCGCTGCGCAGGACAAGAGGATTTTCATATCGATGAAAAATAAAAGAGTTATTAGTGTTTAAAAAATGTTGAGATCCTCTCTCCTGAAGGCCACGCCCCTTCCAGAGGGACTATAAAACCCGAAAGTGTTGAGTGCCTCAGTCAGTCTCTGCAAGATGGGCAAGCGAGAGGGTCACATCTCTCAGTCTGAGCTGTGAATAGCACTGAACACATGTATACTAAACTGTTAGTGGTTTTGCTGACCTGTCAGTGCCATTAATGTGGTTTGAAAATATAGTTTGGAAATGCTAAAGCTGTGTTGCCTTTGGTTTGGAAATGCTAAAGCTGTGTTGCCTTTAGTTTGGAAATGCTAAAGCTGTGTTGCCTTTGGTTTGGAAATGCTAAAGCTGTGTTGCCTAATTAAAGTTGCCTTGCCTAATTAAAGTTGCCTTGCCTAATTAAAGTTGCCATGCCTAATTAAAATTGCTTGGCATAATTAAAGTTGCCGTGCCTAATTAAAGTTGCCTTGCCTAATTAAAGTTGCCTTGCCTAATTAAAGTTGTCTTGCCTTCTATATAATTAAAGGTCTAATCTTGACCACTTCCTGTTTGCACTTTATATTGATTTTAGAAAAAACGCTACCACGTTGGCTATCTTACTCAGACTCCGCTCATCAGGTGCCAAGGATTTTTCCCATCGATGAAAAATAAAAGATTTATTAGTGTTTAAAAAATGTTGAGATTCTCTCTCCTGTCAATCATGCCATGAAGGCCACGCCCCTTCTTGTGGGAGGAGGGGAGGGACTATAAAACCTAGAAGTGTGGGCATGGCTCAGTCTCTGCAAGATGGAGGAGGGAGTGGTCATGACTTGCTGTCTTTAGTGGCCTTGCACCCTGCTTGAAATGGTATGAAACTGCACTTGAATTTAGTGGCCTTGCACACTGCTTGAAGTGGTAAGAAACTGCACTTGAATTTGTGGCCTTGCACCCTGCTTGAAATTTTAAGGAATAGCCGTGTCAACTGCCAGCCCACCAACTGTGATTGAGTGAGCTGCCAGCACAACAGGCTTGAGTGACTGAGCCGCCAGCCCAAGAACCCATTCAGCTCACAATGTCCATTCTTGCCCTCTGGAAACCAGTCCCTTCAGCCCACAACACCCAAACTAGCGCTCCAGAAAGCCCCCCCACTGGCATCCAATATTGGAATTGGTGGAGAGGTGGAATATTGCATTGGGGACCCAGCCCTCCTGTGTGATGCTTAGTCTAATTTTCATTAAATTTTTAAAAATGTTTTTATTATGTTATTTTCAGGCCTTTAATTTTCTGACTCACTTATTTCCCAACGGTTCTAAATATCTACACGTGAGAACTCCTGCCTTCAATATGATGCAGAAGGTTTTCACTTCAGAACATGTCTTTCAAAAATTTGTTTCAATGTTTAATTTACGTTTTTGCTTAATTTTATTTGGTCTGCTCAGCATAATCAACCTCCATGTTCATTGTGGCCTGGAACTGTGCAATCATTGCACACTCCAAACAAGCAATAGCCACAGATTTGTTTAGTTTAGTTTAAAGATACAGTGTAGAAACAGGCCCTTCGGCCCACCGAGTCCGTACTGACCAGCGATCCCCGAATATTAACACTGTCCTAAACTAGGGATATATTTTTTTAAATTTATACCAAGCCAATTAACCTACAAACCTGTATGTCTTTGCAATGTGTGAGGAAACCGAAGATGTCAGAGAAAAACCATTCGGTCTCAGGGAGAACGTACAAACTCTGTACAGACAGCACCCGTCGCCAGGGTCATAGAAACATAGAACATAGAAAATAGGTGCAGGAGAAGCCTTCGAGCCAGCACCGCCATTCAATATGATCATGGCCGATCGTCCGCTATCAATAACCCGTGCCTGCCTTCTCCTCATATCCCTTGACTCCAGTAGCCCCTAGAGCTCTATCTAACTCTCGCAATTGGGTCTCCAGCACTATGTGCTGTAAGGCAACACCTCTACCCCTGCGCCACTGTGCCACATAAGTCGATTGCTTTGCTTTAAAAGAAACAAATTAACATTCATCTCCCCCTGATTGAGAGGAATAAATAAGGTGAATGCATAGAGTCTTTTACCCAGAGTAGGGAGCTCAAGAACCTGAGGACATAGGTTTAAGGTGAGAAGGGAAAGATTTAATAGGAACTTGAGGGGTATCATCTTCACACAAAGGGTGGTAGGTATATACAATGAGCTGCTTGAGTGGGTAGTTGAGGCAGTTACAACAACAACAACATTTCCATGACAATATGATAGGTTAGGAAAGGTTCAGGTGGATATGAGCCAAACATGGGCAGGTAAAACTAGCATAAATGGGGTGGGTGCGGGGGTGGCATGGGTGAGTTGGGCCGAAGAGCCTGCTTCCATGCTGTATGAGTCTTTAGAATGGAATTTTACTCACTAGACCACGGAGGCCGAGGCACATAAGGAGATAGTAAGTCGGCGATAGAGAAAGGATTTAAGGTCACAGAGCCATTAAGTCATATGGCATGGAAACAGGCCCTTCGGCCTAACTCGTCCATGCCAACCAAGATTCCCCATCTACGCTACTCCCACTTACCTGCATTTGGCCCCAATCCCTCCAACCTTTCAGCATGGCAGGACAGTGGAGCAGTGGTAGAGTTGCTGCCTTACAGCACCAGAGACCCAGGTTCAATCCTGACCACAGGTGCTCGTATGTACGGAGTCTGTACATTTTTCCCGTGACTTGTGTGGGTTTTTTCTGGGATCTCTGGTTTCCTCCTACATTCCAAACACGTTTCCTCCCACATTCCAAACACATAGGTCAACTGGCTTGGTAAAATTGTAAAATTGTCGCTAATGCGTGTGGGGTAACGTTAGTGTGCGGGGTAGCGTTAGTGTGCAGGCATCTCTGGTCCCTGTATCTCCAAGTTAAACTAGAGATAAACTAAGTTAAACTAAACTAAACACTGCCACGATATTATATTTAGTTGGTCCTAAAGATCTGTTTATTTATTCCTTATTAAAACACATATCTGTGGCTTACATTGCATTCATTTTCAACTTACCTGCCATGTACTGCTGAGCCACCCACTGGTTTTAACACAACAAAGTGCAAAAGTGAAGGTGTGGTATAATCAGTACAAATTGTACACCTGCACCAATAAACTCCTATACATTCTTACAAGAATATAACATAAGGGGTATCTCAATCAAATGTTCGCAAATAAAGAAGCCTATCTAAGAAGGAAAATCCTGAAGCCTATAAACTTTTGAAAGCAAGAAATGTTTCTACTTCTGAAGTTACAATTCATATTTACTTGGACAGTTTCTTCCCAGTTGTTATCAGGCAACTGAACCGTCCTCACACCAGCTGACCTCCCATCTACCCCAGTGGAGTTCCTTGAGCTATCTTCAATCGGACTTTATTGAACTTTACCTTGAGCTAAATGTTGTACCCTTTATCCTTCATCTGTACACTGTGGATAACTTGATTATAATTACGTGTAAGCTGTTCTTTGTAGAAAGGAACTGCAGATACTGGTTTATACCAAAGATAGACATAAAATGCTGGAGTGACTTTGAAGAAGTCTGAAGAGGGATTCCAACCCGAAGCGTCACCCACCCCTTTTCTCCAGAGATACTGCCTGACCCGCTGAGTTACTCCTGCACTCTGTGCCTTTCTTTGGGATAAACCAACATCTGCAGTTCTTTGTTTCTACGAGGGATTTTGACTAATGGGTTTGCTGTGGTAGGAGACAAAGGCTGTGTGCTCTGTGCCACAACAGTTCTCTGATTCAAACAGAATGATTTGGTCAAGAAACAAAAAGGCAGGGAAAGATAAATAGATTTAGAATATAAGGTCTGAGCTGAGTATGTGGTGCAATTATAGTCTTGTCCATCAGCCCCACACCTGCTTACTTCCCAAACGCTCTGATTTTGTGTAGTGTGTCGATGACAGAATGATTGAAAGAGCTTGTTAATTATTGCATTTTCTCCGTGTTTTCTCTGCACCAGGTTTATTTTTGGATATTGGATATGCAGTGGAGTGGATAAGCAACTACCACGGCGCTTGAATTCCACAGAACCTTTTACTTGTGACTAATTACTAGAAAAAAAGATGAGATTTGGATGGAAAGTTGTATTGTGGATCAGTGCATGATTGAATGTATAGGAAGGTCTGAAGAAGGGTCTCGACCCGAAACGTCACCCATTCCATCTCTCCAGAGATGCTGCCTGTCCCGCTGAGTTACTCCGGCATTTTGTGTCTTTCTAGGATATGATTGATTCTTCTTTGTGAACAGTTGTCTGTCAAAGACAATTGCACGGACAATGAACTCAAATATCACTGTCACTGAATTGGTGCTTGTGACAATACATGTGAACTTGAACTTGAGATTCGGATGGGTTAAGAGGTAAGTATCTGATCATTGGCAGTCTCCTGTGTAAAAGCCGCTTTGTTTTGGACATTACGTGGATGTGAACAATTACTCCCTACACTTTCACTGTATTGTTAAAATAAAAAAGAGCATTACTGTATACTACTGTAGGCACGCCACAGGTGATTGCGGGTATAATAGAGCAATTAATTAGCTCTAGATAGACCCAAACAGCTGGTGGACAGGTAGCATCCCTGGGGAGAAAGAATGGGTGGTGTTTAGACCCTTAGACCAAAGGTTGAGACCCTTCTTCAGACTGGTCACTCTTATTCCTCCACAAAGCCACCAGCTTATTGGGATTACTTTTACAAGAAGGACTTAGTGTGGTTCATAAGTTTAAGGTGAAGGGGAAAAGATTTAATAGGAATCCGAGGAGTAACTTTTTCACACAAAGTGTGGTGGGTGCATGGAACATGCCAGAGGAGGTAGTTGAGGCTGGGACTATCCCAACATTTAAGAAACAGTTAGACAGGATTGGCCAGGTTTGGAAGGATATGGACCAAACCCGGGCAGGTGGGACTAGTGTAGCTGGGACATGTTGGCCGGTGTGGGCAAGTTGGGCCGAATGGCTTGTTTCCACTCTGCATCACTCTATGACTCTATGACTCGCCTTTTGACAACCTGATAGACTGTAAATATTATTTACCGTTTAAAATGAGTTGATGAGTCTGATTACACCACACGGCAACTTGATACAAGACTGTTGCTTTGTGTTCAGAGTGCGTGTAAGAGAATTTCAGTTCACTGTTTGCCCTTTGCAGTCAAGACATTGTGATTGCACAAAGAAGTGGAAGGGAGGGTGAGTGGAGGTGGTTGGTATTGAGGTTAGTTTGTGTGTCGTAGTTCGTGTGTCGTAGTTCGTGACAGGGAACCTTCACCACTAGAGGATCATATTTCAGCAACTGGGATGGAAAATCAAGGCATGTAGGAAAGAACTGCAGATGCTGGTTAAATCGAAGGTAGACACAAAATGCTGGAGTAATTCAGTGGGACGGACAGCATCTCTGGAGAGAAGTAATGGTGACGTTTCAGGTCGATCAGTCTGAAGACGGGTCTTGACCCGAAACGTCACCCATTCCTTCTCTCCAAAGATGCTGCCTGTCCCGCTGAGTTAATCCAGCATTTTGTGCCTACATTGGAAAACCAAGGCACTGTATATACAAATTGTAAAGAGTCATAGAGTCATACCTCAGAGAAACAGGCCAATCGGCCCAACTTGTCAATGTGACCAAGATGCCCAATCTAAGCTAGTCCCATTTGCCTGCGTTTGGTCCATATCCTTCTAATCCTTTTCTATCCACATATCTTCATATATATATATATATATATATATATATATATATATATATATATATATATATATATATATATATATATATATATATATATATATATATATATATATATATATATATATATATATATATATATATATATATATATATATATATATATATATATATATGTCCAAATTATATCCACATAAATATTTATAAAAATATATCCGCATAGTGTCTTTAAAATACTATTACAGTATCCACCTCAGCTACATCCTCTGGCAGCTCGTTCCATATACCCACCACCCTCTAAGTGAAAAAGTTGCCCCTCAGGTTTGTATTACATATTGTACCTCTCACCTCAAACATGTGTACGCTGGTATTTGATTCCCCAACTCTGGGGTAAAGTACTCTACGTGCATTCACCATATCTATTCCCCACATGATTTTGTATTTGGACATAATCCCCTGGACTTCAAACCATAGCTTTACTATACAGAAGGGCGGCATCGTGGTATTGCTGTTTTACAGCGCCAGAGACCTGGGTTTGATCCTGACTACGGGTACTTGTCTGTACGGAGTTTGTACGTTCTCCCCAGAACTTGCTTGGGTTTTCTCCAGGATCTCCAGTTTCCTCCCACACTCCAAAGATGTACAGGTTTGTCAGTTACTTTGGCTTGTTATAAATGTAAATTGTCCCCAGTGTATGTAGGAAAGTGTAAGTGTGCGGGGATTGCTGGTCGACACGGACTCGGTGGGCCAAAGGGCCTGTTTCCGTGCTGTATCTCTAAACTAAACCAAGCTAAAGAAGGAGGGCATTCTTCCCACTCTGTTGAAGGTATCCAGGTAGTCCCATACTCAGGCTCACCTCTGATGGTTAGACCGTGACACAAAGAAATAGAACACAGTGGAGAATAATAAAAATGTTGACGGCTGCCAAATCATGCATCCCGCTTTGCCGACTCCTAAGTGTTTTCAATACTTCTGAATATTTCTGACATTCAAATATTATTAAAATGAATTAAAACATCCACGACAATGAATAATAACAAATTAAAAATACATTTAGGTAATTTAGAACCTTAAAGCCAACACAACTCATTAAAAATCTTTAAAACTTAATCTTGGTGATTCTCTCGCAGCAGTTTTTGTCCATTTAAGGTCTCATGGATTCTGCATGAAGCCTCATCTGGTGTGGGTTTAGTGAACAGATTCTCCTGCTAAGTACTGGGGAATTTCACAAGTTTTGTGTTTCATGCAGCTTCCAGCCTTTTGCGCATGCAGAGTGCTATTTTCGTGGGTAATTTAACCTGTTTATTCTAAATGGACCTTTGGTGGAATTATGCACACATGCTCATAGGGCAAGCAATTATAATGACAGATCTTTAGAGCTGCATTTTTAACAAACCTTTCCACATACCTCCTGACCTGCAGCTTAATTCCACCAGTTTTAGCTATTGTTTTAAAATATCAAAGCAGAGAACGTGAAGGAGAGGAACGCAGGGAATATTTAATTGTTCATTCTGTTCTGTTATTTTCACAATTTTCATTCTCAATTACGAGTTGAAATAAAGAGATAAAAATATCGAATACAGTATTCAATATTGTATAGAGTTATTGTATACATACATATTGAATATAAATAATTGACATTATGAAATAATTCAAAATCCATCAGCATCTTTAGGAGAAATATAAAGTCTTAACGTTTCCAGTATGGATCATTAATATGTGCCCTTAAATAATTTGATTTAAAAAATACTCATTTTTGTGTTCAAATCATCCTGTGGTCTGTCCACTTCTTAAGTCTGTAACCTTCTGCCCTGCAATTCCTCAGAGATATCTAAGTTCCTCTAATTCTGGCCTCTTGCACATCTTTAATTTTAATCTCACCTTTGCAGTCCTTAGTGCTGTAAATCTAAAGTATCAAATTCCCATATTATTCAACTTCCCGTTTTTCTAATCCTTTAAGTCGCACGAGCAACAAAAGCTTTCATTTGGCCCATGACCAGCTGCCCCAATGTCTCCATAAATGGCTAAGGACACGTTTGTTTTCTGAATTGTTATATGAAATGCCTTGTGTTGATTTACCATGTTAGATATGCTTCAAAAGCAAGTTGTTTTTTTAAACGCTGTCAGCCCCATTTTGTTGAATCTTCAGTGCAATCCCACTGTTGATGTATTAAAAGTACTTTCTATTCCATGTTCTTGGGTTGTTCTACTAAATACTAAATTTAATCAGTTCAATTATATACAACATGAAACGTAATGTAAACCACTGCACAACACAGCAGACCGAGTCCTACTGCGCACAATGTCTGTGTCAAACTTGATGTCAGGTTAAACTAATCTCCTCTGCCAGCATGTGAACCATATCCCTCTGAAGATAGACATAAAATACTGGAATAATTCAGCGAGACAGGCAACATCTTTGGAGAGAAGGAATGGTGACGTTTCGGGTCGGGACCCTTCTTCATTCTGGGAATGAAACGTCAACGATTCCTTCTCTCCAGAGATGCTGCCTGTCTCGTTGAGTTACTCCCGAATTTTGTGTCTATCTTCGGTTTAAACCAGCATCTGTAGTTCCTTCCTATCCATATCCCTCCATTCCCTTCATGTCCGGATGCCCATCTAAAAGCCTCCTAAACGCCAGTATTGTATCTGCTTCCACCACCACTCCTGGCAGCATGTTCCAGGCACCCACCACTCTCCATGTAAAAAACATGCCCTGCACACTAATAGGCAGTTATCTGCGTGCAATTTATTATTGATTAAGCTAATTTTTCTCTTCTGTATACTTGAAATGTGAGACACGAGCCAAGATTTATTAACATGAGTATGAGATGGGTGATAAGATTTTCTCAATGTTGGCAAGTATTTCTGAGCATCACCTAACATTTTATTAATTATGCATTTCAATATTTTGAACTTAAATAATGTATATAAATGAAATAGACTTTCGATACTCAAACATAGAAACATAGAAAAATAGGTGCAGGAGTAGGCCATTCGGCCCTTCGAGCCAACACCGCCATTCATTGTGATCATGGCTGATCATCTAAAATCAGTAGCCCGTTCCTGCTTTTTCCCCGTATCCCTAGATTCCTTTAGCCCTAAGAGCTAAATCTAACTCTCTCTTGAACACATCCAGTGAATTGGCCTCCACTGCCTTCTGTGGCAGAGAATCCACAGATTCACAATTCTCTGGTTGAAAAAATAGTTCTTCATCTCCGTTCTAAATGGCCTACACCTTATTCTTAAACTGTGACCCCAGGTTCTGGACTCCCCCAATATCAGGAACATTTTTCCTGCATCTGGCCTGTCCAAACCTTTAAGAAATGTATATATTTCCATACGATCCGCTCTCATCCTTCTAACTTCCAGTAAATCAAAGCCCAATTGACCCATTCTTTCATCATGTCAGTCCCGCCATCCCGGGAATTAACCTGGTGAACCTACGCTGCACTCCCTCAATAGCAATAATGTCCTTCCTCAAATTAGGAGACCAAAATTGCGCACAATACTCCAAGTGTGGTCTCACCAGGACCTTGTACAAGTGCAGTAGGACCTCTTTGTTCCGAAACTCAAATCCTCTTGCAATGAAGGCCAACATGCCATTAGCTTTTTTCACTCCCTGCTGTACCTGTAAACTTACTTTCAGTGACGGATGTACAAGCACACCCATGTCTCGTTGCACCTCCCCTTTTCCTAATATGACACCATTCAGATAATAATTTGCCTTCCTGTTCATGCCACCAAAGTGGATAACCTTACATGTATCCACATACTACTGCATCTGCCATGCATCTTCCCACTCACCCAACCTATCCAAGTCAGCCTGCAGCCACATAGCATCCTCATCGCAGTTCACACTGCCACCCATATTTGTGCCATCCGTAAACTTGGAGATGTCACATTTAATTCCCTCGTCTAAATCGTTAATATATATTTCTGGGAGATTGTTTGTGTCTTCCTTAGTGAAGACAGAACCAAACTCATTTAACTGTTCTGCCATTTACTTGTTTCTCACTTTTCACCTGTCTCTGATTGTATGGGACCTACATTTATCTTCATGAATCTATTTTCTTTTAGTGTCAGATTTTATATTCTCACAGCATTCTTTCAAGCTCTTTCTCCCCCTATTAATTAACCCCTTTGTCGCGTCTGTTGAGTTCTAAATTTCTCCCAGTCCTTTGGTTTGCTGCTTCCTCTGGCTAATTTATATGCCTCTTCCTTGGATTTAACACTGTCCTTGATTTCCCTCATTAGCCATGGTTGAGCCGCCTTCCCCGTTTTATTTTTTCGCCAGACAAGGATGAACAATTTTTGGAGTTCATCCATGCGGTCTTTAAATCTTTAGCATTGAATCTCCACCATCAACCCTTTATATAATTTGCCAGTCTATCCGAGCCAATTAGGGGGTGCCGTCCAGTTGGTATGGCTGCCCAGCCTGCAGCTGTCTGTTTTTTAACTTCTTTCTTTTATTTTTAGTGAGTTTTAGTGTTTTGTTTTGGAGTTCTAGTCTTTTTTATGTGGGGGGAGGGGGGGGGGGTGGGGAAGGGGGAAACTACTTTTCAGGGTCCCTACCTGGTCGGAGAGGCAGCTTTCCTCAGGACTGCAACTTCGACCCGTCCTCGCGGCCTACCAACGGGCCTGGAGCGGCCTTTCATGAGGGGACCGCCCAGAACCTCGGCTTCGGCAGCGGCTCAGCACTGGAGCACCATCGTGGAGTGGAGCGGGCGATGCCTTGCCTGGGCCGCCGCGCTGGAACTCCGGTTTTGCTGACACCGCAGGTGAACATCGTGGAGCTGCGGGTCTATGGAGCGGCCAGCTGCGGGCGGCAGCTCTGAACTTTAACATCGGGAGCCTGGGATCTCTCTGCGAGATCACCAGTTGTGGAGCTCCATCCAGCGTGGCCTTATCGGCTGCGGAAACCACGGACTCCGGTAAGGAAGCGGCCATTCCAGGTGTCTCAAGCCGCTGTGAGGACTCTCCCGACGCCGGAACACCATCACCCAACAAGAAGGCCTAAAACATCGGGCCGCCATAGCGCCGACTGCGGAGGCCTCAATAGGCCTGACTATGGGTGGACTTGGGGATGGGACTGGACTTTGTACTTTTCCCCACAGTGGGAACCATTGTGGAGGGATGTTTTTATGTTCATTGTTCATTCTTTAGTGTTGTGTCTTATCTTTATCTGTGTGCTGCATGGCAAGTCAAATTTCACTACACCAATTGGTGTATGTGACAATAAATGTCCTATGTCCTATGTCCTATGTCGAATTCCAGTCTCATACCTTCAAAGTCTCCTTTCTTTAAGTTCAGGAACCTAGTCTCTGAATTAACCACATCAAAATTTCATAAAGATCCCAATAGCCCATTGCTTAGTGGCTCTCCTATACCCCAGTGAAAAATGCCTCTCCAACACTCTAACACTAGTTACAACTGGTATCAATTCCTTGCTTTATGCAGAGTGTGCTCTTTACAGAACTTTAACAATGCACAATTGTAAAATACATTCATCATATGACAAATAACGTTAATGATTGGGAGAAGTGACAGGGAATGATGTAGATTATAAATATAAAGAACTTAATTTATGTTAGACTTTTGTTTTGGAAGGAAAATTCTGAAAGGACTCGTATACAACAATTATATTGGGAGGTGGCAGAGTTCAGAATACATTTTGCACAATACGTTGAAACAAGGCCAGTATTAAAAATAGAGAGACAGCATCTTTGGCAACTGTACTCTGAATTCACAGTTACAAAATTGATTGCAACTAACTTTTTTTTGGGGGGGTGGGGGGGGGGAGTAGTTGGAAATAATGACAATTTGTGGCTGTTAAGTATTATTCAGGGATTACGAAATAATGCGGCAGTACCAACCAAAAATCAGTCTTCAGAATATCAGTTCTAATGTGCATTGAAAGCAGTAATCAGTTTGAAATTACAAAGACAGCTTTGAAGGCTTTCTACTAAATCATCTGAATATTTTCATTGCGCATTTATCAAACCAGAAATCTTCATCTTAATATGTAGGACGGAACTGCAGTTGCTGGTTTAAACTGAAGATAGACACAAAAAGCTGGAGTAACTCAACGGGACAGGCAGCATCTCTGGAGAGAAGGGATGGGTGACGTTTCGGGTTGAGACTAAATTATTTCACATCATTGAGATAGAGATGAAGGAATCTTGTGCGGCAGATGTTTTTTGTCACTTGCCACATAATGAAAAACTACTTTTGTCTATCAACACCCATTATAAAGAATAATGGAACGGAATGAAGAGAAAATAGTCTTCATGAAAGGATGCAGGGGATGATGGTTGAAGGTTGTTTTTCGGATTATAGGCCTGTGACTAGTGGTGTGCCTCAGGATTGGGTGCTGGGTCCATTACCGTTTGTTATCTATATCAATGCTTTGGATGAGTGCGTGCGTACAAGGTATGGTTAGCAAGTTTGTAGATGACACTAAAGTATTGCAGATAACAAAGATGGTTGTCAAAAGATGCAGCAGTCTCTTGATCAATTGGGCAGCTGGGCCTAGGAGTTTAATACAGATACGTGAAACATAGAAACATAGGAAATAGGTGCAGGAGTAGGCCTTTCGGCCCTTCGAGCCTGCACCGCCATTCAATGTGATCATGGCTGATCATCCAACTCAGTATCCCGTACCTGTCTTCTCTCCATACCCCCTGATCCCTTTAGCCACAAGTGCCACATCTAACGCCCTCTTAAATATAGCCAATGAACTGGCCTCAACTACCTTCTGTGGCAGAGAATTCCAGAGACTCACCACTCTCTGTGTAAAGAATGTTTTCCTCATTTCGGTCCTAAAGGAATTCCCCCTTATCCTTAGACTGTGACCCCTTGTTCTGGACTCCCCCAACATTGGGAACAATCTTCCAGCATCTAGCTTGTCCAACCCCTTAAGAATTTTGTAAGTTTCTATAAGATAGAAAATCTAGAATATAGAAAGTGAAGTGTTACATGTTGGGAAGTCAAACCAGGGCAGGACATACACAGTGAATGGCAGGGCTCTGGGGAGTGTTTTAGAGAAGAAGGATCTATGTGTGCAGGTATATAGTTCCTTGAAAGTGGCATCATGTAGAGAGGGTGGTCAAGAAGCATTTCACCCAAAGAGCAGTGAATTTGTAGAATTCTCTCCCACAGAAGGCAGTGGAGGCAAATTCACTGGATGAATTTGAAAGAGAGTTAGATAGAGCTCTTGGGGCTAGCGGAATCAAGGTGTATGGGGAGAAGGCAGGCACGGGTTACTGATTGTGGATGATCATCCAGGATCACAATTGATGGTGGTGCCTTCTCGAAGTGCCGAGTGGCTTCCTCATGCACCTATTTTCTATTTTTCTATTTTTCTATTTTCTATTTTCTTTTCTATTTTAATAATTGGGGTATTTCTGTGCATTCCATGAGTCATTCCTCATAACAGTAATTGCGGGTGTCTGGGTTCCATGTCGTCAGAAGCATTTAGCTGACCCATATGATTACTTTGTACCAGCAGAGGTGTTGGGACATTCAGAGGTGTATTGTCAGCTACAGTGCGTTCACATTGTATATATGTAATTCAATGGTACTTGCTGTCAGCCGCAGATAATGATGTATACAATATTGAGGTAGCTTTGAAGTTGTATTGTGACCTGCTGTTATCTTTGATCTTAAGAGTATAAAAGTTTGATATGGTTTGAGTTTGGGAGATTCTACCCAGTGGGTCTCCAAGCGAGTGTCTGTTTCTCTTCACCGATAAAGGCTGTTATATCTTCCAGAGTCAGCCTCCGTGTGACTCAGTTCAAAAGGTCACAATGCAATCCATTGAAAATTGATTTAAAAGCTGGAGGAGCATCAGGAAGAAATGATTGCAATTAAATGACATATTTTCTGCCAGAAAATTGTTTATTACTTTTGAATTGCAGAAAATGTCGAGAAACTTGGCCAAAGATATTCTTTCCCAACAATATTCCACAGAGAGAAGAGAGGCAAATGTCCTGTTATGTAGAGACAAGGAACTGCAAGTGCTGGTTTACAAAAAGAAATGCACAAAGTGCTGGAGTAACTCAGGAGAACATGTATAGACAACATTTCGGTTCTGGACCCTTCTTCAGAGTTTGAACCGTTGAGATACTCCTACATTGGTATGTTTTGCTTTTATTAGTATGTTTTGCTTTTATTTGGCATATGGAAACTGATATCCATGAAAATTTAGATCAAAACAGCAAAATGCTGGAAAGGTGCATCATGTCAAGCAGCATTGTGGAAAGAGATGGTTGTGGTTTCACATTGTGGTTTCAGATGATCAGGTGAATTCTCTGTCTTCCTTTAAATAGGCCAATTGGATGCATGGCGAGTGGCCCAAAACTTAGCTTAACCTCTTCAACTCAGAAAAGTTTGCATTTATATGGCACCAGTCAGGATCACGAGACTCCCAAAAGCATTTTACAGAACAGGCTTGTGATGTAGGATTAATTTGCCAAAGTTGGCAGAGGGAACAATATCAGTAAGGACATCAGGCTTTCTGCAATGTATTCTGTTAAATGAGTTATTCGTACATTGAACAAATTAAATGAGTTATTTATTGAATATGGGCACACTAGCATCTCTTATTACAGATCTCTTACTGCTATAATTGACCTTAAGAAGATAGTGTGATGACCTGCAATATACATCATGGTATATTTTGGTAAGAAATCCCAGGATCGGATCTCGGAGAAAAGACAGGGGAAGAGCCATGGGGGGAGAGGGGGGTATCATGGGGGAGGGGGCAGGAGCCAGCGAGGGGGACCAGAGGGGAAGGTGCTGGAGCTGCGGGGCGTTGCGATGGTGGTGTGTTTGGGACACACAGCGGGTGCTGGACGCTCTCCTCCGCCGGGATCAGATTCACCACTTTCCGTTTGGCGACATCGCCATGCTGCCTCCGGTCACTTAGAAAATTGTGTCCAGTTAGCGACTTCCACCGGCCACCCACAGCGTCCCTCAGCTCCAGTAAAGGTGCGATGGTGCAGGAAGGGGCGGACTGTCCCAGGGAGTGACAGGAGAAGAGACTAATCTGCGCGGCACTGACTGGCGGGAGAGGAGATCGATCTGCGCATGCGCGGTTTTCACGATTTTTAAAGCTCGCTAACTTTTACAATATACCACCGAGTGGAAGGAAACTTGTTGCACTTGCAGCACAGGAGAACCGTGAGTGAGCTGGCGAAAATTCGTAGCGCTATCGCATACCGTTTTGCCCAAATAGAAAAGGATCAGAGCTTTAGTTATGGACAGACAGACAGACAGACAGACAGACAGACAGACAGACAGACAGACAGACAGACAGACAGACAGACAGACAGACAGACAGACAGACAGACAGACAGACAGACAGACAGACAGACAGACAGACAACCACAGCCACCTTGTTCTCTAAGCATGAAGATGGTGGATAAAGTATCATATCATGCAGGCTACTTAGGCATGGGTGGCGTGCAGGTTCTTGAGTGTTGTTGGAACTAAACTAATTTAGCCAAGTATGGAGTATTCTGCCACACTGCTTCCTTGTGTTTTGTAAAGTGTGGGGACCATTACATACTCATTTCATTGTCTCTAATTAATGGCTAATGGCTGGGACGTGGATGAGGATTGATCTGGGGATCCTTAATTGTCTCTGAACTGAGGAGACAGTTAATAATCCCTGAAGGACTAATCCATGTTCAATCATAAAATGCATTAGTAAACCAGTTTAATTTTTAAATATACTGTAGATCCAAGGGCTGTGCAGTTACTGTCATTGATATTAGCATGATTTTAAAAAAACAGAATTGAAATTTATCAGCGCCCCTGGATGTTACTGGATCAATAATCATGCTTGTAAAATAACCATTACACTGCCATGTCTGCTGAATGATACAGTGGAAAGTTCATTTAAACAGGATTTCTCCTTTCTTACTGCCAGAGTCAACGCGATGGATGTAAACATTACGGATCTCTCGTTGGGGGAATGGGCTGTCCTAAGTTCAAACATATAGTTTATTTAGTTTAGTTCAGCTTAGAGATACAGCATGGAAACAGGCCCTTCGGCCCACCGAGTCCGTGCTGACCAGCAATCCCCCGCACATTAACACAACCCTGCACACACTAGGGGCAATTTACACTTGCACCAAGCCAATTAACCTACACACCTGTACATCTTTGGACTGTGGGAGGAAACCGAAGATCTGATTTGTGGGAAAGAACTGCAGATGTTGGTTTAAACCGAAGATAGACGCAAAAAAGCTGGAGTAGCACAGCGAGACAGGCAGCATCGCTGGAGAGAAGGGGTTTGAATGATCATTTCTCTAACTTCAGGTAGATCCCACATTCCCTCTCTCTCTATTCCTCCCCCACCCAAGTCGCTCTCGCTTCTCGTTTTCACCCAACAAATAGCTAACAGGGTCCTGTTTCCTTTATCATCGTTACTTTTTTTGCACATATTTAATTCATTGTTCTTTATCCATCTCTACATCTTGCTTCGTCATCTATATCTCTCGTATTCCTTATCCCTAAGCAGTCTGCAGCAGGGTCTCTACCCGAAACGTCACCCATTCCTTCTCCCCAGATATGCTGCCTGTCCCGCTGAGCTATGCTTGCTTTTTGTGTCTATCGTTAATTTATGAGAATTTATTAAAGGACTCTGATGATGTTATCACTGACTTAAGTTGAAGGTACGGGACAGTGTGTCCGATCGGGATAAGGCAGTGTGTACTGCATAGGAATATTCTCCTTACGTGAACCAACTCTTGCTCATCGTTGCTGGCTTTCATCTATATTTTTGCATTTCTTTCATTAATTTGTTCTATGCATCTTTTCATACCTCTCCCCTGAACTCTTTTTAGGGCAGCACAGTGGCAGAGCTGCTGCCTCACGGCGCCAGGGACCCGGGTTTGACCATGACCTCGTGTGCTGCTTGTGGGGCGTTTGCACGTTCTCCCTGTGACCTCCTGGGTTTCCTCCGGTTGCTCCGGTTTCCCCCCACGTCCCAAATACGTGCAGGTTTGTTGGTTAATTACCCCCTAGTGCATAGGGAATGAACTAGGTAATGCCCCTAGTGCATAGGGAATAGAAGGTAGGATAACATAGAACTCGTGTGAAGAAGGGTCTCGACTCGAAATGTCGCCGATTCCTTTTCTCCTGAGTAGCTGCCTGTCCCTTTGAGTTACTCCAGCATTCTGTGTCTATCTTCAGTCCCAACCAGCATCTGCAGTTCCTTCCAACACTTGTACATCTTTCTTTCCCTATCAACCGCTTGGACTTAACTAACTTACCCCCCTGACACCAACAACCACGTTAAAAGAAGACTCGATTACAAAAAAAACATTGCTATCTATAAATAATAGATTGTTTAAGATGACTTCACACGTAAAGAAAAAATGGGATTTTTTTTCACCACTGACATATCGAAACAGACATTCAAAATCATGTGCCATGTTCCAATATATAGTTTATCGTGCAGGAAGGAACTGCAGATGCTGGTTTTCATCGAAGATAGACACAAAATGATGGAGTAACTCACCGGGACAGGCAGCATCCAGAGATATCTCTTGATGTCCAGAGATGGTGCCCGTGACTTTCAAATATATTTTATTTGCTGGATGTAGATTTATTTATGCGATTTTATTAAAGAAGAAGTCTGATAATGTTTTCACCGAAGGACATCATTAACATCAGATGTTATTTACAGCACTATGCTCGGAAAGGTAATTGGAACAGAATGTAAGGCAAATAACGAATGAGCAGGGCTGGCGTTTGAATCCGAGCATGTTTAACTATGGTTGTTGATCGAATGCACCTCCATGTTCCCAGGCATGTGTTATATAATTCCTCACGGAGTAAGATTTCAATCTAGCGGGCTTCTTTCCGTCGGCCACTCTATTCCAGTCATTCGCCTGCCACGAATGTACACCCACTTCCCCGCTACAAGACAAACGGCCCGTTTCGGTGACCATCACGCCACACTTCAAAATCCCCAGAAACCGCGGATTGCGTTCATCTTTCATGTTTACCAATTGGGAAACGTGAACCAGCTTTTAGGAAAATTGGCGAATTCGAGTCCCCGAGCCCTCTTTACGAAGGGGGGCATTTGCAAATTACATAATTTATATATATATATATATATATATATATATATACACAGCACTCATCTGCACTCGCTGCAAGAACACACAGACCGGATCAACACGGTGTACTTTCTGCAATTGTAATGAGAGGAGAAGAAAAAAATCGTTGTTGCTGGGACAACGCCTGCTGTTAAATATAATTCAGGAACATCGTCAGTTTTGAACGGAGACACAGAAATCCCCCGTTATGTAAAATGCCGCCCCAACCGCCCTTAAAACGGCAATTCTCTCAGAAGGCGATATTGTTCTGGGTTCTGGGGGGGGGGGGGGGGGGGGGGCTTCAGCGGGTTGGCAATTTGCAGCGAAGTTTACATTTCCAGCCCTTGGGTAAAATCAGTGGAAGGAGGGTAGAGAGGGGTGGGGGATGGGGGGGTCACAGAAACTTTCAACGTTTCCGCTCACAATTTGATTTATTAATGGGGCTCGTGTGTATGGTTTGCAAGGCGCTCGGCTGGTTTAATCAAAGAGCGATCTGCACCCCCCCCCCCCCCCTTCTCACCCACCCCTCCCCACCCCATCACCACCATTCATCCACCTCCCACTGTCCCCCGACCCCATCCCAAGTACAGGTCCACAGAGAGTGACCCCGCTCCATCCCGTTGGTCCGAGGCTGAGAGAGCGCTGTCCGAGGTGCTGATGTAGCCATGGAGACACAGCGGGCTAGCCGGCCGGCCGGCCACTAAACCGGGAAGCTCTCCGCTGGAACACACCGCACAACACTTCTTATCATTCCCTGTCTCCCCTACGTTCAACTCTTCCACATTTTCACCTGCCAGTTGACCGCAGGCTATCATTACAGACTGCCGACACCCCCACCCCCCACCCCCCAAAAAACCATCTCCAACCCACAGACTCGAGATTGCATTAAAGATTGGCAAACGACACAATCCAATTACTCGATTATTACAGAGATAAATTATATTTAACCCCCCCCCCCCCCCCACCTTTCCACAGAGAGCTGAAATTATTAACACCGACTTTAAACCTCAATCAACAATTCCTTTGTAAAAGGACCCGGTCGTGTAAATACATATAAATTATGGAACTTAATATTTCTCCTGCTTTTTTCCTCCTTGTTTAATTTCTTCTTTTGTGTTTCATGGTTGATCCCCCCCCCCCCCCCCCCACCTCGTTCTACACCTAAGGTAAACTAACTGTGTGGCAACGCAAACAGCCCTGAAAATTCCATAAGAACATCTTACCTACAGGGGCTCACTTGACCATAATTTCATCCTCTCTCTTAAACATAAGGAGAAAGATTGAGGCTGACTTTGGAAAGGTTTTCCACTCACCAGAAGTGACGGGCAGAATCGAAAGAGGGTGGCGAGCGAAGAAGAATGGGTATTTTTTTTTTTTTTTTTTCACATCACAGCCGTGGGTTTCCAGTGACCGAGGCGGGGACGCGATCCACCATCGCAGGCTACAGGAGTGCAGCGAATGGGGGAGGAAACGATGGGTGTTGCGAGAGAGGGGGTGCCGGGAGAGCAGGCTGCTAGAGATCCGACATCAAGTGTGCAGAAGCCAGAGAGAGAAAGGGACAGAGAGAGAAAGAGAGGGGAATGAAAAAAAAAGACACGTAGCCAGGCGGAGAAGCAAACGCCCGCGTACAGGAAACGTCATTAAAACCATAGATTTTCATGAATTCTTCAGAGTTTCACAGTGACCTAGAATCTCAGCAAAGTGCCTGATCTGGGAGCAACTCAACACAGCGCCCCGTACCGGGGACAGGGCGAAGTGGGCCAGGACTGACTGAGAGAGCGCCACAGATTGGAAACCGTTCTTCAAAGTGAATTTGAAGCATAGTTACATCTGTTGGATTCTAACTCCTCATGCAGAGTAGATCTTAAAGCTTACACAACCCCACGTCTGAATTATCGAAAGGGAGGCAATGACATTGGACTACAAGATAGACACAAGGTGCTGGAGTAACCTAGTGAGTCAGGTGGCATCTCTGGAGGGAAAAGGATGAGCCTTTTTCTCCAGAGATGCTGCCTGACCCGCGGAGTCACTCCAGCACCTTGTGTCTATCTTTGGTATAAACCAGCATCTGTAGTTCCTTGTTTCTACACAATGACAACCAACCTCCCTGGAATAGATTATTTGGAGGTGATTTGCTTGTCTTTTAAGTCAAAAAGACACAACTGAGGATGTACTTCCTGTGGCAGCTGAGGAAGCACAATCTGCCACAGGCAATGATGGTCCAATTCTACATGGCCATTGTAGTGTCTGTTCTCACCTTCTCCATCATGGTCTGGTTTGGCTCAGCCACCAAGCACGACACATGGAGGCTGCAGCTAATCGTCCGATCAGCAGAGAAGATTATTGGCTGCAACCTTCCCTCCATTGATGAACTGTACACTGCAAGGGCCAGGAAGCAAGTGGGCAAGATCATCTCTGACCCCTCTCACCCTGGCCTCAAACTCTTTGAATCACTTCCCTCTGGAAGGCGACTCCGGACTGTCAAAGCTGCCACAGCCAGACATAAAAACAGTTTTTATCCACGAGTAGTTGCTCTACTCAACAGCCAAAAATCTGTCACCTCCCGTTGATCTGGTATTTTGTTGGTTCACATGCTTGATCAATGGTGTTTTACCATTAATGTTTTATTATTATTAATGTTTAGTGTTTTCCGAGTCATTCGTAATTGTCACTGTATGTCATGTTGTTACTTGTGGGCGGAGCACCAGGGCAAATTCCTTGTATGTGAATACTTGGCCTATAAACATACTTACTAACTTACTTTTATATATTTGCGTGATCAGCAAGGACAGCATTTTTTGCTCATTCCTAATTGCCCCCTGGATAAGGTAATAAGTGACACATCCCCCAACACCAGTGCAGCCCATGGTGGTCCCACAGAACACTTGGGAAGGGATTAAACAATGGCACTGTCTTCTATGTTGCATAAATCCAGAGTTTAAACTAGCAAGGATGAAGGATACACTGTAAAGTCAGAATGGTGAGTGACTTGGAGGGAAACTAGCTCCATGTTTGTGGTAACCCCACACAGCGGCTATTGTGTTACCCATCATCTGAAGGCCTGGATAGAGTCGATGTGGAGAGGATGCTTCCACTAGTGGAAGAGTCTAAACCCAGAAGGCACAGGCTCAGAATAAAAGGGACGTGCCTTTAGAAAGGAGATAAGGAGGAATTTCTTTAGCCTGAGCGTGGTGAATCTGTGGGATTCATTGCCACAGACAGTGGTGGAGGCCAAGCCATTGGGTATTTTTAAAGTAGATATTGGTAGATTCTTGATTAATAAGGGAATCAAAGCTTACAGGGAGAAGGAAGGAGAATCACCAGTTGGATGCTTATAGCACATTTTACTTTTATTTCAGAATAGTTTTTTTAACTTTTGGACATTTAGTGTTTGCTGATATTTCTGAGCAGTACTGGAGAACTGTTGCTTTGTCGAACTCCTGGTATTTCTTGTGTATTAACTGACCCACTTTTCTCCCTGTTCAGGGGAATATAAAAGCTTTTGGAGGTAGCCTTTAGTTTAGTTTATAAATAGTGTTGAAACAGGCCCTTCAGCCCATCGAGAACCTGTGCCGACCAACAATCCCCATACACTAGCACTGTGCTACATGCCAGGGACAATTATATATTTTTTTACCAAAGCCAATTTCACCTACAACCCTGTACATCTTTGAAGTGTGGGAAGAAACCAGAGCACCTGGAGGAAAATTCACACGGTCACGGGGAGAACGTCCAAACTCCGTACAGACAGCACTCGTAGTCAGGATTGAACACGAGTCTCCGGCGCTGTCGGACAGTAACTCTACCACTGTGCCACTGAGTCGTCTTTCTTCAAATAAATATTCCCAGCTGCTCTAAAGCAATTTGAAGCTTGCCCATGGAGTAGGGACTACATTTAGTCCAGGGATGAATGACAGTTCCAGGTCCTTGAAGGCAAAATATTTAGGATCTTGGAGCAATCTAGGTGTTTTTACGTTGAATGCCTGGTGACAATTCACAGATTGTGGTTTTCAAATCTGAAATCACACACAACTGGCCACAGCTGGATGGCATGCAACAAAAGCTTTTCACTGTTCCTCAAACAAAAAACTAAACTAAACTAAACCATCAGATTTGAACTCATAATCCATTTATGTTACTTGACCATGACCATAACTGTAGGCAACTTCACCCAGAATCAATAAAATTATAACTCTTTTCTTTTATTCACTGAACTGAATAATTAACTTCTCAGATTGCATAATTTAAAATCTTTCAATTGCCCACTTGCCTTTTCTAAACTTCTATCTCAGCTGCTGACCACAGAATGCATGAGTTCTCTGGATATGTGTCGATGATGCATGATGATAATTTATTTTCCTTTTTTAAAAAGGGTGCACAGGAACAGGGTTCTTTCATTTCTGAGTTTACAGAATGTATTTGTTTTTCACGTGTTTTTTTGTTGCTTAAAGAAATGAGTCATAGAGTGATACAGTGTGGAAACAGGCCCTTCAGCCCAACTCGCCCACACCGGCCAACATTGTCCCAGCTACACTCGGTCCAATTGTCTGTACTTGGTCCACATCCCACCAAACCTGTCCTATCCTTGTACCTGTCTAACTGTTTCTTAAATAATGGGATAGTCCCATCTACCTCCTCTGGCAGCTTGTTCCATACACCCACTACCCTTTGTGTGAAAAAGTTACCTCAGATTCCTATTAAATCTTTTTCCCTTCATCTTGAAACTATGTCCTCTGGTCCTCGATTCCCCTACTCTAGACAAAAGACTCTGTGCATCTACCCAATCTATTCCTCTTGTGATCTGATACTCCTCTACAAGATCACCCCTCATCCTCCTGCGCTCCTTGGAATAGAGACCCCGCCTACTCAACTTCTCCCTATAGCTCACACCTTCTAGTCCTGGCAACTTCCTCGTAAATCTTTTCTGAACCCTTTCAAGCTTGACAATATCTTTTCAAAAAACATGATGCCCAGAACTAAACACAAAATTCTAAATGCCAAAGTCTTATACAACTGCAACATGACCTTCATACCCCTTGAACTTTTCCACATTTTGTCACGTTACAACCACAAACGTAAATGCATTTTATTGTGAGTTGGAAGGAAAATCATACATGATTTCCAAATTTTATTACAAATAAAAAACTGAAAAGTGTGGGGTTCAAGTCTTGCCAGAGATTCTCAATTGGATTTAGATCTGGACTTTGACTGGGCCATTCTAACACATGAATATACTTTGATCTAAACCATTCCATTGTAGCTCTGGCGGTATGTTTAGGGCAGTTGTCCTGTTGGAAGGTGAACCTCCGCCCCAGTCTCAAGTCTTTTGCAGACTCTAACAGGTTTTCTTCCAAGATTGCCCTGTATTTGGCTCCATCCATCTTCCCATCAACTCTGACCAGCTTCCCAGTCCCTGCTGAAGAAAAGCATCTCCACAGCATGATGCTGCCACCACCATGTTTCACAGTGGGGATGGTGTATTCAGGGTGATGTGCAGTGTTAGTTTTCCGCCACACATAGCGTTTTGCATATAGGCCAAAAACTTCAATTTTGGACTCATCAGACCAGAGCACCTACTTCCATATGTTTGCTGTGTCCCCCACATGGCTTGTGGCAAACTGCAAACTGGACTTCTTATGGCTTTGTTTCAACAATGGCTTTCTTCTTGCCACTCTTCCATAAAGGCCCGATTTGTGGAGTGCATGACTAATAGTTGTTCTTTGGACAGATTCTCCCACCTGAGCTGTGGATCTCGGCAGCTCCTCCAGAGTTACCATGGGCCTCTTGGCTGCTTCTCTGATCAATGCTCTCCTTGCCCGGCCTGTCAGTTTAGGTGGACGGCCATGTCTTGGTAGGTTTGCAGTTGTGTCATACTCTTTCCATTTTCAGATGATGGATTGAACAGTGCTCCGTGAGATGTTCAAAGCTTTGGATTTTTTAATAACCTAACCCTGCTTTAAACTTCTCCACAACATTATCCCCGACCTGTCTGGTGTGTTCCTTGGGCTTCATGATGCTGTTTGTTCACTAATGTTCTCTAACAAACCTCTGAGGCCTTCACAGAACAACTGTATTTATACTGAGATTAGATTACACGCAAGTGGACTCTATTTACTAATTAGGTGACTTCTGAAGGCAATTGGTTGCACTGGATTTTATTTAGGGGTATCAGAGTAAAGGGGGCTGAATACTTTTGCACGCCACACTTTTCAGTTTTTTATTTGTAAAAAAATTTGAAAGCCATGTATCATTTTCCTTCCACTTCACAATTATGCGCCACTTTGTGTTGGTCTATCACATAAAATCCCAATAAAGTACATTTACGTTTGTGGTTGTAACGTGACAAAATGTAGAAAAGTTCAAGGGGTATGAAAACTTTTGCAAGCCACTGTAGATCCCTCTGTTCTACAACACTACCCAGAGGCCTACCATTTACTGTTGTTCAAAGTCCCAAAGTGCAACACCTCAAACTTCTCTGTATTAAATTCCAGCAACCATTCCTCCGCCCACCTGGCCAATTGATCCGGATCCTGCTGAAATTGTTCACAACCATCTTCACCATCCGCAAAACCACTAACTTTAGTATCATCAGCAAACTTGCTAATCTTGCCCTGTATGTTCTCATCCAAATCATTGATGTAGATAACAAACAGTAATGGGCCCAGCACAGAACCCTGAGGCACACCACTAGTCACAGGCCTCCAGTTCGAGAAGCAACCTTCCACCATCACCCTCCGCTTCCTTCCATGGAGCCAATTTGCTATCCATTCTGCTATATCACCTTGGATCCCATGCGATCTAACCTTCCAGAGCAGCCTACCATGCGGAACCTTGTCGAACGCCTTACTGAAGTCCATGTACACAACATCTACAGCTCTGCCTTCATCAACCTTTTTGGTCACGTCTTCAAAAAAATCAATCAGATTTGTGAGACACGACCTCCCATGTACAAAACCATGCTGACTGTCCCTAATCAGCCCTTGCCCATCCAAATGCCTCCATATCCTATCCCTCAGAATACGCTCCAGTAACTTACCAAATACAAATGTTCGGCTATAGTTCCCAGCATTTTCCCTGCAGCCCTTCTTGAAAAGAGGCACAACATTTGCCACCCTCCAGTCTTCTGGCACATCTCCAGTATTTAAGGACGACTCGTAAATTTCAATCAGGGCTCCTGCAATTTCCTCTCTAATATCCCACAATGTCCTCGGATATATTAGATCAGGCCCTGGAGATGTATCTACCTTCAAACACGACAGTAGCTTCAGTACTTTTTCGACAGTAACCCTGACTGCTCTCAAGACACTTCCAGTGACTGCTCCAATTTATTCCGTCCTACCGTCTTTCTCCTTGGTAAATACAGCGGAGAAATACTTATTTAGGACCTTGCCCATTCCCTGTGTCTCCACCCAGAGGTGACCGCTTTGATTCCTGAGTGGTCTCACTCTCTCTCTAGTTACCCCTTTCCTCCTTATGATTTATAAAATCTTTTTTTTTTTTTGTTTAATTTCTTTTATTAGAAGTAATCAATTTACAATAGTGTAAACAGATTTACAAACATCAACTTAATTCCATATTTTTTCAAATAACCCGTTAAAAGTTATTATCTTCTATTTTTTTGGAGATAAAGATAAGGATAGAGTAGAGCAGTTTTAAATCAATAAGGGAGTGATTAAATAATAATTTGATTTATGATTTATAAAATCTTTTGGGATTGTTCTTAATGCTACCTGCCAGAGTTATGTCCTGGCCCCTTTTTTGCCCTTCTGATTTCCTTTTTTAGTTTACTCCTTAGCTCCCGAAACTCCTCCAGGGATGATCGATCCCAGCTGCCTATAACAGTCCCATGCATCCTTCTTCTTTTTAACTAACGAATTACTTTTATCTTCAGTTTTATCTTTTGGTCTCTCGCTTTGTGTTCCACCAGGAGTAGTTATCTTATGTATTTAATGTGACTGTGGAGCGAGATCAGATAAAGACGGAGAATAGCACAAAGGCACCAGTTGATGTTACAGATCGCATGCAACTGATTTGGCAATGGAATTCCATTGTGCACAAAATAATGAAGCACGAGGCAGAGGAGCAAAGTCCGTGAGTGTTTTATACAGCCTAAAATAAACATAAAATCTGAACTTTCACTGTTGGCATTTTGAATCAGCTTCTTAGGAATTGAAACAGAATTCTGAGGTTCAGCTCATGTACTTTGGAATGGGTAGGAAAGAACTACGGATGCTGGTTTAAGCTGACGATAGACACAAAATGCTGGAGTGACTCAGCGGGACAGGCAGCATCTCCGGAGTGAAGGAATGGGTAACGTTTCGGGTCGAGACCATTCCCCTTCTGAAGAAGGGTCCCAACCCGAAACGTCACCCATTCCTTCTCTCTGGAGATGCTGCCTATCTGTTGAGTCACTTCAGCATTTCGTGTCAATCTCATATATTCTGGAAGTTTGGTTTACGCATTAGCTACTCTTGTGACGTTGCTGTGTTCACAAATGTCCTGCAGATTATCTGACTGCCTAGTGACATGCTAATATTGAAGTCACAGCATGGTATGGAATAGGTTATTCCCACTGTACGCCATCTCAATTACCCTGAATTGCATTGAGTTTTGCGACAAGGCATATTTTTTTTTAGTAATGTGTCAGGCAAGATTATAACTCACAATCGTTGTCCTGTTGAGTTTCGCAGTCTGTAACCCTTGCATCCCCTGTCTCTCCGAGGGACTTCCGCCATGCCAATCATCGTACTAGTTGCATTGTCATCCTGTTGAGTTTCACTGTCTGTATAACTCATTATCACCTAGCCCACAGCCAACAATGGACCATTGTGGGCTCTATTTTTCCTTGATCATTGTTACCTTTTGCATATGTTTCATTCATTTGTCCTATATCTCTCTATATCACCGTCTATATCTCTCATTTCCCTTTCCCCTGACTCAGTCTCGACCCAAAATGTCACCTATTCCTTTTCTCCAGAGATACTGCCTGACCCGCTGAGCTACTCCAGTTTTTGTGTCTACCTTCGCCATGTGATATAATACCTTTAAGGTGCTGCAGTGCTCAGCATTATCAAACAGGGATTAACTAAACCAAACTAAACTAAACTAAATTAAACTATTTGGAAAAGTTCATTTATTTGAGTATTTATGTAATCTTGAACACAAGCAATGAAAGGACCTTATTGCTTGGAACCAAAGAGGGATTGTAACCTTCTTTGGAACACAACAAACTTGACAATGAAACTCAGTGCGTGAGTTTGTGAGAAATTATTTGCTGCGTGTGTGAGAAGGAACTGGTTTAAACCGAAGATTGACACAAAAGGCTGGAGTAACTCAGCGGGACAAGCAGCATCTCTGGAGAGAAGGAATGGATGACGTGTCAGGTCGTGGCCCTTCTTTCAGATTTGCTTCTTCTTTCGTGTGGCGTGCACAGCCTAAAGTTGTAGGCCAACTTGGTCTATTTGATCTTCTGTTTGTGCACGTCGAGTTGATTCTAGTTGACGTGAGTCGCGCCACTGTCCACTGGTGGCGCGACTCGCGTTGCAGCGGCCCCTACAGCCTGTCTGTCTTTTTAAAAAATGTTTGTTTAGTTAAATGTAGTTGTTCGTGTTTTTTTTGGTACTGTTTCTAACTGTGTATATGTGGGGGGTGGGGGAGGGAGGGAGGTAGGGGGAAACTTTTAAAATCTCTTCCCTGCACGGAAGACCCGACCTTTTCCCTGTCGGGTCTCCATTGTCGTTGGGGCCTAGCACCGTGGAGCGAGCTCTGACCGGGACGACCTGGGTGCTCCAGTCACGGAGAATGCGGAGCTGCGGACTCACCGTCATGGGGCTGGCCGGCCTCGGAGTGTGTGGAGCGGTGGTGGCTCGCTGCTGCGGCCCGACTCCGGAGCCAGCTCCAGCTCCAGCTCCAGCTGCAGATTACTGCCGGTGGACTGTCGGGATATCGGGAGCTCGCGGGTCCGTGTGGGAGACCACTTTCCGGAACTCCCGCAACACAACATCTCCCGCTCGTGTCACGGGGTTGGATCGACCCGGAGCGGGGCCACACATCGCCCGGCGTGGCTTCAATGGCCGCAGGACATTCCAGTGTCCGCCGGGGGCTCCAACCGTGACCTTTGGGCCTAGAGCGGGGCCGTACATCGCCCCGCGCGGCCTCAATGGCCGCGGGACATTCCAGCGCCCGGCTGGGGCTTGGACATCGGGAGATAAATGGTGCGGGGGAGAGAGAAGACTTTGCCTTCCATCACAGTGAGGGGGAGATTCACTGTGATGGATGTTTGTGTAAATTGAATTGTTTGTATGTTTTGTAGGAATTGTTTTGTTTGTATGGCTGTAGAAACAGAGTTACGTTTGAGCCTCTCTGAGGTTCGAATGACAGATAATAAAATATAATCTAATCTAATCTGATTGCATTAGTCGAAACAGGGCGGACCACGTGAAGGTTGCAATCTCCCACTCCTCAGATTTGCTGCACTCTTTTAAGTAATGGGAACAAAATTCTGATCAAATCTACTCTCTGTTGCAATCTGTCTCTCAGAAGTCAACAACCCAGTCAGGAAAGGGTATCCACAGGGTTGTTTGAGATAATACTGTAAGAAGCATTATTCCATCATTCAAGGTGCCTTGACGGTTCAATTGTAATACTTTATCAAAAAAATGTGATTATGATTCTTTGAGGTCTATCACTTTAGATACAGAATCCTATCAGATTTTTCACGTTATAAACTTTTCAATGAGTCCAAAAATCCATGCTGCAGAATTAAACCATTTGGCCCTTCATGTTCTTGTCAGGCGATCGAGAACTCAGGTTCTCCTCGAATATCACGATTCCCAGTCTGTGGGCATGCCTGAAATGGTCAGAGAAACATTTTAAAATATAATAAGATCTTCTCCCTCAGCTAGACTTTCATGCCATAAGTTTCACAGAGTCTACAATCTTTGCTGAAAGGATTTTCCTAAACTTGCCTCTAATCCTTCTATTTACTTGTTTAATCCAATTCCCCTAGGTTATTGATTTATTGCAAGGCTGTACAAATGGCCAGCACTATGTTGCAAATTTATGTAGCTATGGATAAAATAATTAACATTTCTGAATTATCAAGACTTTGTTCTGAAATAAATCCATGAACCGTTACTTATAACAGATAAATTATTCACAGGGTCACTTTAAATATACAGCACAGCAGTAGAGCTGCTGCCTCACAGTGCTAGAGACCTGAGTTCGATCCTGACTAGGGTTGCTGTCTGTGCGGAGTTTGCACGTTCTCCCTCTGGCCGTGTGGATTTTTTCCGGGTGCTCTTATTTCCCCTCACATCCCAAAGGCATGCAGGTTAGTAGGTCAATTGGCTTATATAAATTGCATCTGGTGTGTAGAGGATGCAAAAAGTGGGATAACAGAGAACTAATGTACGGGCGATCGATGGTTTGCGTTGATTTGGTGAACCGAAGAACTGTTTGCTCATTGTGTCTCTAAACTAAACTAATCTAAACTAAAATTATACTAGTGTTTATTCAGGACATAGGGGTTCGCACGCTTCCTGTGCAGATGAGCAACTCATCCATTGAGATTGCCCATAAATATTATTCTTATTTTAAATGCATTGTCGCAACCCGATGGTGCACTGTCCTTTGAACATGAGCTCCTTTCATCAGTTTCTAATGTAGCTCCACACACTGGGAGCACGATGAGAGCCTAAACACATCACATAGACTTTACTTTGTACTCTAGAGATACAGCATGGAAACAGACCCTTCGGCCCACCGGGTTCGCGCCAACCAGTGATATCCCCATACGCCAGCACTATCCTACACACTAGGGACAATTTACATATATTACCATAGCCAATTAACCTACCAACCTTTACGTCCTTGGAATGTGGGAGGAAACCAGAGCACCCCGAGAAAACCTAGGCAGTCACGGGGAGAACCTACAAACTCCGTACAGACAGCATCTGTAGTCAGGATCGAACCCGGGTCTCTGGCGCTCTAAGGCAGCGACTCTAGCTCCGCGCCACCGTGCCGCATAATTAAAACAGGTAATCACGCAAATACTGTACCATGTTTGTATCTTGTGCAAGAACTTGCCTAACTGGAACGAGGGTTCTGAGATTAGATGTTGCAATACTGTAGTAGAAAGCTGTACTTTGCCCAGTGAAGCTGACAGGTTATTCCCTGGGCAGTGGCAGTGAGTGCTCGGAACAGAAGTGAGAGCTGAGAAAATTCACAGCGTGTGAGGTGCGCAGTTTTCCACGTTCTCTCATGCAAACTTCGAAGCAACAAATCGAAAGCGACAAGTCAAATAGCGTGCTAATTAAATTTCCATTTTTAAAGTGACCCCGTGAATATTATCTGGTCTGACGAACATAGAACGCGGTGTTTGCACACAGTCAGTATAAATATTACCATCTGAGAGAAGGGCCGTGTTATGAAGCCCATGTAGAGTGTGAAATAAATGCTCCAAGTTGCCAGCAGAACTGTAACCATCTGACAAGATAAAAGACAATTGGATGTTTCGGTCAGATGTCCTTCATCAAAAACTTAGATTGTTATATTTTTATTTTGCTCTTGCTCAGTTTGTGTCCAACACACCAAATGCACATCTTTATTGTGTATCTCCACCTCAGGCTGCCCATCTCTAAGTCACGCTGTGGCCCGTTCATCATTACCTTAAATTATCAATGACCTAAATTATCCAAATACTCAAAGCTCAAGGAACAAGGGTCCTGACCCAAAGCATCGCTTATGCAAAGAAGGGTCCCAAACCAAAATGCTGCCCATCCGAAGAAGAGTCCTGACCCAAAACGTCACCAATTTAAAGATGGGCTCTGACCTAAAATATCACCTATCCATATTCTCCAGAGATGCTGCCTGGCCTGCTGAGTTACTCCAGCATTTTGTATCTATCTTTGGTTTAAACCAGCATCTGCAGTTCCTTCCTACACAGGTGTGGTCTAAAATGGATTACTGTTTTGCTGTAAGCTGATTTTATTTTGAACCCATTTTATTCCTTTTAATTGTAATTGAGTCCATAAGGTGGCATCTGCTTGTAACGCTGATAAAACCCTAGGTGTGCTTTGCTACAGATATCCTGATGGGAGCTCAGCTGTTTCAGTTGGATTGTAAACTCCAGGTTGTTTCCAATTGGCTGCTTGTGTGTTTTTTTTATATAATTGTAGCCGCAAATTCTTCATTGCAGGCCCTCATGTAGCAAGTCCATAATAAATTCATTAAACAAACCGTGATTTAAAAACAGTTTCATTAGTGACAATGATGATTCCCATCACCAACTCCGAGGGAGCCAATTATCCAGTGCTCTCTTGTGCATTCATTGAACGAAGCTATGCTCATTTTATTCCCTTCCAATTTATCACCATCCCCACATATGCTTCACCATCTGCCTTTGGATTGAAGAAAGAAGCAGGTCATTTTCAATTAGTTTTCTCTTTGTTAAGTCTACTGCACAACAGAACACGGGATTAACCACATTACATGGAACATGTAGAATGCTCAATTGGCTGTGAAAAGATTGTGGGCATAGGATTTGAACGCTGAAGTAACCAGCCTCTGTGGAAAGGGAGAAAGCTAGAACATTGTCACTTCTAATTAGGAACAAAATGTACCTCATAAGTTCATCGCTTGACAGCACTGGGCCTGTACACGCTGGAGTTTCGAAAGAAGGGGGGGACCTTATTGAAACTTACCAAATAGTGAAAGGCCTGGACAGAGGAACGGATGTTTCCACTAGAGTGAGAGCCTAATACCAGAGGCCACAGCCTCAGAATTAAAGGATGCACCCTTAGGAAGGAGATGCAGAGGAATTTCTTTAGTCAGAGGGCAGTGAATCTGTGGAATTCATTACAATTCATCTGTGGAATTCATTCAAAAGTCTCCTTTTTCAGAAGGCTATGGGGGCCAAGTCAATGGATATTTTCAAGGCAGATATTGATAGACTCTTGATCAGTACGGGTGTCGGGGGTTATGGGGAGAAGGCAGGAGAATGGGTTTGAGAGGGAAAGATAGAACAGCCATGATTGAATGGCATAGAAGACTTGATGGGTCAAATAGCCTGTTTCTGCTCCTGTAAATTATGAACTTATGAAATCAGGTCAACTTGGGGATTTTTACCCCAGGAGTTCAAATGCACCCAAATGCATGTGTTAGCTCTTTTTCCCAGACCTCTGCTGCGTATATATAAATTGCTAGATGCACTGCATATTTCCAATTATCTCTGTCATATTTCAGATTTTTGATGCTTCAATTTAGCATCATGCGTCCCATGAAGGCCAACGAATGGTATGATATTGGCTTAATGTCATGTGTACCAAGACACAGTTTATAACTTTGGCTTGTATGATATCCAGGTAAAAATAAATATCTATAGACAATTACAAGCAAAAACCATGCATGCATACAAAAAGACAGGAAACAAGATAGGACATAGAACAGTACAGCACAGGAACAGGCACTTCTCCTATCGCTGAACATGTCCGCTCAGCCTGCGGCAACCTACATGATCTCCCAGTTACTAAACACTTTAACTCCCCCACCAATTCCCACACTGACCTTTCTATCTTAGGACCACCTCAGAGTGAGGCCCAGTGCAAATTGGAGGAATAGCATCTCATATCTCACTTGGGCAGCTTACACCCCAGCGGTATGAACATTGACTTCTCTAACCAAGTAACCCTTGCTTTCCCTCCCTCTTTATCCCTTCCCAGTTCAAGACCAGTCTTACTGTCTCCGACAACATTTTATCTCTGTTTGCTTTGCTGTCACCTTCTCCCAGCCAACAATCATCTGCTCTACATTTTCCTTGATCTCCATCCCCAGTGTCCAATTTTCACAACTTACACTTCCTTACCTACGTATCTCCCTCTCTCCCCTGACATCAGTCTAAAGAAAGGTCTCAACCCGAATCAGCACCCATTCCTTCCCTCCAGAGATGCTGCCTGCCCCGCTGAGTTACTCCAGCATTTTGTGTCCGCAAAGTCTGTGCCGAACATGATGCAAAAATAAACTAATCTCATCTGCCTGCTCATGATCCATATGTGCCCATCTAATAGCCACAACTACCACAACATACAGAATAAATGTGTTGCAGCTACAGAAGAAGGAACATGAAGGCAAAACCCAGTGACGATAAGATAATTGCCGGTTACACAAAAAGCTGGAGAATCTCAGCGGGTGCAGCAGCATCTAAGGAGCGAAGGAGATAGGCGACGTTTCGGGTCGAGACCCTTCTTCAGACATAATTGGCAGTTTACTTATACTAATTCCGTTGATGAAAGTTTTAAATGTGTTTCTTCCGCCTTCCTTTCTTCCACTAATGGGAACTCAGAGCCGATGATCTAGGTTGGCGCAGCGGTACAGCGATAGAGTTGCTGCCTTACCGTGTCCGAGACCCGGGTTAGATCGTGACCCGTCTACGTGGACCTTGTATATTTCCCTTGTGACTCCATGGGTTTTCTCCGGATGCTCCAGTCTCCTCCCCCATTCCAAAGATATGCAGGTTTGTAGGTTAATTGGCCTCTGTAAAATTTCCCCTAGTGTGTAGGATGTGAAACTGTGAAACATAAACTAGTGCACAGTTGACCGATGGTTGGCGCAGACTCAGTGGATTCAAGGGCCTGTTTCCATGCTGCATCCCAAAAACTAAAACTGAAACTTCTTCTTTTTTTTAAAATATATTTTTATTAGAGGCCATACGTATTACAAATAATATAATAATTTTTTCAGATATGCATATTACATATTTCTAAAATGATATGAGTATTACAAAGCAATATATATAAGCCTCCATTTTTTTTATAGTGAAGAGAAAAAAAGAGTAAAGAAAGAATAGATGTTTAATTTAAAAAGTGTGATTATAATTTTGATTATATGTGAGAAGAGAAAGAAGAAAAAAAAAATTTTTTTTTTAATTAAAAAAAAAAATAAAAAACCCATATTACTAACAAACAATTATTATACTTAAAGATAGAAAAAAAGTATACATCTTAACAATGAATGGAACAATTTCTTCTTGCGTATGGCATGCACAGACTAAAGTTGTAGGACAACTTGTTCTATGTGATCTTACTTGATTGTGCACGCCAGGTTGATTGCATTCGTCGAAACAGTGTGGACCACGTGAAGGTTGCAATCTCCCACCCCAAACTGAAACTGAATTCAAACCACACAAATTGAAAGAAAAAAAGTAATCTGATATAGTGCCTCATGTATCTCTCTATAAGTGATTTTCAGACAACATTATACCATTTTGGTGGTGCAGCCTCTATTATAATGTGGGAAATGTAGCAGTTAACTTGTGCTCAGAAAATTGCCGCTTGCACTGCTGTGATAATTTCAGGTTAATTTGCTTACTTGATGTTTTTGGAGGGATAAATATAGACAAGTACACTGGGAAACACTTGCCTGCTCGTCCTTGCAATGTCACAGAGGCTTTTATGCCTCACCTAAAAGGCAGCACCCCCAACAATGTAGAGTATGTAACCCATGCACTGCACCAAAGTGTCAGCCTATATTTTCCTGTTTACAATAATTGAAAGCTGGTTATTTATAGGATGGGACATTACTGGCTCCTCCAAACCTGGGAACTAGAGACGAGAAGAGGCCAGAACAAATCAGGGCTGGCAGCAGATGACCTCAGGGAGGGTGGAGTCCATCATGGCTCATTGTTAGTTGGGGAAGATGTTATTCACACAAAGATAGATACAAAAAGCTGGAGTAACTCAGCGGGACAGGCTGCATCTCTGGAGAGAAGGAATGGGTGACGTCTCGGGTCCTGACCCTTCTTCAGACGTCCACACCCGTAATGTCACCCCATTCCTTCACTCCAGAGATGCTGACTGTCCCACTGAGTTACTCCAGCTTCTGTGTCTATCTATGATTTAAACCAGCATCTGCAGTTCCTTCCTACACATGTTATTCACACACTCATGTATTATCTTCACATCTAGGCATTATTTTTAATTGGATAAAACGCCTAAAAATTAACCATCGAACATACAACATCGAGTAGTACAGCATGAGATGAGGCCCATCGGCCTAGTGTTAATGTGCGGGAACAGCTGGCCAGTATGGATTCAGTGGACTGAAGGACCTGTTTCTGCGCTGTATACTGAACCTCAGAGATACAGGTAGGTAGTTGACCATCAATTACCTACCTGCACATGATCCATATCCCTCCATTGTCTGCATATCTATATGCCTATTTGAAAGCCTTCTCAATGACATCTGCTTCATCCACCATCCCTGGCAGTGCAACAGATGTTTGTAAAAACCTTGTTGACTAATTCATCTGCAGCAAAGGAACTTACCATACGTATCCAATTGGCTATATACTTGTGGCTTGATATTTACACCGACCCAGGTGTTTGCTTTTGTTAATTTACTACACAATTTAATGCAGTGAAATCTGCTTCATTCCTCTGTAAGGAGTCCTCTTTAACATCTCTTAAAGCAGATAATGGATCTATGGCACTTTATTACCACTTCTACCAAGATACCGTGAAATTCCTCTGTTGATTAGTACACCTGTACTAATCAAGAATCTATCTGAAGAATCAGTCTGAAGAAGGGTTTCGGCCCGAAACGTTGCCTATTTCCTTCGCTCCATAGATGCTGCCGCACCCGCTGACTTTCTCCAGCACTTTTGTCTACCTAAGAATCTATCTACCTCTACCTTAAAAATATCCATTGGCTTGGCCTCCACAGCCTTCTGTGGCCAAGAATTCCACAGAGTGGAATGCAGTACAATGCAGATGGTCCCTGCTTCTGTTAAACAATACTGTTCCTAGTTGTTGGCCTTTTTATCAATGAAAGTTGTCTTTTTGAGCTTGAAAAGGAGTAAGGAAGGCAGAATCTAAACTAACCATAAAGCTGGAGGTTCTTCTGTACACCATGCTACAACATCCAATTCATCCCTGTGATTGTCCATTTCATTTATGCTTGGGTGCATAACTAGGTTCCCCTAGATGGCAGGCTATACCATAATTCTGCAAAGAATGGTAGTATAACCTCATGTACCGCATGCTGTGGCCATGCAGTGTTTCACACAAAAGGTTTTTAATCACTTCCAATGGCAGAAAATGTACACTTTTAAAATTGATTTCATGAACTCTTAAAAAGGTAACAGTGGTTTGTGGCAAAACTAAGTGGAGCAGCACAGTGGCGCAGCAGTAGAGTTGCTGCCTTGCAGTGCCAGAGACCCAGGTTCCATGTTGACTACAGGTAGACACAAAATGCTGGAGTAACTCAGCGGGACAGGCAGCATCTCTGGAGAGAAGGAATGGGTGACATTTCGGGTCAACACCCTTCTTGACTATGGGTGCTGTCTATTTGTACATTCTCCCTGTAACCGCGTGGGTTTTCTCCAGGTGCTCTGGTTTCCTCCCACACTCCAAAGACATACAGGTTTGTCGGCTAATTAGCTTCTATAAATTGTATATTGACCCTAGTGTGGCAATGTACAGAGTGATTGCTGGTCGGCGCAGACTCGGTGGGCCGAAGGGCCAGTTTCCGCATTGTATCTCTAAAGTCTATATCTAAATTCTAAATTAATCTGCCATTTTTGCATTATTATCTGGGAGTAAATTGAACTCTTGGCCTCCTCATTCCATCTTATAGTTTCCTCTGGCATTTGAATGCCCTTCATCCAGACTGGTCAAAATCACAAACACCAGCAGGCCAAATTCATGGCTTGGTCTGAATCATTGCCAGCTCTTCTCCAAATGAGATACGGTTCTGGGAATGCTAAATCTTGTATGTTAGGATAGTTTACCACCAGCAATATGTTTTGTATAAAATCCTACCTGCTCATTCCCTTGATCTTCTAGAGTCATGCTGAATCTCTCTAAGAATTCATTTATTTACTTCAATTGATTGATTTTCCAAGTGGCTTTTCAAATCTTGCCTTGTGTGCAAATATTACTCGCAGATCTTTGAATCCTTTCCAGTGCTCCCTCCTGCTTTATTATCTGTTACTTGCCAAAAGAAGGTAGAAAGGTTTTGTGCTTTAGGGATCTTCTAATCCACCCAAAACAATTGCTATCTTCATTGTTATGTGACCTGGCAACAGTATTCATGCGTGCAGCGGTAGGCAGAAGATAGGACTTTTCGGTGAAATTTAATAACTTTGTCGGTGAAAGAAAAGTGCCAACTCTTGTGTACTTCCTAGGTGAGGTCTGCTGTATGTTTTTACCAGGTTGTATGTGAAGCAAAGCATTTCACTGTGCCCAGGTAAGTACATATGACATTAAAGTATCATTGTATCATTGATATGTTGATTGGAGGATAAATGTGGACTGGATTATCAAGAGCAATATATTTCCTCTTCTTCAGCAGGTGCCATCGGATCCTAAGAGGGATTTTGTTCTCATTCAACAGATGACATCCCCCAACAGCTCAGTACCTTTGGTAAAGTACTACAGGGAATGATCAGCCATAATGTCCAGGACTACCTAGAACTAGAGGACAAAGATGGAACCTTTGATTTCATCCATCGAATGTGTCCAAAGACAGGCCGCTCGATTTGTTACTAACACCTATGAGAGAGAAGCGAGTGTCACCAAACTTCTGAATTCTCTGGGGTGGAACCCTCTCCAAGACAGACGTGAAGCTCACCGTTTGACCTGTTTTTACAAAATGTTAAATGGTCCCAGCTTGGTTAAGAATAGAAAAGGAAGATTGTTTCCCTTTCGACATAAGCACAATACTCCTTGCCCCTGGGGTGGTACAAAAAAAATTATATAAGGCAAACCCTATAATTTTAAATAATATACGTACCTGGAAACAAATCATTAAGACTTTACATTTAGAAACTATACCACTTTGTTTACCAATTATGAATAATCCTATGTTCAAACCTTCGACATTGGATGTGGGGTTTAGACATTGGAAAAACTTAGGAATAATAAGGATAGCACATCTTTACAGGAATGGGAAATTCCTCTCATTCCAGGAGTTGAAAGAGATTTATGGACTGCAAGCAAATAATCTATTTAGATATTTATAAATTAGAGATTATGTCAAATTAAATACGCTAAATTACAGAAATAGAGAGCCAGGTATACTGGATGAAGTACTTAACAAGCATCCAACAACAGAAAAATTAATAGCATATATATATAATATTTTTTTGGACAGGGAATTGCCAAAAACGGAACTATTCCGACAAAAATGGGAAAATGAAATTGGTTTACCTATAACAGAAGATTTATGGGAAGAAAGCTTACAACGAATTCATCGCTGTTCGTTAAATGCCAGACATACCTTGATACAATTCAAAGTAATACATAGATTACACTACTCAAAAAAGAAATTAAATAGAATTTTTCCTACTATATCACCATTATGTGATAAATGTCAGCACATAGAAGCCGATTTAAATCATAGTTTTGTAATATGTACAAAACTTAAAAGTTATTGGACTGAGATTTTTAAAATTATTTCCACAGTTTTAAAGATCAAATTAAGCCCTGACTCAAAATTAATTATATTTGGGGTTTTAGATTCAACTCAAATTTTAACAGTAAATCAAAGAAATTTTCTGGATTACTGTTTAATAATTGGAAAAAAATTAATATTACAATTTTGGAAGGGACCATTATCCCCGACAATTAAAATGTGGACAGTAGAAATGTTGGAGACATTACAATTGGAGAGAATTAGATTTATCCTAATGGATAAACCTGAGATTTTTGAACAAATATGGTCTCCATTCACTGATTATATGAAGGGGTAGCTGGGCTCAGCATTGAAACTCAATGAGTACCCGGTGGAAAGATCAAACAAAAATGTTTAAGATCAGATTTATATACTTGTCTCCATATATTATAATTAGAAATTGTTCCACTCATTGACAAGTTGTATACCGTTTTCTTTTCCACAAATATTTTTATTTATTTTTTTTATTTTTTTGTTTTTTGTTTTTGTTTATATTATTTTATTTTTATTTATTTTATTTTTTTTTCTTCTCTCTCTTCTTTATATTAATCAACTATAATCATACTCTTATAATTATTCACTATTCTTTCTTTATACTTTTTTCACTCTATAAAAAAAAGTGAGGCCAATATATATATTTTGTTAACATTTATATAATTTTGGAAAGATGTATCAACTATATTTGGAAAAAAATGCTATATTATTTGTTATATGTATGGCCTCTAATAAAAATATATTCAAAAAAAAAAAATGTTAAATGGTCAGCTTGACATAGATCACAAGACCTACACCAACCCCAAACCAATTAGGAGCAGACGAGGGCATTCGATCCAATTTGTGGTCCCAGCATCAAAGACAGATGTGTACAGCAATTCGTTCTTTCCACGCACTATTAAAGCATGGAATAATCTCCACCAAGCCACGGTTGCCCAGCCAGATGCAACTAAGTTTAAAGTGGCACTTTCTTCCCAATAACCCTCTCTGGCGAAACCCCTCCCTTCACCACCTCCAGTTTAAATTCCAGTTGGAATATTTTGGAGGACCAACCAACCAAGAACCAAGAACCAAGAACCTGTGCTACATTACATACAGTAGTTTAATGTGGTGTCTAGCTGTTATCTGCATGAAGCCATAGCTAACAAGATACAATTGAACCTCTTAGATTTTTATTAATATGGGCACCCTGCATAGTATAAAGATTAAAGTATGATTTTTAAAGTGCAGCATGCTCTTCATGATGTGAATCCTATTATCTCATTCTTATCTTGAGATTTCAATGGTGTTTCCACAATCTGACACTGAATGTATAAAAGAGAAATGTCATGAAGTACAAACTCCCCAGAGACAGACCCATAATCTACAGTTATTAACACATGTAGCTTGAAGTATTTTTCAGATATTCATTCTTGTGGAACCACAAGGAAATGTAAGGATAAATTTGTTCATGATGATTAAAGTTGATCAAATTACCTTTTTTTATAGAGTCATGGAGCTTTACAGCGTGGAAACAGGCCCTTCGGCCCAACTTGCCCATGCCAGCCAACATGTCCCATCGTCACTAGTCCCACCTGTGTTTGGCCCGTCTATCTATCTATCTATCTTCTATACATAACTAAAACGCTGATCTTGTCATCTTCCAGTTTGTGCGGGCTTTCTATTTGCGCAAAACAGTTAGCGATAGCGCTATGATTTTTCGCCAGCTCACTCGCCGTTCTCCTATGCTGCGATTGCACCAAGTTTCGTTCCGATCGGTTGAACGTCATAAAGATAGTGAGGTTTAAAAAATCTTAAAACCCGCGCATATGCTGATCGATCTCTTCTGCTGTTCAGCACCGCGCGGATTAGTCTCGTCCCCTGTCACTCACCGGGATGGGCCACCCCTTCCTGCACCATCGCATCTTTACTGGAGCTGAGGATGGCCGGCGGAGGTTTCCAAGCGGACACAATTTTTGGAGGGACCCGAATCAGCCCAGCCCCGAGCAGCCCAGCGTCGAGCAGCCCAGTGTCCTAGACCCAGCCCAGCCCAGCCCAGCATGGGAGACCCAGCCCAGCCCAGCCCAGCCCAGCATGGGAGACCCAGCCCAGCCCAGTGTCTGAGATCCAGACCAGCCCAGCAATGGTAACCCAGCTCAGCATCAGAGATCCAGCCCAGCCCAGAGTTGGAGACCCAGCCCGATGTCGCCGATGTCGCCAAATGCAAAGTGAAGATTCTGATCCCAGAGGAGGAGAACGACCAGCGGCCAGCAACCAGCGCCCGCCGGTCCCCATCGCATCGTCAATTCCAGCCCCTGTCCCTCTGGTCCCCCTTGCTGGCTCCTCCCCCATGATACTTCCCTCTCGCCCATGGCTCTTCCCCCGTCTTTTCTCCGAGCTCACTCCGACCCTTCCCCCGTCCCCCTGCCCACACCTTCCCTCCTCCCACAACCCCTCCCACCCACATGCCCCGCCCCCACACCTCCCCCACCCACACAACCCCCCCTAACCCCACAACCCTCACACCATTAGTCTAGCATCCCTCTAAACCTATCCTATCCATGTACCTGTCTAAATGTTTCTTTAATGTTGTGGTAAAGGTACTCAATGTAAATGGTTAAAATAGCTGTGGGCAATTACAGGTAGGGATTAAAATAGGGAAATTATTTACATTTGACTGATGGGACAAACCTTTGTCTGAATGGGTCAACAAATATTGATTGTTTTTATGCAAAGAAAAATGATCTAGAAATAAGGATGAATCTGGGTCGATCCCATTAATCAATTATAAGTGAATTGACGTGCATTACAACTGGATTTGTTTTTTTAGTAAGTTTCTCTCATATTTGCCTCTTTAACGTTTTATTTCCTTGTAGCATTGCAGTTAATATTACGTCCATAAACAGAAAGGAGATTATACTCTTCACTTTCTTGCATGTAAGAAAATTACGGTGTCTATTTGGAAACAATTCTGCACAGTGAAACAATTGATACAAAGATCTTGGCCAAGACCACAGAAATCTCCTTCCTTGCTTCCCTCAATATCCTGGGATAGATTCCAACAGACCTTGGGGACTTATTGACCTTAATGTTTTTCAACACCTCATCTTCTTAACATCAATATACCCTGGATCAACATATCTCTCCCTGATCCCATCACCATCCATGTCGTTCTCCTTGGTGAATATTATATATTCTTCTTGGTAGACTTCTCATTTGGGAGTTTGTCTACATGCCCTGCCTCCAGGCATAGATTCATTTATTTGTCCACGAGTGTTTAGTTTAGTTTGGTTTAGAGATACAGCGTGGAAGCAGGCCCTTCGGCCCAACGAATCCGTGCCGACCAGCGATCCCCACACACTAACACCATACTACACACACTAGGGACAATTTACAATTAACTTACAAAACTGTACATCTTTGGAGTGTGGGAGGAAACCGGATGGTGCTCGGAGTAAACCCACGCAGGTCACGGGGAGAACGTACATTCTCTGTACTGACAGCACCCGTAGTCAGGATCGAACCCGGGTCTGTGGTGCTGTAAGGCAGCAACTCTACCGCTGCGACACCGTGTCCCCCTACCTTTTCCTGAGCTACCCTCTTACATTTATTGTTTGTGTAAATTGCTTTAGAATTCTCCTTAATGCTACTTGCCAAGGACATTTCATGGCACATTTCAACCCTTCTAATTCCATGTTTTAACTCCTTTCCTACTCAAGGGTCTTGTCCGATTGAAACTTCTTAAACCTTACATGTGCTTCCGTTATTGACTAAACACACAAGATCCTTTGGGATCTCAGGTTCCATCTTCACTGGCACGTGCTGGTGTTGAACTCTAACCAGTTGGCCATTAAATAACTCCCATAACACGTTTGGATGTCCTCAAACAACCATTTCCAATCTACTCTCCTCAGCTCCTGCCTAATATTGTTGTAATCAGTCTTCCCCAAATTTAGTACTTTCAGCTGAGCTTCAACCTTCTCCTCATTCATAACTATCTTAAAACTTACAGAATTATGATCACTGTTCCCTAAATGCTCCCCCATTTAAGCTTTGATCACCTGGCCAGGCTCATATGCCTGTACAAGACCAAGTATGGACCCATCCCTTATGACGCTATATAGATGCACTTCAAGAAACATTCCTGGATCCACATAATAATTTCTGGAAATTCTAAATCCCAGGAACTAAGGGACATCCAATCAATTTACCAATCCATTCTTTATGTTAAATTATTTCAAATAACAAACATTATTATTATTAACTAACATTATAACTAACAAGGGCGGCAAAGTGGCGCAGCGGTAGAGTTGCTGTCTTACAGCGCTTGCAGTGCCAGAGACCCGTGTTCGATCCCGACTACGGGTGCTGTCTGTATGGAGTTTGTACGTTCTCTGCATGACCGTGATGGGTTTTCTCCGAGATCAGTTTCCTCGAAAGACATACAGGTATGTAGGCTAATTGGCTTGGTGAATATGTAAATTGTCCCTAATGTGTGTGGGATAGTGTTAGTGTGCGGGGATCGCTGGTCGGCGTGGACTCGGTGGGCTGAAGGGCCTGTTTCCGCGCTGTATCTCTAAAACTAAAATTAAACCTAACATTGCTTAAGTTTTTTGTCCAACTCTCCCAATTACATTGAGGTCAGATCAATAAACATTTTGATGAGTTTCCCTATTAATATTGAACAACCTGGTATGTGCAGAGACAATAGTGTTTTGGTGTCTGCAACTTTAAGCTGTGCACGCCAAACGCAAGAAGAAGATTTGGAAATAGAAATGTTGACTACAATGATTGTCAAGCACAATATCAAATGTTTTGCAACACAGTGAATGAAGCTGCATTGAAATGATATTTATTCTTGACATTTAGAACAAAATATAATGCCAAATAGACTTCATATAAAATCAGTTTAATTTGGCCTAATTCCAAGTTTTCATCTTCAAATATTCCTGATACTTTCGAGTTAGAAATCCATGTGCAGCAATGCCACGCAGATAATTCATTTTTTAAATTATCCTTTTTTTGTTAGTTTGGTTTATTGTCACGTGTAATGAGGTACATTGAAAAACTGTTGTGTGCTAATCAGTCTGCGGGAAGTCTGAAGAAGCGTCTCGGCCCGAAACGTTACCCATTCCTTCTATCCAGAGATGCTGCCTGTCCCGCTGAGTTCATCCAGTATTTAGTGTCTATCTCCGGTGTAAACCAGCATCTGCAGTTCCTTCCTACACAGCAGAAAAACGATATGTGATTACAATTGAGCCATCCACATTGTACAAATACACGATAAAGGGAATAACGTGAATGACGTTTAATGCAAGATAACTTTAGTAAAGCCAGTAAAGTTCGATCAAAGATAGTCCAAGGGTCTCCAATGAGGAAGGTAGTAGCTCAGGACAGCTCTCTAGTTGTTGGTAGGATGGTTCAGTTGCTTGATAATAGCTGGGAATAAACAGTCCCTGAATCTGGATGTGTGTGTTTATATTCAATATTCATTATTTTCTCTGATATTGTGATGTTGCTATGATAAGCAATGTAGAATGCTACCAATATATTTGTCAACACATCTCTCTGATTTGAAAGTATATTTGAAAGTTTTTTTTAGCTTGTATTAGAACTTGCTATTATAAAAAATATGGAGTAGAAACAGAGGAAAATGTAGATCGGCTTCTCAATAGCACGCCTGGTTCTCTAACTTATTGCCATTCGCTGGTTTTATGTCTAATCGTGTTTGCACTAATGTCCTGTATTTTTTAGCTGTCGTCATCCTTTTAGCAATTTGATGCGCAATTTAAGTGCAATGTATGTTTTTATTTGTTAAAGAAGGAACTGCAGATGCTGTAGAATCGAGGGTTACACAATAAGCTGGATAAACTCAGCGGGTGCAGCAGCATCTAAGGAGCGAAGGAGATAGGCGACATTTCGGGTCGAGACCCTTCTTCAGACTGGTCAGGGATCAGGGAAACGAGAGATAAACTGTCTTCGTAGGGAGGAGAACTTCTTCAAAGTAGGCATACCTTGAGGAGATATCGCAGTGGAGTAGACAAAGTGTTAAAGAAGGAACTGCAGATGCTGGAGAATCGAGGGTTGCACAAAAAGCTGGAGAAACTCATGTTTTTATTTGTTGTCTGAGTCGAAGTGGCCTGTGATGCAGATGCAAGCAAGACTTTAATTGCTTCATACAATCTTTACTTCACCGTACTTGCGGATATGACAACATACTCGACTTGACTTGGGTATTTCCAGAATATTCAAGAGACATGTAATATTTTAATGACAGTTTAGTTTAGTTTAGTTTAGTTTAATTAAGTTTAGTTTAGAGATGCAGTGTGGAAACAGGCCCTTCAGCCCACAACAAATCCATGCTGACCAGTGATTCCCATACACTTGCACTATCCCACACACTAGGAACAATTAACAATCTTTTACCAAAGACAATTAACCTACGAACTTGAACGTGTTTGGAGTGTGGGAGGAAACCGAAGCTGGGAAAACCCAAAAGGTAACAGGAAGAACGTACAAACTCTGTAGTTTGTACAAGCACTCGTAGTCAGGATTGAACCCGGGTCTCTGGACCTGTAAGACAGGAACTCTACAGATGTGCCACTGTGGTGCCCTCACCTGCCATGCCAGTAATGCAGACAGGGTGAGTTTTCTCACGTTACTGGCGAGTACAGTGAAATGAACAGCATTTCTAACACTATTCTACACACGGAGCAAGGATGGAAGGTGTAGAAAAACCGAAATGCAATACAGTGTTCCATAAGGTTAGAGCAGAGAAATGTTTTGGCTAATTGAAAGAAATACTGTGTGTAAAACAAATCTTCTGCTGAAAATTCTCATTAAACTAAACACAGGGAACTGGTAAATGTTAATACAACTGTCTAGTCAAACTGCTCAGTGGAGCATCCCATAAAATACAGAGGGAGCATTTAAAATGAAAGGTTGGGACAATAAATAGTCCATGCTTGTTAAACAGATTGCATTTGCTGAACAGTTGTATGTGTTAAGGTACGCATTGTGTGCAATAGTGCCTAATTAAATGTTGTGAGATTGTGCATTGTGTCAATGAATGAACATGTTCTTGCGTGTTCAGATTTATTAATGATACTTACATTGATGGCTAGAATAGAAGAGATTAGCTTGTACTCTCACTGTTGGCTGAGCTTTCACTGCAGAACTCATCACTCTGATTTTGCATAGTTCCTTCCAATTCTTCACAATTACTACAGACGGGCCATTAAAACTAAGCTTGCCTTCGACAAAATACTCATTCCAAATTTACTTTGACTTCTTGCTGGATCTGGACCACTTGCAAACAGTGCGAAATAGAAAATAACGTCAGGGTAAGTGAGTCACTGCTGACCCTTGCATTTCGGACGTGGCAAGGCTGCCAAAGAGATTGTTGACACGTTAAGTGAAGCTGATAGGAATTTAGAGGGCGCAGATAGTAATTATGAAGCTGCATTTTCGCCCGAGCTATGTAGACGTAGGGCATGTGGCTTTGAAACTCTTCCAAACTGGTCTATCCTTCCTCAAAACCGTGTTACCGTGTTATCTTCATCTTCCGTTTTGTCGAACATCCAAACACCAACATTGCAATACTTTTAAAGGTCCTAAATTTTGGAATACCCTGCCTCTGTCAGGGAAGTCTCACACCTCCTTTAAGATTGAGCTTAAAAAGTTTCTCATCATGTCCTGAGTTCTGACCTCCAGCTTTTTGCAATGCTATTTATGAGCTCAAACTACTTCTGTTGACTCTTATCTCATACTATACCTTATTATATTTATTTACTTTCATGTTTTTAATTTCATATTTTTAATTTTAATTCTTAAACTGTATTATTGTTTATTATTGTCTTTTTTATTTCTCCTACCCCCTGATTTGCCATTAACGCTCATTTTCAGATGGGAGCGGACTTTGTATAAGCTCTCTGGGCTTCCCTTCCCTCCCAGCATTGTATGGTATTATAAATTGATCGTTTGTCTTCTTTTAAAACATGGTGCAAATAAATAAATAAAATAAATAAAATTAAATAGAGTGAAATTCGATGAATAGTGGAATGATTCACTGTTCTTGTGTGTAGGAAGGAACTGCAGCTGCTGGTTTACACCAAAGAGAGACATAAAATGCTGGAGTAACTCAATGGGTCAGGCAGCATCTCTGGTGAAAAGGTAAACGTGTTGTTTTGGGTCGAGACCCTTCTTAAGACTGAAGTTTGAAATCTTGAGTCTTGACCTGAAACGTCACCTATACCTTTTCTGCCAGACCTGTTGCGTTACTCCAGAATTGTGAGTCTATCGTTGTATTAACTGCCCTTTTCTGTTACTGAAGGGGACCTTCTGTAGGAACTGTTAATCATGTTAGTGGATGGCCAACACAATAAATGTTACTGGAAGCAACAAAAAACATCACTATTAATTCAAAAGGAAATGACTGACCTGAGGAAAGAACTAAGAACTAAAATGACTTCCTTGCTAAAATGAGTTATTGATTAGCATGGGTGTCAGGGGTTATGAGGGGGAAGGCAGAAGAATGGGGTTAGGAGGGAGAGATAGATCAGCCATGATTGAATGGCGAAGTAGACTTGATGGGCCAAATGGCCTAATTCTGCTCAGTATGACATAAGTGATAAATACTGGCATATGAAAATAGAATAGAATGATCATATTTCTTGCTCAGTCTGCCAAGGCATATTGGGTCTCCTGGCTACTAACCATTTTAACTCCCCTTCCAATTCCCACCCTGACCTTTCTGTCCTGGGCCTCCTCCATTGTTAGTGAGGCCACATGCAAACTGGAGGAACAGTACCTCAGATTTTGCCAGTGCAGCTTAGAACCCAATGGAATGAATATTGAACTCTCCAATTTTGGGGGTAATCTATAGCAACACCCCCCCCCCCCTTCTCCCCTTCCCCTTTATCCACCAACCCCACCCCCCCTTCTCCGCCTCCCCCTCTCTCCTGTGCCCCACCAGGATTCCCACCTATTTCTATTTTGCCCCTCCTCCCCATCCTACATTTCTTCCTCAGGTTTCACAATTCCACAACTCTTCAATTCTGCCTCACATTAGCCTTTGTTCCATCCATCTGCCTATTAACCCCCCCTCTCATGTGTCCACCTATTACCTGTCACTCTTTTTCCAGCCTCTCCTCTCCCCTTCCCATTGCCCCCTCCGGCCAATCAGCCTGAAGAAGGGCCCCGACCTGAAACGTGTTCTCCAGAGATGGTTCCTGACCCGCTGAGTTGGTCCAAAGATAAAGCTGGAGTAACCCAGTGGGTCAGGCAACATCTCTGGAGAAAATGCATAGTTGATGTTTCGGGTTGAGACCCTTCATCTTCACTTTATGTCCTTTTGTGTAAACCAACATTTGCAGTTCCTTGTTTTTTGTGTGTACGTGTGTGTGCGTGTGTGTGCGTGTGTGTGTGTGTGCATATATATATATATATATATATATATATATATATATATATATATAGATGTGTGTGTGTATTTGTGAGTATGTGTATATACACACACTGAACTTTTTTTTTCTCTTGTTTATTATATTGTTTACAGTGTACTACAATACAATACAATACCATTTATTGTCATTTGAAACCTCATTGAGGTTCAAACGAAATTTCGTTTCTGCAGTCATACATACAAAAAAAGAACCAAGACATAACACATTTTACACAAACATCCATCACAGTGAATATCCTCCTCACTGTGATGGAAGGCAAAGTCGTACCTCTCCCCTGCACTCCCCATTCTTCTCCCGGTCAGAGTCAAAGCCCCCGGTGGGTGATAGTATATGTCCCGCGGCCATTCATGCCACGCCGGGCGATGCAAGGCCCCGCTCCGGGTCTTGATGTTGGAGCCCCCGGCGGGCCCTAGCAAGTCCCGTGGCCATTAAAGCCGCGCCGGGCGATGTAAGGCCCTGCTCCAGGTCATCTTCAATCCCGCAACTCGGGCGGGAGAAGTTGCCGCCGCGGGAGCTCCGAAAAGCGGTCTCCCACCAGGGACCCACGAGCTCCCAGTGTTACCGTCCACCGGCCTGCAGCTGGAGCCTCCGAATCTCCGGGGTCGGGCAGCAGCAGCGCGCCACCACAGCTCCTCCCGTTCCCAACTCGGCGAGCTCCACGATGGTAAGTAAGTCCGCAGCTCCTCGACTGGAGCCCCAGGTCCGGTTGGAGGCCGCTCCACGGTGCTAGGCCCCAACGACAACGGAGACCCGACAGAGGAAAGGTCGGGTCCTCTGTGCAGGGAAAAGATTTAAAAAGTTTCCCCACCCCGCCCCCCACCCCCCACACATATCCAACTAAAAAAAACACTAACTAACAACACTCAACCGAGACAAAAAATTTAAAAAAAAGACAGACGGGCTGCAGAGGCCGCTGCGACCAGAGTCGCGCCGCCCACCGATCATCTATCGTTTACATATTCTGTTGTGCTGCTGCAAGTAAGAATTTCATTGTTCTATCTGGGACATATGACAATAAAACACTCTTGACTCTCTTGTTTCTCTATATTTCAAACCATGTTATCTCCGGCTTTTGAAGATATTTCCTTCTTTATCCTTTCCCAAGCAGTGACCCCCAAATGTCGCAGCACAATTTCCCATCTAATTTTCACCGCCACTCCCAGGAATAATTAATACAACCCTCCCAGCCCATTACATGTTGATTGTCCATGCGCAAATGGGAGGAGGCCACAATTCACAACTTGCATTTTGCTCTGTGACCATATCAAAGGAGAAGAATGTGACCTCTTGTAACCAAGTGTTCCTCCACTAAATGAATAATTGCATTTTCTGTTGGCTCTCACTGAAGCCTGACAATGTTGCAGGGATAGGAACAAGATCACTCAAGTGATAAATAGAGATTGAACAAATTGGTTGAACTTTGCACAGAGGTCTTCTTCTGATTATACAGAAGAAGATAGCAGCAAAACAAGGTCTAGTTAAGATCATTGTTGACTGAAGGATAGGTGATAGAGTTTGGAAGGTTTTGAACTTTGAGCCTTATACCAGACACATATGGTCCTTTGGGTTCCTTCAAAAAGCAATTGGAATCCGCCTTTTGGATTAATTCTTGACATGTCTTCCTGATTATTCTAGCATTTGTGCTGTGATTCCCTATTTGATTCTGATCTGCTTCAGCAGTTAACAACTCCTGACACTGTACTTGAATGTAGCTTTCAAGCCAATGAGCACTGCAGTTTCAAGGTACTAAATATATATTCCATAACATTTCTCCTAACACTTCAAGCCAGAGCTATAGTGGCCCATGAAAAACTGTTCTTACAATGTAACAGACATAGAGAAGTACAAACAAGGAACTGCAGATGCTAGTTTACAAAAAAAAGACACAGGGTGCTGCAGTAACTCGGTGCTTCAGGCAGGATCTCTGAAAAACATGAACAGGTGACTTTTCAGGTCGAGACCCTTCTGACCTGAAACATCACAGTTACATGCTTTCCAGAGATGTTGCCTGAACCAGCATTTTATGGGGTTTAAAAAAAAAATCTCATAAACATGTTGTTTCTCATATATTCATTTTTGGGACTTGGATTGGCAAGGCCAGCATTTATTGCCCACGGAAAGACACAAGATGCTGGAGTAACTTAGTGGGTCAGGCAGCATCTCTGGAGAAAAGGGATAGGTGACGTTTCAGGTCGAGACCCTTCTTCAGACTGAGCGTCAGGGGAAAATGAAACAAGAGATATAGACTGTGAGATAGTGGGATATACTGTAGAACAAATGAATGAAAAAGAAATGCAAAAGGTAACGAGGATCAAGGAAAGGTGAAGTCCTCAATGATCCATTGTTGGCTTTGGGCTAAGTGACAATGAGTTATACAGACAGTGAAACTCGACAGGATGACAGTGAAACTAGTTCGATGACGAGGGTGGGGGAGGGACGGAGAGAGAGGGGATGAAAGGGTTATCGACAGTGAAACTCAACGATTGTGAGTGATAACTACGGCAACATGACCTCCCAACTTCTAAACTCAATACTCTGACTGATGAAGGCCAATGTGCCAAAAACCTTTTTGACCACCTTCAAGGAATGATGCCACCTTCAAGGACATATGTACCTGCACTTCAGGAACCCTCCACTCTACAACACTTCCCAGAGCCCTACCATTCACTGTTAAAACCCTTAAAACATCAAAAGTAGCTAAATTCCTGAGTTTAGTACTCGATAGAAGAAGTGATCCATGAAACTAAACTCTATGTCACTTCTATGTGCAGAGGAAAATGGAAACATGGAATACCCTTTTACAATATTAAAGATAATTGTTAGATTTGTATTAACTGAAGATTTTAAGAATATGGGACAAAGGTGGGCACAAGGGATCCATCTTGACTTTACCAAATGGCAGGATAAGCAATTGAAATGCTAAATAGTCTTCTCTTTAGTTTAGTTAGAAACATAGAAACATAGAAAATAGGTGCAGGAGTAGGCCATTCGGCCCTTCGAGCCTGCACCGCCATTCAATGTGATCATGGCTGATCATCCAACTCAGTATCCCGTACCTGCCTTCTCTCCATATCCCCTGATCCCTTTAGCCACAAGTGCCACATCTAACGCCCTCTTAAATATAGCCAATGAACTGGCCTCAACTACCTTCTGTGGCAGAGAATTCCAGAGACTCACCATTCTCTGTGTAAAGAATGTTTTCCTCATTTCGGTCCTAAAGGAATTCCCCCTTATCCTTGGACTGTGACCCCTTGTTCTGGACTCCCCCAACATCGGGAACAATCTTCCAGCATCTAGCTTGTCCAACCCCTTAAGAATTTTGTAAGTTTCTATAAGATCCCCCCTCAATCTTCTAAATTCCAGCGAGTACAAGCCGAGTCTATCCAATCTTTCCTCATATGAAAGTCCTGACATCCCAGGAATCAGTCTGGTGAATCTTCTCTGAACCCCCTCTATGGCAAGGATGTCTTTCCTCAGATTTGGAGACCAAAACTGTACGCAATACTCCAGGTGTGGCCTCACCAAAACCCTGTACAACTGCAGTAGAACCTCCCTGCTCCTATACTCAAATCCTTTCGCTATGAATGCTAACATACCATTTGCTTTCTTCACTGCCTGCTGCACCTGCATGCCTATTTTCAATGACTGGTGTACCATGACACCCAGGTCTCGTTGCATCTCCCCCTTTCCTAATCTGCCACCATTCAGATAATAGTCTACCCTCATGTTTTTGCCACCAAAGTGGATAACCTCACATTTATCCACATTATACTGCATCTGCCATGCATCTGCCCATTCACTCAGCCTATCCAAATCACCCTGCAGCCTCCAAGCATCCTCCTCACACCTAACTATACCCCCCAGCTTGGTATCATCTGCAAATTTGGAGATGTTGCATTGAATTCCCTCGTCCAAATCATTAATATATATTGTAAATAGCTGGGGTCCCAGCACTGAGCCTTGCGGCACCCCACTAGTCACTGCCTGCCATTCTGAAAAGGACCCGTTTACTCCTACCCTTTGCCTCCTGTCTGCTAGCCAGTTCTCTATCCACATCAATACTGAACCCCCAATACCGTATGCTTTAAGTTTGTATGCTAATCTCTTATGCAGGACCTTGTCAAAAGCCTTCTGAAAGTCTAGATATAACACATCCGCTGGTTCTCCCTTATCCACTCTACTAGTTACATCCTCGAAAAATTCTATCAGATTTGTCAGACATGATTTACCTTTCGTAAATCCATGCTGACTTTGTCCAATGATTTCACCACTTTCCAAATGCGCTGCTATCCCATCTTTAATAACTGACTCTAGCACTTTCCCCACTACCGATGTTAGACTAACTGGTCTGTAATTCCCCGCTTTCTCTCTCCCTCCTTTTTTAAAAAGTGGGGTTACATTAGCTACCCTCCAATCCTCAGGAACTACTCCAGAATCTAAGGAATTTTGAAAAATTATCACTAATGCATCCACTATTTCTGTGGCTACCTCCTTGAGTACTCTGGGATGCAGACTATCTGGCCCTGGGGATTTATCGGCCTTTAATCCGTTCAATTTACCCAACACCATCTCCCGGCTAACCTGGATTTCACTCAGTTCCTCCATCTTATTTGACCCCAGTTCCACTGCTATTTCCGGCAGATTATTTATGTCCTCCTTAGTGAAGACAGAACCAAAGTCGTTATTCAATTGGTCTGCCATGTCCTTGTTCCCCATGATCAATTCACCTGTTTCTGACTGCAAGGGACCAAAATTTGTTTTAACTAGTCTCTTTCTCTTCACATATCTATAAAAACTTTTGCAGTCAGTTTTTATGTTCCCTTCCAGTTTCCTTTCATAATCTATTTTCCCTTTCCTAATTAAGCCCTTTGTCCTCCTCTGCTGGATTCTGAATTTCTCCCAGTCCTCCGGTAGGCTGCTTTTTCTGGCAAATTTGTATGCCTCATCTTTTGTTTTTATACTATCCCTGATTTCCCTTGTTATCCATGGATGCACCACCTTCCTTGATTTATTCTTTTGCCAAACTGGTATGAACAACTTTTGTACTTCATCCATGCAGTCTTTAAATACCTTCCATTGCACATCCACTGTCAACCCGTTAAGAATCACCTGCCAGTCTATCTTGGCCAATTCACATCTCATACCTTCAAAGTTACCTTTGTTCAAGTTCAGAACCCTTGTTTCTGACTTAATTTTGTCACTCTCCATCCTAATGAAGAACTCAACCATATTATGGTCACTCTTGCCCAAGGGGCTACGCACAACAAGACTGTTAACTAACCCTTCCTCATTACTCAATACCCAGTCTAGAATAGCCTGCTCTCTCATTGGTTCCTCTACATGTTGGTTGAGAAAACTATCCCGCATACATTCCAGGAAATCCTCTTCCTCAGCACCCCTGCCAATTTGATTCACCCAATCTACATGCAGATTGAAGTCACCCATTATAACCGTGTTACCCTTGTTGCACGCATTTCTAATTTCCTGTTTGATGCCATCCCCAACTCCAATACTACTGTTAGGTGGCCTGTACACAGCTCCCACTAGCGTTTTCTGCCCCTTAGAGTTTCGCAGCTCTACCCATATCGATTCCACATCCTCCACGCTAATGTCCTTCCTTTCTATTGCATTAATCTCCTCTCTCACCAGCAACGCTACCCCACCTCCTTTTCCTTTTCGTCTATCCCTCCTGAATATTGAATATCCCTGGATGTTCAGCTCCCAGCCTTGGTCATCCTGGAGCCATGTCTCCGTGATCCCAACTATAGCATAGTCATTAATCGCTATCTGCACCTTCAACTCATCCACCTTCTTACGAATGCTCCTCGCATTGAGACACAAAGCCTTCAGGCTTGTTTTTACAACACTCTTACTCCTTATACAATTATGTTGACAAGTGGCCCCTTTCACATCGATCCCTATTACACTTGGCCATACTCTCCTATCCCTTTGTGAGCTTTCCTTCCCGTTAATTCTGGGGTCATTAACCATCCCTTTACTCTCTTTCCCTTTAACTCCGTTCTCGATTATCCCATTTGACACCCCACCCCCCTTATTCAGTTTAAAACCATCCGTGTAGCAGTGGCAAACCTGCCGGCCAGAATGCTGGTCCCCCACCTGTTAAGATGCAATCCGTCCCTTTTGTACAGCAAAAGTTCAGTTTAGTTCAGAGATACAGAGCGGAAACAGGCCCTTTGGCCCATCTAGTCCACACCGACCAACAATCCCCGCAAATTAACACTGTCCTACACACAGTAGGGACAATTTACACTTGTACCAAGCCAAGTAACCTACAAACCGTCACGTTTTTGGAATGTGGGAGGAAACCGAAGATCTCGGAGAAAACACGCGCAGGTCACTGGGAGAACATACAAACTCAGTACAGACAGCACCCATAGGCGGGATCCAACCCGGGTTTCTGGTGCTGCAAGCGCTGTAAGCAGCTCTACCGCTGCGCCACCGTGCCGTCCTTCCCTTCCCATATACTTTTGTTCCTCAAAAAAAATAACAGTTTATAATAATGAGTTTTCATTCATCATCTAAGGCAAATGTCAAAAACATATTTTAGTATCCATAACCATGAATAGGTTTGCTTTAGTTAGCTCAAGTAGAACCTATTCACTGGTTCACAGTTAGCAATTATTATGTATGAAAGCATTCGTTAAGTGGCTTTATTCTAATGAACAGATATGTTTTATCAATCCCGCTGACAAATATCAGCACGAGCGAAATCTGGTAAATTAGAAGCTGGCATGTACAGGAGTCCTCCTAATAGTAGGTTTATTGTTATGTACCATTGACAGCTGATTAGAACATGAGAGTCCTCACACTATCCATTTCTGTCAATTACCGTGATACTAAAGTGCCAAGATCAATAAGTGGGTAAAGAAAATAATTAAAATGGCTAATGGAACGACAAGCTTTCTCACAGCTAGAGGTAGTTTCTTGACAGGCTGATATTTCAGTTGGGCCGTGAGATCAATTTAAAGTTGTAGAGTTACTTTTAACAGCCCTTTCCTTTGAATCTGTCCTGGTACAAGCTGAGCGTATCCCCCTTTGGACAAATAATCCATCACGATACACTCATGATTCAGTGTCACAAGTTGCATGTGTGGAAGGACTGAAAGGAATGAAAATACTAGTAGTGTCTCTCATGACAACAGGGTTTCACAGCTAATTAACTGCCTGTAAAGTATAGCCACTGTTACAAATAGGGCTGCACAGTAGCTAATTTATAGTTGTTAAGGGTACAGTACTTCAAACAGCAATGTGATAAATAAGAACTAGGATCAACTTTTGTCACTTTCAACTTTCCTGTTTCTGAACTAACTTCAGCTCCAAGTGGAATAAAAGTTTAAGTTTTGGTTTATCATTGCACGTGTACCAAGATACAGTGAGAAGGTTTTGTTTTGCGTGCTATCCAATCAACTCAGATAATACGATACATGATTAGTATCAAGCCAAGCGCAAGTACAAAAGGTAAAATAAAGAGAATGGTGGCACGGTGGCGCAGCAGTGGTGACCCGGGTTCGATCCTGACTACAGGTGCTGTATGTACGGAGTTTGTACGTTCTCCCCATGACCGCGTGGGTTTTCTCTGGGTGCTACGGTTTCATCGAAACTTAGAAACATAGAAAATAGGTGCAGGAGTTGGCCGTTCGGCCCTTCGGCCCTTCGAGCCAGCACCACCATTCAATATGATCATGGCTGATCATCCAAAATCAATAACCCATTCCTTTATTCTCCCCATATCCTTTGATTCCGTTAGCCCTAAGAGCTATATCTACCTCTCTCTTGAAAACATCCAATGGAGTGGCCTCCATTGCCTTCTGTGGCAGAGAATAGTAAGATTGAACGAGAACTTACCAGTTCGAAGGTTGATCTTTATTTTATGAGGAGTCGAAGTGAGGGATTTCGTGAAGAGCCCGCCGGCGCGCATGCTCGACATACTTCAAAGTAGCGGCGTGGAATCACAGAACCAACAATAGAAATGACTTCGCATAGTATGATTGAATTGACTAAGATTATCAGATGAAGGTGATTGAGGGTTGGGCGAGGAGGGCACGAAATCCCTCACTTCGACTCCTCATAAAATAAAGATCAACCTTCGAACTGGTAAGTTCTCGTTCAATCTTACTATTTCATTTCGGAGTCACGTGAGTGACTTCGTGAAGACTTCAAAGCTTCTGTGATTACACGCCCTGGACCACGTCCATGCTGACACACCACTACCAGGGATGGATGGGAGGAACAAACTTGCTCAATAGTTCATACTGCAAAACAAGAGCATATTTATTAATAACAAATCAAAAACCCCTCATGCGGGGACATCTCCACGTTCTTGACCTGCATTCAGCACGGCTTCTGCGAACTGTAGAGGAGCAGCAACAGGCTTGTTATAAAAACGCTGGAACACAGCTTCATTCGCCCATCCTGCTGTGGCGAGAATTTGGTCCATGGGCACCTCCATGACCCTCGCCGCTGACGTCGATGCAGCCCTGGTGGAATGAGACTTGAACACATTAATGTCGATACCTGACTTACCCAAGACGACTCGAAGCCACCTGGATATCGTCTGGACTGTCACTCGATGATGAGGTCTCTTATGAGTGACAAGCAGGTATCTCTCCATTCCTCTGATGCGTGCCGTCACCTTGACATAGTGGCGGATATGTGAGGCTAAACATAGCCTAGCATCTGCGGGGTATGCCGGGAACTTCAGCTGCAGCCCTGTGCACCCAGGTCTATGCTGCTTTAGTAGCTCGTCAATGAAAAAGACTACTTCTGTAGGGGTAGATGTCATTCTGTCGACACGAAGTTTGTGTAGTGTCTGTACCCTCTGAGCTGAAGTCAGTGCTAGTAACATCACCAGCTTCATGGTGAGTTGGTCCAGTTGGAGCCCTTCCATGGGAGACCACGTCCTGAGCAGGGTTAATACGTCCCTGACATCCCAGGTGATATTATAGCGTGGTGTAGGCGGATTCATATTGAATATACCCCGCAAGAGTCTGGACACTAGCCTGTTGGATCCTACCCCAATATTGAGGTAGAATGATAGCGCACTTCTGGCGCTGTTGATGGCACTGTAACTTAAGTGTTCATCATGGTGCAACCCCGCGAGGAATTCCAGGACGTCGGTTATTGTCACGTCATCGTACGTGATGCGAGAGCGGCTGCAGTAGGCTTCCCACTTCTTAATATGCGAGCGGTATCTTCGCCTTGTGGACTCTCGACACGACGCCCCGATGGTATCCATGGTCCGAGCCGAGAGGCCGTATTGGACTAACGGCCTGTTCAGAACCTGCAAGCCAACAAATTTAAATAGCCATGGCAGGGATGTGGCTCCCCTGAGACAGGGTGAGTAACCAATTGTGGGCAACCCTTCAAAAGGACCCAAGGTTCGTTGAGCATGTCAAAGACCACCGGATACCAAGGCTGTGTGGGCCAGTCGGGTATAATAAGGATGCCCTTGGCAGCATCTGCCTGAATCTTTCGCAATACCCGATTGATGAGGCAAAACGGAGGGAAGGCATAGAAAAACCAATTCCCCCAGTCCAGCGAGAATGCATCTAGCGCTATTGCCCCAGGATCTGGTTCCCATGAAACGTAGGCTGGTACCTGATGGTTCAACCGTGACGCAAAAAGGTCAATGTCCGGTTTACCAAATTTGGCTGTGACTTTAGAAAAAATCTCAGGATGCAACATCCATTCAATGTTGTCATTAAATTTGCGTGACCTGGTGTCCGCCACAGTATTAAGCTCACCTGGCAAATAGGTAACTGAAATCCAAATGTCTCTTTGAACACACCAGAGCCAAATTGAGTTAGCCAATTTGTCACACGAAACTGACCTGGTACCACCCATATGGTTTAAATATGCCACAGCTGTGGTGTTGTCTATTTGGAGACGGACGTGTGCTCCAACAAGCTTGGAACAATATGCACGCAGTCCGTGGAATGCTGCCAGCAACTCCAAATAGTTAATCCCTTGAGTCAACAACATCGATGCCTCAAGGGTGTCCCATCTGCCCCCACAACTAGAGCAATTATCAGTAGCTCCCCAGCCATTGGAGCTTGCATCAGTCTGTAAATATACCACCGGATTAGCCTCCCTGACAGGCTTAAATGAGTTGCTAATGTGACACACCCACCATTGCAACTCAGTTATCGCTTCGGACGGCAGCTGCACTGATCGATCGTAATGACCAGCGTTCCGTTTTAACGCAGTAATTTTAGCTCTTTGCAAATTCTGATAATGCAAAGGTCCATATCGTGCTGCCGGAAACAAAGCCACTAGCTTGCCAATTACTGTGGCTGTATGCTGAATCGATGGTATATTGGTGCCAATTAAATCTCTGCACACCTGAGTGACTTCCTCAATTTTGTTAATTGGGATAGTTATCCTCATGCTCATTGAGTTCACCGTGAACCCTAGGTAATTAATTACCTGGGCAGGGCAGAACTTCGATTTCTCTGGATGGACAATGAATCCTAATTGTTGAAATATATTGACAGCAGCTGCAACACCCTGTTCAGCCAATTGCAGGGTGTGGCCCACAATAAAGACATCATCTAAATAGGCCATAACTATATGATGTCGTTGTCTCAAATAAGCCATGATTGGCTTCACCAATTTAGTGAACAATCTAGGGGCTGTAGTGAGCCCATTAGGCAAAGCCTTATACTGCCAAAGTTGCCCCATCCAGATAAATTTCAAAAACCTTCTATCATATTTCTGGATGGATACTGAATAATATGCATCCCTCAAATCAATGCATGCCATAAAGCAGCCATGAGAAATCAATGATTTGGCTGTTTCAAACGTATCCATTTTAAAATGAGTATATGTTACAAATGTATTCAAACGGGTTAGATCAATAATGACACGACAGCCTCCATCCTTCTTAGGTCTAGTAAATATGTTCGAAACAAATTCAATTGGCTCATGCACCGTTTTCTCAATCACACCCTTCTGTTCCAGACTTAAAATTTCCTTATAACCTGCTGCCTGTTCTGCAGCAGACAATTTGAACGTACGACCAGGCATGTGCTGGGATGGAGGAATGTCGCCATTAATAAACTCAATTTTATGCCCCTAAATATTCCGCAACACATACTCATCACCAGTAAAATTACCCCATGCATCCAAAAACAGCCGTAAACGACCACCAACATGGGAAGTTAAACAGAGAGAAAAAAGAGAACCAGACCCCCTCACCTCCGTGGTTACCGGCAGTCCTTGACACGTGTAGGTGGCCGTGGAGGTGCTGGGTTGGCTTGAGGGCGCGGCGTCTTCGATTTCCACAAAGGTCTCTGCCGACCCTGTCCTAAAAAAGACCCTTGGTGCTGGTTCTGGTGCTGTTGTCGTTGTGGAGCTAGAGGGCGAGTCCTCGTCGAGGCACTGGCCGACCCTCGTGAGCGAATGTATGGAGCTTTTGAGCCTGACGGTGTGGGGGCACTCTGAGAGCGCATGATCCCCACCGTTTTGGCTTGTTCGTCAAGCTCTTTGACTCTCTTCGAGAGGTCCTCACCAAAGAGCTGACGGGGCGGCGGCGGCGGCGGTGGTTTGCACAATCCTGCAAACTTCGGGTTGAGTGCTGGGCGGATGCTGTTTTTGCGAAACCCGTTGATTTCGTGCTGGGTCGCACACAATAAGGCCAGAGCATCTTCCTGGTCCAAATTCAGTTCGTCCCCGTCCACGGACCGCGCAAAGGCGGTAATACCGGCCGTGAGGAGTTTCAGAATCCGCTGCAATTTTAGCTCCTGTTGACGGATAGCCGCACTGATGTTGCCCCATATTGGCGTATTGACCACAGGCACGTTGAGGGAGTTGCAATTTGATGGAGCCTTGTGACGGCTCATAGCCTGGATGAGGACTTCTTCCTGCAGCACCTGATTATTGAGAAAGTCCACTGTGGCTGCCAGCTTTGTATTTAGAGGAAGACCAGCCGTATGTGGGGCCGCGAATTTGGTCGCCACATCCAAGAGTTCCTCCGCTGGCACCTCCAACGGAGGTGGTACGGGATCCACCAGAACCTCCTCCTCCTGCTGCTCCAGGCTGATAGTAGATGTTGGTGAAGACGCCCTGTGCCTGTTGCTGCCCTGCTGTTGTTGACGTTGAAGCAGGAGCTCCAGCAGCCGCTCCATACGGTCAATACGCCCTTCACCCTGAACACTCAGGTGGTCGGAGTCCTCCGGCTCTGAAAAGAAAACCGGGCTCCTGTCATCGGCCCGTTCCTCGTCGAGGCCCTGCCGGTGCCGGTAGTTGTCGCTAACAGCCGCCGAGGCGAAACTGCGCGATTCCTGCGCGGGCGTGTTCAACCGCTTCCGTTTAGCGGGAGCTGAAGCCGCTGCCACTATGCGCACTTGCGGCGAGGTGTCGGCACCAGCCGAAGCATGGCTGCCTGGGGCCCGCGCAGTCTTGCCGGCTGCCCACATCGTGGACGTTGCTGACGCATGGTCTCGCCCACCCATCCATGGGGGGCTCGGCGACCGTGACGAGACCCGACTCGACCGACCCGTCCCGGCGTCGAGAGTCGGGGTGTGCCGGCTGGACCTCACAGCCGCCCCGGGTCTCGCCCTGGAACCTGACCGCTCCTCCGCGATAGGCAATGCCTTAGCCCTAACAGGGTTAGGCTTCTGGGCTCCTGCCCTCCCCCTTCTCGGAGGGCTGAGTGGAACAGGCCGTGCAACGGCACGTGCCCTGCTCGAGGTCGCCAGCGAGCCCGCTGACGACCTGACTGCCATGGCAGGGTCCCCCTGCTCTGGCGGCACACCACACTCCTCCTCGTCGAACTCCTCCGAGCTGTGGTGTGCTGGCGGATCTGGACCTGTAATCACAGGGCTTACCCACATCTCCGCCTGAGTCCCGGCCTACGCTGCAGGTACTGCCGATGGTAAAGGCTCCGGAACTGTTGACCGGCGAACTCGTCCTGACGTCCTCCGGCCCTTCGAACTCCCATCCATGTCCTTGCTGCAAGACATAATCAGACAACAAGGACCACCAACTAAAGGTAGAATACTTACCTCCGTGGCCCCTTATGAAGGGCTGGCGAGGAGCGCGCTCCACCGCCAGCCGTCGCAGCAACGCGTTACGACGATATGTCGAGCATGCGCGCCGGCGGGCTCTTCACGAAGTCACTCACGTGACTCCGAAATGAAATTCCACAGATTCACAACTCTCTGGGTTAAAAAGTTTTTCCTCATCTCAGTCCTAAATGGCCTACCCCTTATTCTTAAACTGTGACCGCTGGTTCTGGACTCCCCCAACATCGGGAACATTTTTCCTGCATCTAGCCTGTCCAATCCCTCAGGAATTTTACATGTTTCTATAAGATCCTCCCACACTACATAGAGGTATGGGTTTGTAGGTTAATTGACTTTGGTAAAAATTGTAAATTGTCCCCAGTGTATAGGATATTAATGGTGTACGGGGTGATCACTGGTCGCTGTATTTCCAAACTAAACAAAAAGAAAGGCGCAGAATGCAGAATATAGTTCTTTGTATTGTACTGCAACAGTTTTGAATGTCCACATGAGGTAGGTTGGAGAATTGAGACTGTACGGAGTATGTTTTATGCATTAGTTCAGCTGGGACACACCAATATTTGGGATAGCATAAGAACAGGAGCAGCACCGGCCAAAATGCCCCCTTGACCTGCCTCACAATTTGCTCTACCACCTCAACACTTTAGGGCACAAAGTGCTGGAGTACCTCAGCGGGCCAAGCAGCATCTCTGGAGAACATGGATAGGTGACGTTTCGGGTTGGGACCCTTCTTCAGACCGACTCAAAATGTCACCTGTCCATGTTCTCCAGAGATACTGCTTGACCCACTGAATCACTCCAGAACGTTGTGCCCTTTTATGTAAACCAGCATCTGCAGTTCCTTGTTTTGTTCCTCAACACTTCCCTGCCTTACCCTGAATTCCCACGATGTCCCTGAGTTTGATAAGTCTATCAAGCTCATCCTTGTTTCAGTAACCTAGCATTGATCAGAGCAACTGAAGTAGAGATTCAGATCCCTTTGAAAGCAAGTGGACATAATGGAATGATCCACTAAATGGGAGTTTGATGGTCAGCTTGGATGCAGTCATCCAAAGGGCTTCTTTCTGTGCTGTACAACACCGTGACAACCATAGACACAAGCAACTGCAGATGTTGGCTTACAAAAAAATCTCACAAAGTGTTGGAGTAACTCTGCAGGTCAGGCAGCATCTCTGGAGAACATGGACGGATGACATTTTGGATCTGGACCCTTCTTCAGACCGATTGTAATAGGGTGGAGAAAGCTAGAAGAGAGGTGGGGTCAGGGGAAGGTCAAGTGACAGGTGGATATAGGTGAAGGGGGGGCGGGGTTTGCTAGGCAGATGGGAGGACAATGTTCTTATCTGTATCCCCTATCCTACTCAACTAGGGACTATTTACAATTTTTACCGAAGCCAGTTAACCTGCAAACCTGTATGTGTTTTTGGTGCCTTTCGTCGCAGTGGAAAGTGATGATCCTGGTGTGGGGGGACCTTCATGTTGAATCCTATAGTGTATTGTGTCTTTTTTTCTTCTTTTTTATTTTATATGGATGTATGGTAATCTAATTTTTTTCTCTGTAAAGCACTTTGATTTAAAAGTGCTATATAAATAAAAAATACTTACTTACTTACTTACTTACTTACTTTGGAGTGTGGGTGGAAATCAGAGCCCCTGGAGAAAACCCCAGCAATCAAGGGAGAAAGTACAAACTCCACAGAGACAGCAGCCCTAGTCATGATCGAACCTGGGTCTCTTGCGCTGTAAGGCAGCAACTCTACTGCAGCGCCACTGTGCCGCCCTTGGCATTTTGGACATGTACATTAACATGTAGGGAATGTATGTGAGCCATGTGCAGACAGATGAGATTCTTTCCATTTGGTATCATGGTCTGCACAAACTCGATGGGCTAAAGGGCCTGATCCTGTTCTGTACTGTTCCATATTCTATGTTCCAATGCAACATGTTCACAATTCCTATTTTAATTTGAGTGCTCTCCTTAAAATCAGTAATTTTTATTACTTCAAAAATTAACATTGAATTTAATTTGTAAAACAGTGAATATTTTAAAAATCAGATGAGAAGCTGGTTTGATGAAAAACACAATCTCTTATTGAGCTTACAGAACTGACAAGGGTTGTAAAATCATTTCAAGCAAATTATATGGTAATTCAATGCAAATATAAGTGATAATTCTCTGTATTTACACGAGGGAAAGCATTATTGGTCTGTTTTTGTTTCTCAGTGATCAGGACAGAAATTACACTGTTATTAAACCCCAGAATTTGTGTCTGATGTAATGACTAAAAATACCAGTGTGGTTAAAGCCAAATATGTTTCACATGAGTGGTCAGAAAGGATTTGCACAGTTCCTGCAAGAAAGCTCACGCTCACCCGCATATAATGTAGAATCATAGAGGCATACAAAAGACGCCAGATTTGTATGATTTACTATGATCCCATTTTTATTCAGCTCACCTTCCAATCACTCTCTCCACTTCTAGCGTACATCTGCACACTAGGGGCAAATTCCTACAGCCAATTAACCTGCCAATTCACATACTTTGGGGTATGGTACAAAACTGGAGCTCCCAGAGAAAATACATGATTCTGCTGCGTAATGATTCAGCAAAGAGGCACTTCAAAACTGTCAAAGACTTAATAGTCTTTTCCAAAACCCAAATACCACCAGTCACTGTGTACAATCCATACAAGTTAAGTTAGTGTTGCGTTTAACTGCACTGTAATTCATTGTAATTCTACATATATATTGTTGGCAATTGTACAAATTCAATGAATTTTTGGCAATATATTCTTTTCCTTTGGTTTTTAATAAACTTGGATTTTTTTTAATGGAAGGTAACAATGAACACAGCAGCACTTACTGATTTTATGGAATGATTCACTCAACAATTCCTGGCGGATAAAAAACACAGGGATTTGCTTGTGTAGGAAGGAATTGCAGATGCTAGTTCACACCAAAGAGAGACACAAAATGCTGGAGTAACTCAGCGGGACAGGCAGCATCTCTGGGGAGAAAGAATGGGTGATGTTTCGTGTCGAGATTTGATAAGGTTCCACATAGGAGATAAGTGGGCAAAATGAGGGCATATGGCATTGGGGGTAGAGTGCAAACATGGATAGAAAATTGGTTGGCAGACAGGAAACAAAGATTAACGTGTCCCTTTCAGAATGGCAGGCAGTGACTAGTGGGGTACCGCAAGGCTCGGTGCTGGGACCGCAGCTATTTACAATATATATCAATGATTTGGATGAAGGGATTCAAAGTAAAATTAGCAAATTTTCAGATGACACAAAGTTGATTGGCAGTGTGAACTGTGAGAAGGATGCGATGAGAATGCAGGGTGACTTGGACAGATTGGGTGAGTGGGCAGATGTATGGCAGATGAAGTTTAATGTGGATAAATGTGAGGTTATCCAATTTGGTATCAAAAACAGGAAGGCAGAGTACTATCTAAATGGCGTCAAGTTGAGAAAAGGGAAAGTACAATGGGATCTGGGGGTTCTTGTTCATCAGTCTATGAAAGTAAGTATGCAGGTACAGCAGGCAGTGAAGAAAGCGAATGGCATGTAGGCCCTAATAACAAGAGGAATCGAATACAGGAGCAAAGAAGTCCTTCTGCAGTTGTACAGAGCCCTAGTGAGACCACACCTGGACTATTGTGTGCAGTTTTGGTCCCCTAATTTGAGGAAGGACATTATTGCTATTGAGGGAGTGCAGCGTAGGTTTACAAGGTTAATTCCCGGGATGGCGGGGCTGTCATATGCTGAGAGAATGGAGTGGCTGGGCTTGTACACTCTGGAGTTTAGAAGGATGAGAGGATATCTTATTGAAACATATAGGATTGCTAATGGTTAACACGCTAGAGGCAGGAAACATGTTCCTGATGTTGCGGGAGTCCAGAACCAGGGGCCACAGTTTAAGAATAAGGAGTAAGCCATTTAGAATGGAGAAGAGGAAACACTTTTTCTCACAGAGAGTTGTGAGTCTGAGGAATTCTCTGCCTCCGAGGGCAGTGGAGGCCGGTTCTCTGGATACTTTCAAGAGAGAGCTAGATAGGGCTCTTAAAGATAGCGGAGTCAGGGGATATGGGGAGAAGGCAGGAATAGGGTACTGATTGGGGATGATCAGCCATGATCACATTGAATGGTGGTGCTGGCTCGAAGGGCCAAATGGCCTACTCCTGCACCTATTGTCTATTGTCTATTGACCCTTCTTCAGTTGGCTTGCACCCATTCTATGACCTCTGATACCTCCTAAGGGAATGTGAAGAGCTCTCCACTACTTTTCCCCACTACACAAGAATCAGTTCCACGTATATACGTTGGTCACACAGCTTTATCTCACACCACTCTCTCTTATCACTCTCATCCATGCCTTTCCATTACAAAATGATGGGCACCTGCGCATTGCTGTTGTAGATTTAGTTTAGTTTAGTTTAGAGATACAGTGCGGAAGCAGACTCTTCGGCCCACCTAGTCCGCACTGACCAGCGATCCCCGCACATTAACACTATCCTACACACACTAGGGACAATTTACAACATACACCAAGCCAATTCACCAACATACCTGTAAGTATTTGGAGTGTGGGAGGAAACCGAAGATCTCGGAGAAAACCCACACGGTCACGGGGAGAAGGTATAAACTCTGTACAGGCAGCACCCGTAGTCGGGATCGAACCCGGGTCCCCAGTAATGCAGTAACTATACCGCAGCACCACCATGGCCACCTTAAGATGCACAGCGTCTTCAACAGTGCAGCAGAGTAATGAGTTCCTCATTAAATCTGAAACCATTAGGTTTAAATCCCACACAAGATCCTCAGCATCTTCAACAGTGCAGAACTCCCTCACCCTCTCATCGCTCGTCAGCAGTAGATTTTTGTGTTGAAAGATCTCGAGTGGGATTTGAAAAGACTGGTTTCAGATTTAATGAGCAGATTTCTCCGTGGCTCTGCGTAGGGGTGGCCAGAACCATACACAACAGACCAAATGTTGCCCGACCCAAGATTCATGCAATTGCAGTATGATTTGGCATGGAGAGAAGGCAGGGGAATGGGGTTGAGAGGGGAAGATAGATCAGCCATGATCAAAAGGCAGAGTAGACTTACTGGGCCGAATGGCCTAATTCTGCTCTTGTAACTTATGAACTTAAGAACTTATTTCACACCTTTTATAATCAATGCGTCAAGTATACTTATATTTGCTATACTACTCATATACTACTTATATTTCCTATGGACTTGCACCCCACAATCTCTCTGCACAATGGTGCTCCTAAAGTTCCTGCCATTTACTTTTATATTTTATCTTTCAAAGGCCAATAAGATTCGGGGTGGCGCTGTGGTGAAGCAGCTGAGATGCTGCCTTACAGCGCCAGAGACCAGGGTTCGATCCCGACTACCTCCCATACAATCCCTCAATGCCCACTGATGCCTGCCAATGTCCTGACATTATATGATAATCTAGGACTAATTATCAGGGTAAAGGGTTGTCCATGTAAGACTGAGATGAAGATGAATTTCTTCTTTCAGATAGTGGTGAATCTTCTAATCTGCAGAGCAGAGGATGCCGAGTCATAAACACAATTTAAAGTTGAGATGGTTGCAGGCAAGTCAAGGATTATATAGATCAGGAAGAAAATATAGTCGAGGTCAGGATCCAGTCAATCATAGAGTCAGACAAGATGGAAAAAGGCCCTTTGGCCCACTATATTCTTGTTGACCATTGAGCTCTTCTATACCACAAGCTTATTAAATGGCGGAACTGGCTCAAGGTGCTGCTCTTGCTTTTACCTTTCCTATGATCTTGCCAGTTCCTTGTCAGGCTTTTAAATCAACTCTCTTTAGGGCAGCACAGTGGCACAGCTGGTAGACGCTGCTGCCTCGCAGCGCCAGAGACCCGGGTTGGACCCTGACCTCGTGTGCTACCTGGAGGGAGTTTGCACGTTCTCCCTGTGACCGCCTGAATTTACTCCTGTTGCTCCCGTTTCCTCCCACATCCCAAAGATGTGTGGATTTGCTGGTTAATTGGCCCTCTGAGAAAGTGGGATAACATAGAACTACTGTGAAGAAGGTTTACAACCCGAGCCACACCTATTCCTTTTCTCTAGAAATGCTGCCTGACCCACTGAGTTACTCTAGCAGTTTGTGCCTATCTATCTTCAGTACAAGCCAGCATCTACAATTCCTCCCCACACATAAGAACTAGTGTGAACAGTTGACCAGTACTGGGTGTGAACTCGGTGGGTTGAAGGGCCCGTTTCCATGCCGTAAACTAAATTTTAGTTTATAGTAGATGCATTCATGTCGCGACCCCTGTCTTAGTTCCATGTAACTTGCTAATTCTACTGCCACCTTAGTGCTATTAGCACTCTCACATAGCGCGACGATGTGTACAGCAATGGCGAGCCACTATATAGCATAAGGGCACGAAAGAAGAACTAAATTAGGTCTCCTTTTTTAAAATTTGTGTTTCCCATTTCTAGTAAAAACATTTTAATTCATTGCCTACAGAACAAGCGAGAGCTTGTTTTTTCACTGCCTTTCCTTGAACTCTCCTCCTAACTTGCCTCGAATTCGAGGAACCAATATTTCTCAGACCTCTGGCAATCTTCCTCTGAAACCATCTGGTGAGAGATGCTTGGCAGTGAGCTGGGCTTGTTCACCTGCTGGTTTCCTCTCCTTGCCCTGTGGAGACAGACTCCTCGGACAACGTTCTGCCTCTGAGTGCTTTATTTGGCTGGCATTGTTAGCACGGGCACAGTTTGCATCACTCTGCAGTTCGCTGTCTCCACCCCCCCCCCCCCCACCCCCCATCCACACACACCCACTGTGTATTCTGAAAGCTGAATCTCTTTGAACGCAAAGTAGTTCGTACCCTGCAATTATTTTTAGCAACATTGTGTATTCACTGAGCCGTTTGGCTCAGTGGACCAGCATCTGTCAGTTGGACGGGTAAAAAAAATGTGGAACCGAGCCAAACTCCGGGGAACTGGGGTTTACACTGGGAGTCCAGGAATCATTGAATCATATGAGCTTCATGTTAGAAAGAAGCAACTGTACGCAAACTGCTTGAGTAATTCAGCAGGTCCTGCACATCCCTGCAGAACAATGATAGGTGGAGACCCTAAAGAAGGATCTTGACTCGAAACGTCAGCTACCCATGTTCTCCAGAGATGCTGCCTGACCTGCTGAGTTGCTCCAGCACTTTGTGCCCTTTAGTGTATTAACTAGCGTCTGCTGTTCCTTATTTCTACAAAGAAGCGATGGTGCTCTTTAAGACACATCATTGTGTGGGGCATCTCAAAGGAGCAGCGGTTAGGACTGCTGCATCGCTAATCCAGACACCCAGGCTTGGTCCTGAGTTTGGGTGTTGTCTGCACGGAGTCTTATCATCATATAGTTTCCACCCAGTAGATCTACTGTTGTCCCTCATGTGCTAGTTGGCTTCAGTAACTTCTCCCAAATGTACAGTATAGGAAGGAACTGTAGATGCTGATTCACACTGAAGATAAAAGCCCTGTCCCACTCCATGAGTTCATTCAAGGAGCTCTCCCGAGTTTGCCCTGATTCAAACTCGGAGATTGCCGGTAATGGCCGCTCGTCGGTACTCGGTGCTCTCGTGGACAGTTTTCAACATGTTGTAAAATCTCCACGAGTCTTCCCGAGCTTACCTGCCGTTAGCGAGTCTTCCCGAGTACCTGCCATTAGCGTTACGATCCGCTTAGAGACCTCCCCGAGCTCCGACGTACCCGCTACATTCATTCTCCGTGCTTACCACGGTTTGATTTTTTTTTTAACTCGGGAGAACTCTTGAATGAACTTACATTGTGGGACAGGGCCATAAGTCTTGAAATGCTGGAGTAACTCAGCGGAACAGGCAGCATCTCTGGAGAGAAGGAATGGGTGATGTTTTGGGTCGAGACCCTTCTTCAAATCGAGCCCTTCCCGTCAGCCAAAATTGAACCTTTCTACATCTCCTTGATCATCGTCTGCTTTGATCTGTCCTTTTCACACCTCACATTCTCTTTGTACCCTTCCACATCTCTAGTTTCCTTCACCCCCGACTCTCAGTCTGAAGAAGGGCCTTGAACGGAAACTTCACCCATTCCTTCTCTCCAGTGATGCTGCCTGTCCCGCTGAGTTACTCCAGCATTTTGTCCCTAATGTGGCCAGATTGGAGGTTCATCAGGGTGGAGGGATCAATTTTCAGTGAATCGAAATTTCAGAAATAGATTTTTTTCTAGGCATGCAGCCATGGGCAAATCTTTCTAGATTTTCAGCTTTAATTTGTTGTGGTACATATCCCGAAGAACTATCATTTAAGTTAATGATAATACACTCAGGCTCACAACCTCTGGCACCCAGAAAGTCAGTTGTTTGGGAACGCCACCTTCTTCAGACTTTCCTCTAGTATATGCACCAACCTAACTTTAAAATATATCACCATTTCTTTGTTAGCACTGGGACAAAATTCCAAACCTCCACACCTAACTGCACTGTGGGGGCATGTTCCCCACAAATACCACACTGGTTCAGGAAGGTCGTTGATCACAGCCTTCTCAAAACTGATTAAGGATTACCATTAGAGACTGGCTGAGCCCTGTGACATTCATATCCTCAGAACAAAAAAAAACCACAACAAAAATAAACCAGTGTCTCCCTGACTTCCTCATCCTCATCACAGGAATGCAAGCAGAAAACACGTTGCACTGTTTGAGATAAACGTCTGAAATTAAATACACTGAAATTCTGGGCCGTTTACCAAATGGGAACTATTTGTCTTTGCAGAAAGGCCATAAGTCCTTGAAGGCAGAAAACATTACAAACAAAAATGGAGGATTTCTGCGCAAATATGGCTCGGTGAGCAAGGTCCAGCACGTAAGAATAAGGGGTAAGCCGTTTAGAACGGAGATGAGGAAAAACTTTTTCACACAGAGAGTTGTGAGAATTCTCTGCCTCAGAAGGTGGTGGAGCCCGGTTCTCTGGATACTTTCAAGAGAGAGATATGGGGCTGTCCCACTTGGGTGACATTTTAGGCGACTGCAGGAGACTATGCAGTCGCCACATGGTCGCCACATGTTCGCGGGTGGTTGCCGGTGAGTCGCCTTCATGGTCACGAGGAGTTCCCGCATTCTGGGAATTAGTCGCGGCCTCATTATGGTCCCGGCGAATTTTTCACCACGTTGAAAAATTAGTGGCGACTAGTGTGAAGCCGCCATGGAGAGTAGCTAGAATTCTCGTGGCGTAGGTGGGTCGCCAGGATATCCTAGTGGGTTGCCAGGAGGTCGAAGGTTCGCGGAGGTTCTCGTAGAATGTAGCCGGTGCTGACCGGTGAACTTCATTGGCTCGTTGGGATAAAAAAGGTAAGCAGTAGTTTTCAGAACCAAGGATAACCGACCGGTAATGTTAAATGTCCGCTGAGCTTCACAGCCGTGTATCTCTGGCTTCTTAAAAGTTGTCTCCACTTCTTCTCCCCCCCCCTCTCCCCCCCTCTTTCCCCCCCTCCTCTTTTATAGGACTTACCATACACTGTCCTAGCCGTCTTAATTACAGCGCCAATGTTCCTGTTCATCGTGTTGTGTGTCTGTATCTCCTTGGTTTTGCACCATGTGAATGAGGAAGCGATGTGTTTGTGTGTGTGTGTGTTCCACTCAGACAGTCGCCATTCCAGTTGCTAGATCCAGACAGAGGTCTTAAAGATAGCGGAGTCAGGGGATATGGGAAGAAGGCAGGAACAGGGTACTAATTGTGGATGATCAGCCATGATCACATTGAATAGCGGTGCTGGCTCAAAGGGCCGAATGGCCTACTCCTGCACCTATTGTCTATTGTCTATATGATCTTTCAAGCTCTTGCGCTGCATATTAGGGTTAATGTGTAGGAAGGAACTGCAGATCTGGTTTTAATCGAAGAAAGCACAAAATGCTGGAGGAAATCAGCAGGAAAGGCAACATCTCTGGAGAGAAGGAATGGATGACGTTGACATACTTTGAGGAGATTTTGCAGTGGAGCAGACAAAATGTGTAGGAAGGAACATGTTCTTCCCATTAGTTCATACATTCGAGGAGCAGAATTTGGCCATTTGTCCCATCGACTCCACTCCACCTTGGCTGATCTATCTTTCTCGCTCAACCCCATTCTCCTGCCTTCACTCCCCATAATTCCTGCCACCCTTACTAATCAAGAATCTGTCAATCTCCGCCTTAAAAATAGCCATTAATGGCCTGCACAGCCATCTGTGACAATGAATTCCACAGATTCGCCACCCACTGGTTAAGAAATTCTTTCCCATCCCCTTTCTAAAGGTATGTCTTTGTATTCTGAGACTTTGGCCTCTGGTCCGTGACTCTCCCTCATGTTGACCCCGTTATTGAACCTCAACACAAAAGACTGGCTCGAAGGGCCGAATGGCCTAATCCTGCACCTATTGTCTATTGACTGAGAAGAGTACAATTTCCATTTGTAAGGAGCAGCATGGTAGAATTGCTGCCTTATGGCGCCAGAGACCCCGGTTCAATCCTGACTCTGGGTGCTGTTCGTACGGAGTTTGTATGTTCTCCCTGTGACTGCATGGGTTTTCGCCGGGTGCTCCGGCTTCCTCCCAAATTCCAAAGAGATGCAGGGTTGTAGGTTAATTAGCTTCTGTAAATTGTCCCTAGTGTTTAGGACAGAACTAGTGTACGGGCGATTGCTGATCGGCGCGGACTCAGTGAGCCGAAGAGCCTGTTTCAACGCTGCATCTCCAAACTAAACAACGCTGGACTAAATACCTGCTTGTCTATGTTCTTAGCAACTAAATTGCTCCCACTTGGATAATCATCCGAAGTCTCCCAGCTCCAATGTGTATCTTCCGGTGGGAATTGTGGCACATCAATCCAGGAGATGAACAACTCCCCAGTGGGATAAGGTTATTGTTGGCAAGTGGCACTTTATTACAGCTGCCAAAGTTGCAGTCTGAGGAGAACAAAGTGAGGTGGACGGTTTTCTGGGACGTGCGCCAGCCAGCAACAGTTTGTCTGCAATAAAAACAGCTTGCGCTTTGGCCAGTCGAAGCGAACTTGGTTCCCTGAGGTGGCCACACTTTGCCGTTGGAGCAATCGCCAGCACGAGTTCTACTGGAAATTCCAGCGGGATGCTAATTAGAGGAAACGGGAGGAGTACACTGGAAGACACAAGAGTGCTGACGTCTACAATCAGAGGAAGGACACTGATGGTATTTGTAGGAACATTCCCACACCACATATTCCACAGGTTTGATTCAGCCTGTCCCACTTACGCGACCTTGGCACGCAAATTACGCTACCTTGTGGTCGCTTGAGGCGTACGGGTACCGTATGACCGTGCGGGGCTGGTCCCACTTAGAAGCGCGGAGTTGTGCGGGGCTGGTCCCGACATCGCGCGGGGTTCCGAAAATCTGACAGGTCCGAAATCTTCGCATGAAGCGTCTTGATGGCGTATGCAGCGTCTTGACGTCGTGCACCTAGCGCGTGGTGTTGCGCAATGACATCATCGTCCAGCGTGGCGTTGCGTGATGACGTCACCGCCCAACGCCGTGCGACGCCCAAATTCAGTTGGCCTGCCTCCTACCCAGCTGATTGGTAAGTAGGATGCAAATAGCGTCACGCGCGAACTTAGCGTGTACTTACCGCAAACGCCGCTTCCGTTTGGTAATGCCAAACGCATGCAATCGCATGCAAGTGGGACAGGCCCTTAAGGGTCTGATCTTGGTCTTGTTGTCGTCTGGAGAAATCGATCACAAGACAGATAGTCTCACAAAGGGAATATCAATGGACGACTTGGTTGCAGACTGCTGTTAAAAGGAGTGGCAGGGGGATACCATTCTCTTCAGGGAAGCTCGAAAGATTGGGATACCCCTGTGAAGTGTCGACCCCGAGGTATAGGTCTGAATGGCAGGCTTGGCTTCCATTTTGATTCAATGATACTTTATTGTCACGTATACCAAGGTACAGTGAAATGTTTTCTTTTTGCGTCCAATCCAGCAGACTTCACCTAGAGGCAGTACACAAGGAGCTGCCACGTTTCTATCGCCACCGATAAAGTTTCAAAAGTTCATCGCACAGTCTTGTCTTCTCGCTGTGGCAAACCAAGCCTGTCACCGCATGTGGCCGCAGGCAGCTCGCCAGGTCCCTTCTAGATCTCGGCGGCTTCCAACCTGTTCCCTATTTGCCACTTCGCATTCCTGCCGGTTCCCCCAGGGCCGGATTTAGATGAAGAGAGGCCCTAGGCTATTCCACATGTGAGCCCCCTCCCAATCCCCAATGTAAGGCCCCTCCCAATCAGCCTATGCAGCCTATAGGTAAATCAGGCCCTGCTGAGGCCCCCCTAGATCTCGAGGTCCTAAGCTTAAGCTTGTGAAGCTTATAGGTAAATCCGGCCCTGGGTTCCCCCCACCCCCCACTGGGCCGCTCTTCATTCTCGGCACCCGCCCACAGGTTTGGTCTCGGCCTGAGGATCATTTGGCTCAGACGCCCCCTGCGCACCTTGACCTCTCCGCTAAGGAGGATAGATCATGTGTCTGGGACTCTCAGTTTTTTTTGTTATCTCAATTAAATCTCACCTCAGCTTCTTCTGCTCCAAGAGATATAACCTAAGCCCATCCAATCTTTCCTCACAGCCGTAAGTCTACAGCCCAGACATTGTCCTCAAAGGTTTCCTCCGCACCATCTCTAATGCTACCATGTCCTTCCTGTACTGGGACAACTAGTACTGTGAGCAGTATTTAGGAAATTTGAAGACAATGTGAGAAAAGGAGACGGGGCTGAACGTGTTCATTTTGATTTTATGTTTAAACGTATGAAACCAATATGGATAACTTGTATAGAAACAAAGACCTGCCAATGCTAGTTAATACACAAAAGGCCATGGAGTGACTCAGCAGGTCAGGCAGCATCTTTGGAGAACATGGAATGGGTGACGTTTTAGGTCAAGACCCATGGGCCCTGACTGGCTGAGTTTAGTTTCGGGATACAGCCGGAAACAGGCCCTTCGGCCCACCGAGTCCGGGCCGAACAGCGATCCCCATATGCTATCCTACACACCAGGGAAGATTTACAATCTTTTACCAAAGCTAATTAATCTATAAACCTGTACATCTTTAGAATGTGGGATGAAACCAGAGGATGTGGAGAAAACTCACACAGTCACGGGGAGAGTGTACAAAACTCTGTACAGGCAGCACCCTTAGTAAGGATCGAACCTGGGTCCCTGGCGCACTATGGCAGCAACACTACCGCTGTGCCACCTTGCCGTCCCAGCAGAGCTATTCCAGCACTTTGTGTCTTTTTCTGGATAACTTTTTTTTGAAACTATAAAGTGCGATAAAACATTTTGAAAAATGTGCAGCAACGCACAGCAAATATAGACTAGTTCCCAATTAGTTATGTGCCATCACTAACTAAGTAAACCTCTTAACATTGCATATCATTTGCTAAGATTCTGTGGCGATAAGCCCACTCAGGGCCGATCCCATTGGAAGTGTTGCCTGCACTTTGTCTCTCCACTCTCACGCTCTCGCTCACTTAATCTCCTCAGCAAAGTCTCTGCGTCACGTGACAGCAACAAAATATGAAAATACACCCAGCAGGAAATGCCACTGAAGGACGGTAATTACGTGGAAGTGGCTTTCAAGGCTGCAAAACATCATGCGGTCCAGCTGTCATTTGCCGACCACTGAGATTTGCTTTGCCTGGCGAATTGTGAGATTTCTGTGAATCTTCCATCCCAAATGCGATATGTTTACTCAACCAAGGTGGGATCTCCGCGATCCGATGCACTTCAAAGAAAAGATTTAAACTGGCTGCCGGTAGAAATAGTGAATAATCAACAAAACTATGACCGTGTTGAAATCATTTCCTGTACTTTGTGTCCGGCACTTATAAATAGAACTAATTTTGTATGAGCATTGAGTTGGTTCCCAGGTGACCTGGCATGGATGCCTGCAAGACATCTGTACAGTCTAATTTGATGACCAAACTTTGATTGGGTCATTAATTTAATCAAAACTAAAGGGTAGCTATAACATAGCCCATTCTTCCCTCCTAATACCTGTTAGGAAATCACAATCAATTTGAGGGCAATTTTCCCTAGCTGTGCATGCCACCAGTGAGGCTCCATGTAAAAAATGCAAAATCCTCAAATTAATCGAACCACTTTAGAACGTTAGATCAATTGTTGCTGCCATGACAACGCCAGAGCCCCGGGTTCGATCCTGACTACAGGTGCTGTCTTTATGGAGTTTACACGTTCTCCCCGTGACCTGCGTGGCTTTTCTCCAGGAGCTGTTTCCTCGCACACTCCAAAGGCTTGTGGGTTAATGACTTGGTAAAATTTGAAAAAAATCCCCCATATGTATGTGGGATAGCATTAGTGTGCGGGGATCACTGGTCGGCACAGACGTGGTGGGCCGAAGGGCCTGTTTCCGTGCTGTATGTCTAAATTAAACTAAAACTAAACATTGTATATGTAGTTCTTTACGTGGGGAGATTTTTCACGACTCACAAGTGGTGACCAAATGAAGCAAAGGCCGCAATCTTCATCAGAGCTGGTTTAATCGTCTTTCAGAATCAGATTCAGGCGATGACCTTGAGCTTGGAAGAGAGAGGGCTGGAAAATTACATGAGTAAAGCAGCATTTCAAGACACGCTAGAACATCCTTGGGGACTTGGGATGAGAATATCCACATTTATATATTTCCTCTTCTCGTGCTCATTTCCTGGATATTGAAGCCAGGAAGATGACCGAAAGACCAGTCGGTTGGTTGACTGGTTGCAACACCATGAGGTACCCTCCTCTTTTTCCCATGGCTTAAAAGAGTACGACTACACCTGCCTTTGACAGGCTTCATCTCCATCACACAAACCTACCCCCTCTTCCGTTGAAGATAGACTAAAAAAACTGGAGTATCCCAGCGGGTCAGGCAGCATTTCGGGAGAAACGGAACAGGTGACGTTTCGGGTCGAGACGCTTCTTCAGTCTGCTTTGACTCCTCCCACATGCTCGACCACAGAAGCAGCCAATTTCCTTCAACTAACACTCTCCGCCACCTAATGGAGCTGGTCCTCATTCTCAACAATCTCTCCTTCAACTCCTCCCACTTAAGACCCACCAGGAAGGTCTTAAAGCCCTCAGTTTCTTCCTCAACTGCGGAACCAGCCAATTTCCCTCTCCTAACTCTCTCCTCAGCATAGCGCAGATGGTCATCACTCTCAACAGCTTCTCGTTCGACTCCTCCCACTTTAGAGCAAAATCTACTCCCTTTCATTGACCCCTCGGCAAGGCCACCAGCATAATCAATGGCGAGTTGCACCCTGGCCACTCCCTCGTCTCCCCTCTCCCATCAGGCGAGAGATATAGTAGTGTGCAAACGCAAAAATCCAGATTCAGGAACAATTTCTTCCCAGCTGTTTACAGGAAACTAAACCATCCTACCAACAACTAGAGAGCAGTCCTGAGCTACTAATTACATTGGACTATCTTTGATTGGACTTTACTGGACTTTATCTTGCACTAATGGTTATTCACATTATTCCCTTTATCATGTATCTGTACACTGTGGATGGGCTCAACTGTAATCATGTATTGTCTTTTCCCAGACCGGTTAACACGTAACAAGAGCTTTTTAATGTATCTCGGTACACGTGACAATAAACTAAACTCATAAAACTCATAAACTCCTCCTTTGCTATGGAACAGGTTGCGGACTGCACAGAGAAAGACGATAAATAGTTATCTGTTTCTGAAGAAAATATAATTTCTGGTCATTAACTTCAAGTAACCCCTGCATTCTCTCTTTTTCCATCCCTCCCCCACCCAAGACGTACCAGCTTTAAAGTCATCTTATTGTGCTTCATTGTAAAACCCCTGTCCCACGGTACGAGTTCATTCCAAGAGTTCTCCCGAGTTTGCCCAGATTCGAACTCGGAGATTTACGGTAATGGCCACTCGTCGGTACTCGGGGCTCTCGTGGACATTTTTCAACATGTTGAAAAATCTTCACCCGTCTTCCAGGGCTTACCTGCCATTAGCGAGTCTTCCCGAGTACCTGCCATTAGCGTTGCGAGCCGCTAAGAGACGTCCCCGAGCTCCAACGTACCCGCTACGTTCATTCTCCGTGCTTACCCCGAGTTTGATTTTTTTAAAAACTCGGGAGAGCTCTTGGAATGAACTCGTACTGTGGGACAGGGCTTTTAGTCATTTACACTTAGCCTACAGCTATCAATGACCTGTTTCCTTTATCATCGTTACTTCTTTGCATATCTTTTAATCATTTGTTCCATATCTCTCTACATCTACCGTCTATGTCTCTTGTTTCCCTTTCCCCTGACTCTCAGTCTGAAGAAGGGTCTCGACCCGAAAGGTCACCCATGCCTTCTCTCCAGAGATGCTGCCTGTCCTGCTGAGTTACTCCAGCATTTTGTATCTATCATAGAATAAAGAGTTGGTAGGCACGAATAGTAATGACCACTGGTGTGTTAGCCTGAAACAATTTCATTTCTATTGAAATTAATTGTCACAGAGTGTAGTTGAAATGTTCAATGCTAGTAATCACCTGAGTGAGTTCAAAGTTAAATTGATGTGAACAAACTGAGGGTGGCACTGTGACCCAGCACACTGCCGGTCAGATTTTAGTTGGTCTGCTTCTTGCATTTTTCAAGTTGGCTACATTATTGAGAAGACACATATAACCATATAACAATTACAGCACGGAAACAGGCCTTCTCGGCCCTTCCAGTCCATGCCGACCATTTATTTTCCCCTAATCCCATCTACCTGCACTCAGACCATACCCCTCCATTCCCTTCCCGTCCATATACCCATCCACTTTACTTTTAAATGTTAAAATCGATCCTGCCTCCACCACTTCTGCAGGAAGATCATTCCACACAGCCACCACTCTCTGAGTAAAGAAGTTCCCCCTCATGTTACCCCAAAACTTATGTCCCTTAATTCTCATGTCATGCCCTCTTGTTTGAATCTTCCCTACCCTCAATGGGAAAAGCTTGTCCACGTCAACTCTATCTATCCCTTTCATCATTTTAAAGACCTCAATCAAGTCCCCCCTTAACCTTCTGCGCTCCAAAGAATAAAGACCTAACTTGTACAACCTGAATAAAGACCTAACTTGTTCAACCTGAAGCAACAAACAGGAGCAGGTTAGAAAATAGGACATAGAACATTTCAACATAAGAACAGGCCCTACGGCCTGCTATATCTGTACCAACCATGATGCCAATATAAATTATTCCCATCTGCCAACACATGCTCTATATCCCTCCAATCCCTGCATTTAATGTACCTTTTAAATCCCTTCTAAACATTGCTATTGTATCTGCTTCCACCAGTCAATAGGCAATATACAATAGACAATAGGTGCAGGCGTAGGCCATTCGGCCCTTCGAGCCAGCACCGCCATTCGATGTGATCATGGCTGATCATCCCCAATCAGTTCCCCGTTCTTTCATTTCTTCCCATATTCCCTGACTCTGCTATCTTTAAGAGCCCTATCAGATCTCCATTGGCTTTTGTGAAGGAAGGAACTGCGGATGCTAGTTTACACCGAAGATGGACACAAAATGCTGGAGTAACTCAATGGGCCAGGCAACGTCTCTGGAGAGCAGGAACAGGTGACGTTCCTTTTGCATTAGTCTGAAGAAGGGCTTTGACCTGAAAAGTCACCTTTTCTTTTTCTCCACAGATGGTGCCTGTCCCGCTGAGTTACACCAGCATTTTGTGTCTATCTTCAATTGACTCTAACCAATTTTGAGAGATGCACCATAAAACAGCATTGAGAACATCTTGTCTGCCATCACAGCTTGGTTTTGGCAACACAAGAAATGGCAGAGTTGTGGACACAGCCCAGGACATCACGCAAACAAGCCTCTCCGCATATGTACACTTCATGTTGCTTCAGGAAAGCAGCCAACAAGGACTACTCACATCCTGATCACTCCCTATATTACCCTCTCCTGTCGGGCAGAAGATATAAACGCTTAAAAGAACATTCCGTGTAGGAAGGAAATCCAGATGGTGGTTTAAACCAAAGATAGACACAAAGCTGGAGTAACTCAGCGGGACAGGCAGCATCGCTGGAGAGAAGGAATGGGTGATGTTTCGGGTCGAGACCCTTCTTCAGACTGGTTAGGGATCTCACCAGACTGAAGACAAATGTTCCAACAGATACAAGGTCAGGTTCTACCTTGTTGTGTCAGATTCTTGAATGGGCCTCTTATAAGCTGAGGACCGTTCCCGATCTGCCATTTTACCACTTGGCGACACAAACCCCTTTTCTTTTATTGGTGCTTACACTATAATTGTAACACAATGTCTGCATGGTACGATTGCATTCATGTCTTGATGCTTTACCTTAATAGTACGCAAAATAAAGTTATTCACTGTATCTCAGTACTCGTGACAATTATTAAGCGATTCCAATACCTCCTCTGGCAGCATCTTCCAGGCACCTAACACTCTGGGCAAAAACCCTGCTTTAACCTCCTATAGTATTTGACATTTCAAACCTGGACAAAAGAGATAGGTCAACTTCCCTATCTGTGCCCCACATAAGTTTATATCAGCGCCGTAGGTGGCAGCTATTTGTATACATTGTGTATGCAAGCAAAGAATCTCACTGTGCCTAGTCACATGTGAGAAGAAAGTATTCATATTCCTATACTTCTATCAGCCTTTTCCGGAGAAAAATGGTTGTTGGGTAAATCCTTTGTTCGATGGAAATCTTGCATTCCTCCTCAAGGCTGCCAGATCGAGAAAACGTAAAAGAAAAATTATTTGGAAACAAATTGTCGCTGTGTCTCTTTGCAGGATATGGCAAACACTCTGTAACGGCAACCTTTGTTCAATTGTTATCACTTGGACCCAGAACCAAAAGATTTTTATCCTCGCAGATAGACACAAAATGCTGGAGTGACTCAGCGGGCCAGGCAGCATCTCTGGAGAAAATGAATAGGTGACATTTTGGGTCGAAACCCTTCTTCAGATTGAGAGTCAGAGGAGAGGGAAACTAGTTGTATAAAAAGATGCAGAACAAATCAGAGCCGGCACCGATGACCAAAGAAAGGTGGAGCCCACAATGGTCCATTGTTGCCTGTGGAAGAGGTGATAGCGAAGGCGTGTATGGATGCAAATGGCGGAACTGGGAGGACTACTAGGGTGGGGAAGGGGCGGAGAGAGAGGGAATTTCAAGGGTTACTTGAAATGAGAGAAATCAATATTCATAGCGCTGGATTGTAACGTGCCCAAGCAAAATATGCGGTGCTGTTCCTCCAATTTGCACGTAGCCTCCTCTGACAGTGGAGGAGGCCCAGGACAGAAAGGGGAGTTAAATGTTTGGCAAACGGATTATAACCTCAATGGCTACATAACCCTAATCTCAACACCTTGTAATTCTTGTAACCTTTGCTGTGTTGTGGTAGGTGCTATCTTTATGGGCCTGTCCCACTTGTGCACCTTTTTCGGCGACTGCTAGCACCCGTCATAGGTCATGGCAGGTCACCAAAATTTTTCAACATGTTGAAAATCCAGCGGCGACCAGAATAAAGTTCGACTCTTTGGGCGACCACTCACGGCCATACGGGCTTCACCCCGTGACATGTCACATGGGTGTCGCCCGTATGGTCATGAGTAGTCTCCTCAGTCGCCCAAAGAGTCGTAGCGTCTTTCTGGTCGCCGCTGGATTTTCGCATAAGAAAAATCGCGTAGGTGGGACAGGCCCATTAGGTCATAAGGTCATAAAGTAAAGGAGGCAAAGGAGCAGAATTAGGCCACTCGGCCCATCAAGTCCACCATTCAATCATGGCTGATCTATCTCTCCCTCCTAACCCCATTCTGCTGCCTTCTCCCCATTACCCCTAACACCCGTACTAATCAAGAATCTACCTGTCTCTGCCTTAAAATTATCCACTGACCTGGCCTCCACCGCCATCTGTGGCAACGAATTCCACAGATTCACCACACTCTGACGAAAGATTAGATGAGATATTAAACTGAAACTTTGCCTTTATTTGCAAAAATAAATGTATTCGATTATTTACATCAATAATATTTACAAATCAAACAATGCCAACTCACCCACCACCATAATACAGAAATCACAAAATATTCTTAATACTAAATATTAAATAACTGTATTCCAATCCTGGTCTAGGATGAATTCAGCCCCCCTTGCAGTCCTGGAAATTCCCCAGGTTGCTCCTGGACACCGCGTGTTCCTTTTCAAGGGACTCCCTAGCACAGATATAACCCCGGAAAAGGGGCAGGCAGTTGGCTTGGCAGGAGCTCACTTCGGCCTATTTTCCATCAAGGGATAGGGGGAGAAAGCAGGAACGGAGTACTGATTTTGGATAATCGGCCATGGTCATATTGAATTTGGCCTGAAGGGCCAAATAGACAATAGACAATAGGTGCAGGAGTAGGCCATCTGCCTTTCGAGCCAGCACCGCCATTAACTATGATCATGGCTGATCATCCTCAATCAGTACCTCGTTCCTGACATCCCAATATCCCCTGACTCCGCTATCTTTAAGAGTTCTATCTATCTCTCTCTTGAAAACATTCAGATAATTGGCCTCCACCGCCCTCTGAGGCAGAGAATTCCACAGATTTACAACCCTCTGTGTGAAAAAGTGTTTCCTCATCTCCGTTCTAAATGGCTTACCCCTTATTCTTAAACTGTTGCCCCTGGTCCTGGAATCCCCCAACATCGGGAACATGTTTCCTGCGTCTACCATTAATAATCTTATATGTTTCAATAAGATCCCCTCTCAAATATGGGGAGAAGGCATGAACGGAGCACTGATTGGGGATAATCAGACAAGATCACATTGAATGGCGGTGCTGGCCCGGAGAGCTGAATGATCTACTCTTGCACCTATTGTCTGTTGTCTATTGTCACCATTCTAAATTCCAGAGTACACAAGCTCAGCCGCTCCATTCTATGAACATATGACATCCCGGGAATTAACCTCGTGAACATAGCACTCCCTCAGTAGCAAGAATATCCTTCGTCAAATTTGGAGACCAAAACTGCACACAATACGTCAGGTGTGGTCTCACTAGGGCCCAGTACAACTGCAGAAGGACCTCTTTGCTTGTTCCTGCACTTATTTTCTATGTTTCTATGTTTCTCAGCTTTGCGTTAGAGATACCACATAGTGCTCACTGAAAATCCATAGATCTACATAATGCCTGACACACAGTCTAGCAACAACATCAGGCAAGGGGTATAAAACTGTGAAAACGCACACATCCCAATTCGGGGATATGCTCATGTGCTGTTTTATGAGATGTTGATGGTAGCAAATTAGAGGCAAAATTCATCGAGGGCTATCATTAATTTGGTGAGAAATTCTGATGAAATACCTTGTGAAAATGGTGTCATTTATATGGAGGCTATTCATTTTTTTAAAGTCCGTTGGTGATTAGTTAACGTGATGCCATTAAATGGAAGCATTGTGTGAATTTATAGCCAATGTTATGGGCAAAAGGGACATGTTTAGTGATTCCATAGACTTGGTTTTGTGGAGGATTTATGAACCTTTTTAATTGCTTCAGTTTACGGAAAGCATTGTAGACATCTGGTGGTGACATATGGACGTATTTACTGCTGAGCTATATTTGATGGGACGTGCATGCATTTTATGCCAAAGAATGGTCCTGGCCCACTGTACATTTTGTTTGCCAGCTCTTTCTGTTGCCTCACTATATTTTCATGCAAGTTCCTCTTTTAAGCCTACTGCCAAAGATTAATTATGAATCTGTAGCTGTGTTCTGAGCAGCACAGTGGCGCAGCGGTATAGTTGCTGCCTTACAGCGCTTGCAGCGCCAGAGACCAGGGTTCCATCCCGACTATGGGCGCTGTCTGTACGGAGTTTGTACATTCTCCCCGTGACCAGCGTGGGTTTTCTCCAAGATCTTCGGTTTTCTCCCACACACCTAAGACGTACTTGTTTGTAGGTGAATTGGCTTGGTATAAGGGTAAATTGACCCTAGTGTATAGGATAATGTTATTGTGCAGGGATCGTTGGTCAGTGTGGACTCGGTGGGCCTGTTTCCATGCTGTAACTTTAAACTAAACTAAACACCATGCTTTTCTGATGACAAAATATATTGTTATAAAGGACAGAAGCAGCGCAGCTAAACTGAGCCCATGATCACGTTACCACTATATTTAAGTTGCGCATCGAGCTGAAAAGTCCAGAGGTTCCATTTCCATTTGCTTCATGAGTTATACCCAGATGTTTCTATTTCCTTATGACATAGACACAATGGGTGAGTGAGTGCCCATTAAACTTGCGGAATTCAATGTTCGTACATAGAAACATAGAAACATAGACAAATAGGTGCAGGAGTAGGCCATTCGGCCCTTCGAACCTGCACCGCCATTCAATGTGATCATGGCTGATCATCCAACTCAGTATCCCGTACCTGCTTTCTCTCCATACCCCCGATCCCTTTAGCCACAAGTGCCATATCTAACGCCCTCTTAAATATAGCCAATGAACTGGCCTCAACTACCTTCTGTGGCAGAGAATTCCAGAGACTCACCACTCTCTGTGTAAAGAATGTTTTCCTCATCTCGGTCCTAAAGGAATTCTCCCTTATCCTTAGACTGTGACCCCTTGTTCTGGACTCCCCCAACATCGGGAACAATCTTCCAGCACTAGCTTGTCCAACCCCTTAAGAATTTTGTAAGTTTCTATAAGATCCCCCCTCAATCTTCTAAATTCCAGCGAGTACAAGCCGAGTCTATCCAATCTTTCCTCATATGAAAGTCCTGACATCCCAGGAATCAGTCTGGTGAATCTTCTCTGTACCCCCTCTATGGCAAGGATATCTTTCCTCAGATTTGGAGACCAAAACTGTACGCAATACTCCAGGTGTGGCCTCACCAAAACCCTGTACAACTGCAGTAGAACCTCCCTGCTCCTATACTCAAATCCTTTCGCTATGAATGCTAACATACCATTTGCTTTCTTCACTGCCTGCTGCACCTGCATGCCTACTTTCAATGACTGGTGTACCATGACACCCAGGTCTCGTTGCATCTCCCCTTTTCCTAATCTGCCACCATTCAGATAATAGTCTACCCTCATGTTTTTGCCACCAAAGTGGATAACCTCACATTTATCCACATGATACTGCATCTGCCATGAATCTGCCCATTCACTCAGCCTATCCAAATCACCCTGCAGCCTCCAAGCATCCTCCTCACACCTAACTATACCCCCCAGCTTGGTGTCATCTGCAAACTTGGGGATGTTGCATTGAATTCCCTCGTCCAAATCATTAATATATATTGTAAATAGCTAGGGTCCCAGCACTGAGCCTTGCGGTACCCCACTAGTCACTGCCTGCCATACTGAAAATGACCCGTTTACTCCTACTCTTTGCCTCCTGTCTGCTAGCCAGTTCTCTATCCACATCAATACTGAACCCCCAATACCGTGTGTTTTAAGTTTGTATGCTAATCTCTTATGCGGGACCTTGTCGAAAGACTTCTGAAAGTCTAGATATAACACATCCACTGGTTCTCCCTTATCCACTCTACTAGTTACATCCTCGAAAAATTCTATCAGATTTGTCAGACATGATTTACCTTTCATAAATCCATGCTGACTTTGTCCAATGATTTCACCACTTTCCAAATGCGCTGCTATCCCATCTTTAATAACTGACTCTAGCAGTTTCCCCACTACCGATGTTAGACTAACTGGTCTGTAATTCCCCGCTTTCTCTCTCCCTCCTTTTTTAAAAAGTGGGGTTACATTAGCTATCCTCCAATCCTCAGGAACTACTCCAGAATCTAAGGAATTTTGAAAAATTATCACTAATGCATCCACTATTTCTGTGGCTACCTCCTTGAGTACTCTGGGATGCAGACTATCTGGCCCTTTGGGTACCATTGGGTTGTAAGCTAACTTTGCAGAATATAAGGTGCTGTTCTTCCAGTTTTTTTGCTCCCTCACAGAGGGTGGTGGGTATATGGAACGAGCTGCAATAGGAGGTAGTTGAGGCACATTTAAAAGACATTTTGGCAACTACATGGATAAGACAGGTTTGGAGGGATATGGGCCAAAGGCAGGCAGGTGGAACTAGTGCAGATGGGGCATCGGTTGGCAAGTTGGGCCGAAGGGCCTGTTTTCGTGCTGTATTAATTTATGATTCTAAGATGTGGGTCCATGTTTCCTAGGGTGTGGCAATGAATCTTTATGTTGGAGGGTCAGGTTGATGGAGCCCTTGGTCTTGCAGATAGAACATAGAACATAGAACATAGAACATAGAACATAGAACATTCAACATGGAACAATAAAACACAATAACAGGCAATTCAGCCCACAATGTCCATGCTGAACAATGCTAAGATCAATTCTTACCTATAATCCATATTCCTCTATTCCCTGCATAACCGTGTACCTATCCAAAAGTGAAATGCTGATGCTGCATCCCATTCAGAAATGTAACACTCCGTGGTGTAAAAATGAAACACGCATTTCTCTATTTGCATGGATATTTCATTTCAAATTGCTGCATGATATCTTATGGTGGTGAGAATGTGGAATTTGCATTAACATGGAGTGGTTGAGGCAAAGAACATTGGATTTAAGGAGAGGTTAGGTATGGTTGACGATGAAAGGAAGACAAGAATGTATTAATATGTTTTGATAATGTAAGGGATGAAAAGGGTTACATGGAGTACAAAATGGACCAGTTTTGCAAATTTCCGCTATCCTAAAATTATAGCTGCGGTTTAGCAAAAATGTGCACCTCCAGCAATCCATGAACTTCCTGACTTTGAACAAAATCTGACCGCAAGGCATTAGCACATGCTATTTCTAAAAACTAAGAGGGCTGCTAACATGGTGGCGCAGTCATAGAGTCGGTGCCTTACAGCGCCAGAGATCCGAGTTCGATCCCAACTGCACGTTGTGTTTGCAAGGAGTTTGCACGTTATCCCTGTGACCACGTGCGTTTTCTCCGAATGCCCCAGTTTCCTCCCACACTCCAAGGACGTACAGGTTTGTAGGTTAATTGTAAACTATGTAAACTGTCCCAAGTGTGAAGGATAGTGCTAGTGCTGGTTGGCGCGGACGCGGGCGCGGTGGGCCGAAAGGCATGTTGCCGCCATGTATCCCTAAAGTCTAACTACAGTGCATCCATTTCTCCGTATCAATCCTGCCCAATGAGTTAGTATCACTTCTTGATCCCACCTTTACAGCTAAGCATTCCTTCAGTCTGTACATATGCTCACTCTTTTCCATCCCAACTCAAGTGTTATTTATGTTTATATCCATCTGCCACCCTTCAGTCCACCTGCTCAAGTGACTGGGACCAGGTTGATGCTGATCATGCAGACTTCCAGCACAGGTGGTGGGCCTTTCCGACCATTCCTCCTGTGCCAGAATGTTTTCTGTGTGTCAGCGAGATTGTATGGTGATTATATTGCAAGGATTAAAGTGATGAGTCTGGCTTTTGAAAGATTCTACTTTTCAGAGGTTGCCTGATGTACATTTGGTAAACTGATGGGCAAGCTCCTTTCTTGGCCAATGTATTACGAGAAGCACCTTGGTCTGGTTCACGTGTCCATGGTCACATTCCATTGCCCCTTGGATGCACTTGATTTCCCACTGGTTGAGAAGATGGCTGCTGTTTTTAAAAATGTTTAAAAAAATGTTTTAATGATATAGCGCGGAAACAGGCCCTTTAGCCCGCCGAGTCCACAAGGACCAGTGTTCCCCGCACATCAAAACGTAGTCTACACACACTAGGGGCAATTTTTTTACATTTACACCAAGCCAATTTTTTTACATTTAACGTATAAACCTGTGCATCTTTGGAATTTGGTAGGAAACCGGAGATCCCGGAGAAAACCCACGCAGGTCACGGGGAGAACAGACAAACTCCATAGAGACAGAACCCATAGTCATGATTAAACCCGGGTCCCTGGCACTGTAAGGCAGCAGCTCTACCCCTTTACCACCATACGCCTGTTCCATTGCACTTCTTAGTATCTTGTACCCACAACATTCTTGAAGTGCCGATGTTTTTTCTGGGAAATCGTAATTCCTTCACCATGTCCCAGAGATTTGCTGTGTCATTCTTCCAGAAAATTGCATTAATTCAGATAAAGTGCATTCAACTTTGTCTTGGTTTAACCATTTCCCCTTCTCTGACTTCAGTTGGAGCATTATGCTAATGCTTCTATGCTCTGTCCCTTCTTGAAACACTGGTTATCATTTCCCATGTTGCTACCTTGCACCATCTCCCTGTACTAGGGAGATCCCCCTCTCCCTGTCTTATCGTTCACACAGATTGCAACATCTTATACGTGTTGAACAAATGCAGAGAAGGATGTTGTTGTGTATTTTCCTTCAATGCTGAACACCTATTGCCTCCATAGATGCTGCTTGACCCACTGTGTGAAGGTTAGTTTAGAGATACAGTGCAGAAACAGGCCCTTCAGCCCACCGTGTCCGCACACACCCCCGCACAATAACACTACTCTACCAGGGACAATTTTACATTTTATTCCGAGCCAATTAACCTACAAACCTGTACGTCTTTAGAGTGTGGGGAGAACCCGGAGCACCCGGAGAAAGCCCACGTGGTCACGGGGAGCACGTACAAACTCTGTACAGACAAACATCTGTAGCCAGGATCGAACCCGTGTCTCTGGCACTGTAGGGCAGTAGCTCTACCGCTGCGCCACCGTGTCGTATTTTTCCAGCATTCTGGGGTGTGTTCCAGATTCCAGCAAATGCAGTCCCTTTTGTCCTCGTCTCCTCAAATCCAGCTCCAAACCCTCCTGAAAAAGTAATCCAGGTAATATATTCATTCCCCGATGTATCAAAGTGTCTGAATTTCAGAGTCCAGCTCATCAATTTGGAGCTGGGATTCCTGAAGATACAGACACTGACCGCTGTTAAAGTTGTACTTCCATCAAATCCCACCTTCACAACCAGAGCTGAACAAAATATGCACTTAGACATACAATCTCTATCCTAGAATATTTATTGAATGTAATCAATTAATTTAATTTTATCACAATCACTCTTTTCTCACTAGTTGAACTCTACATTCAGTGGGCAATGTACTCCCGCAACATACTGTGCATTCAGCTAGTCCCACAGATTTTAATTCTCAGGCGACAGAATAAGGCAGCTGACTTAATTAATCACTTCTAACTTGTTACCCAATTTCCTGAGCTACTGTAAGCTAAGAGTATAGAAAGGAGCTGCAGATGCTGGTTTAAACCGAAGATAAACACTAAAAGCTGGAGTAACTCAGACTGAAGAAGGTTCTCGACCCGAAAGGTCACCCATTCCTTCTCTCCATAGATGCTGCCTGTCCCACTGAGTTACACAGATTTTTGTGTCTATCTAGAAGCTAAGAGTGGTCTGAGCGGGCTGTTTTGTTCATGGGATCGGGGATGAAATGTTTGTTGGGGATCACCCCGTACACTATCACTATCCTACACGAGGAACAATTTACAATCATTACTGAACCCAATTAAGCTACAAACCTTCGTCTTTGAAGTGTGGGCGGAAACTAGAGCAGCTGGAGGAAACCCACGCGGTCACGGGGGGGAACGGACAAATTTTATACAGACAGCACCTGTAGTCAGGATCGAACCCGGGTGTCTGGCGCTTTGAAGACACGATTGTTTATGTGTTGAGTTGTCTCCATTCAATAGTTGAACTTGTTTATCAGAGATATCGCTGATTTGGAATTAAGTTTGTGAACAAATATTTCATGCCTGAACCTTTATTATTGGGACTGTGTAAGCAGATGACTGTGGTCTCAATTGTGGCACGAGAATCTTTGCTACCCTGTCACATGATATAATCTCATGTTAGGAGCTTTAGGAAAATAATGATTTTTTTTTCCAAGATCTTATTCATGGGGAAAGCATTCTCGACCGTGGCACACACTTTGATTGTTTGAAAGATACAGCGTGGAAACAGCCCCTTCGGCCCACTGAGTCCATGCTTTCCATTGGTCACCTGTTAATACTATTTCTATGTTTTTCCACTTTCACATTCTCCCCCTGCATATAAGGACAATTTATAGAGGCCAACAAATATGGTTTGGTTTATTATTGTCATGTGCACCAAGGTACAGTGAAACGTTTATGTTTGCATGCTCTCCAGTCAAAAAAAATGTTACATGTGATTACAATCAGGTCATCCACAATGCACAGAACTATGATAGAGGGTACAACATTAAGAACAAGGTAAAAAATTGAAGTCCGATTAAAGTCTGATTAAAAATTGTTCACAGGTCTCCAATGAGGTAGATGGGGGAGGGGGTCAGGACTGCAATCCAGCTGATGAGAGGACAGTTCAGTTGCATGCTAACAGCTGGGAAGAGCTTTGCATGCTAACAGCTTTTCATTTCACTGCACATCCCGTATGTGTATGTGACGAATAAACTTGACTTGACTTGAGAAACTGTTCGAAAATCTGAATGTATGCGTTTTCAAACTTCTGTACCTCTTGCCTGAGGAGGATGCTATGAGAATGCAAGGTGACTTGGACAGTTGGGGGAGTGGGCAGATGCATGGCATATGCAGTTTAATATGGATAAATGTGAGGTTATCCACTTTGGTAGCAAAAACAGGAAGGAAGATTATTATCTAAATGGTGACAAGTTGGGAATAGGGGAAGTACAATGGGATCTGGGGGTCCTTGTGCATCAGTCAATGAAAGTAAGCATGCAGGTACAGCAGGTGGTGAAGAAAGCAAATGGCATGTTAGCCTTCATAACAACAGGAGTTGAGTATAGGAGCAAAGAGGTCCTTGTACAGTTTTACAGGATCCTAGTGAGACCACACCTGGAGTATTGTGTGCAGTTTTGGTCTCCAAATTTGAGGAAGGATATTCTTGCTATTGAGGGAGTGCAGTGTAAGTTCAAATGGTTAATTCCCGGGATGGCGGGACTGTCATATGCTGAGAGAATGGAGTGGCTGGGCTTGTAGTCTCTGGAATTTAGAAGGATGGGAGGGGATCTTATTGAAACATATAAGATTATTAAGGGTTTGGACATGCTAGAGGCAGGAAACATGTTCCCGATGTTGGGGGAGTCCAGAACCAGGGTCCACAGTTTAAAAATAAGGGGTAAGCCATTTAGAACGGAGATGAGGAAACACTTTTTCACACACAGAGAGTTGAGAGTCTGTGGATTTATCTACCTCGGGGGCGGTGGAGGCAGGTTCTCTGGATGCTTTCAAGAGAGAGCTAAGTAGGGCTCTTGAAGATGGCGGAGTCAGGGGATATGGAGAGAAGGCAGGAAGGTGGTACTGATTATGGATGATCAGCCATGATCACATTGCATGGCGGTGCTGGCTTGAAGGGCCGAATGGCCTACTCCTGCACCTATTGTCTAAAAGCAACCAAAGGACATCCTGAGGCATTAAAATGTAACATCCATGATTTTTTTTTCAACTGCTTCTTATCACATTTAATCCTGTTTTTATTCTTTCCTTCACTTTATTCCTCTTTCTCCATTTGTTTTGACATTGAATCCACACACTAATTTAAATCTCCTTTTCAGCTCTTGAGCTGATAATGTAACAGTACATCAAACTGATTTAGCTGAGATAAAGATTGAGAATTAAAGGACGCTCCTTTAGGAAGAAGGTGAGGAGGAATTTCTTTAGTCAGAGGAATCTGTGGAATTCATTGCCACAGGAAGTTGTGGAGGCCATCAATGGATATTTCTAAGGCAGAGATTGATAGATTCTTAATTAGTACGGGTGCGAGGCGTTGTGGGGAGAAGGTGGGAGAAGGGGGTTAGGAGGGAGAGATAGATCAGTCAGGATTTAATAAGATGGAGTAGACTTGATTGGTCCAATGGCCTAATTCTGCTCCTATCGCTTATGAAAGCATCATTACTAGGCCTGCTGAGTTATTTCTAGCTTGTTGGTCAAACAACTTGTCACAAAAAAATGTGATTCTGAATCGTAAAAGACTAGTCCAATGGCACTCTCCATTTGGATTCCCATTGGGCAGATATGGTCCTGTTATGTAAACACTTGCATTCTGCAAAGATTAGGTCTAATTAAAATGTTTGGTTCAATTATACACGGGAGGTTTGCTTCCTTCACTCATATTAAGCCATTGCAATGCTTGGAATGAAAATTCACCTGTGTTTAAATTCCCTTGAAATTTACAATGTACCATGCATGATTTGGAGTTGACTAAAGTCGTAAATCAGGCAAAGCAGTGAGCTTCCTCCAAATCCCAAAACTCAAAAAAGGCAGGAGAAACATTTATCTGATAATTTACATTGCTGTTGAACAAACTTAAAAAACACAATCAAATTTGTGAGGCATGACCTCCAACACACAAACCATGCGGACTATCCCTTGATTTTTCCTGAACAGAGCCCCAATCTCTCTCTTTATCCAGGGTTCCTTGCTCCTTCTTGCCGCTCCCTTCACTCCAACAGGGACTTGCAAACCCTGAACTCTCACAGTGACCCTTTTAAAAGCATCCTACAAATATCTTACCCCAATCAACTTTTGCAAGTTTAGTTTAGTTTGGGGATACAGTGCGGAAACAGGTCCCTCGGCACACCGGGTCCGCGCCGACCAGCGATGCCTACACACTCGGACAATTTACAATCACGCCAAGCGATTAACCGACAGTCCTGTACATCTTTGGAGTGTGGGAGTTAAACTGGAGATAACCAAAAGAGGTCACAGGGAGAACGTACAAACTCCGTACAGACAAGTACCCTTAGTCTGTAGTTCCAAATCTGAGGAAAGATATCCTTGCCATAGAGGGGGTACAGAGAAGATTCACCAGACTGATTCCTGGGATGTCAGGACTTTCATATGAGGAAAGATTGGATAGACTCGGCTTGTACTCGCTGGAATTTAGAAGATTGAGGGGGGATCTTATAGAAACTTACAAAATTCTTAAGGGGTTGGACAAGCTAGTGCTGGAAGATTGTTCCCGATGTTGGGGGAGTCCAGAACAAGGGGTCACAGTCTAAGGATAAGGGGGAATTCCTTTAGGACCGAAATGAGGAAAACATTCTTTACACAGAGAGTGGTGAGTCTCTGGAATTCTCTGCCACAGAAGGTAGTTGAGGCCAGTTCATTGGCTATATTTAAGAGGGCGTTAGATGTGGCACTTGTGGCTAAAGGGATCAGGGGGTATAGAGAGAAGGCAGGTACGGGATACTGAGTTGGATGATCAGCCATGATCACATTGAATGGCGGTGCAGGCTCAAAGGGCCGAATGGCCTACTCCTGCACCTATTTTCTATGTTTCTATGTTTCTATGTAGTCAGCATTGAACCTGGGTCTCCGGCGCTGTAAGGCAGCAACTCTACTGCTAGGCTACCATGCCATTCCAAGTTCTTGTCTAATGCCATCAAAGTTACCCTTGCCCCAACTTATAACTTAAACATCAGGACGAACCTTGTCCTTATCTATAATGATTTTAAAGTTAATAGAGGCTCACCAACAATTAGCTGCAATCGGGGTTAAGGGTGTGGGAATGGTGGAAGGATGCCTTTTAATGCCCCTGTCCCACTTAGGAAACCTGAACGGAAACCTCTGGAGACTTTGCGCCCCACCCAAGGTTCACGTGCGGTTCCCAGAGGTTCCCGGAGGTTTTTGTCAGTCTCCCTAATGGTCGAAAGTGGTTTCCGTTTAAAAAATCGGTAATTTTTTAGTTGAAGCCGGTTGCGATGCTTGTTGAAGGTGGTTGCCGGAGTACAAAAACCGCATGGAAACCTTGGGTGGGGCGCAAAGTCTCCAGAGGTTTCCGTTCAGGTTTCCTAAGTGGGACAGGGGCATTACTCTTCATGAAAATGGCTTCTATGAGCAAATTATGTCTAAATAATTATAGATAAGGACAAGGCTGGTTCTCAAGTTTAAGTTACAAATTGGGACCTCCGGAAATAATGTCCAAAATATATGCAGATGGGTCCAATTTCCAGCCTGAAATATTCTAACTGCCAAAAGTATTTTAAAGCCCTGACACAATCCACACTTAGAATTGTTAATTAGCTGGGTGCGAGGTTGATTACCAGCCATTCACAATTAGTATGTTAAAAGGGCTGCTGCTCTATTGCCCGGTAATTATTCCTCGGTATCTGTTGCAGGTTTAACGGGCAATCAGGGTGGCACATTTGGAAAGGCTTGTCGAGCTGCTGCCTCACAGCACCAGAGACCTGGGTTCAATCCTGACCTCGGGTGACCTCCATGTGGAGTTTGCATGTTCTCTCTGTGACCATGTGAATTTACTCCAAGTCCACTTGTTTCGATTCACGTCCAAAAGACGTGGGGGGTCGGTGGGCTAATTGGCTGTCGTAAATTTCCCTTTGTGTGTGGGGAGTGGTAGACCAGCGATTGATCACCCTGTCTGTACATTAGTTCTACCCTACACACTAGGGACAATTTACAGAAGCCAATTAACCTAAAAGCCTACACGGCACTGGAATGTGGGAGGAAACCCACATGGTCACAGGGAGAACGTGCAAACTCCGTACAGACAGCACCCGTAGTCAGGATCGAACCCGGGTCTTGAGTGCTGTTAGGCAGTGACTCTACCGCTCCGCTGCTCCACTGCCTTACCTATGCCATTTCCTCGGGGATACTATGTAAGAATATTCATAATTATAATGCATTTTATTTATGGGCGCCTTTCAGAGCACTCAAGGCCACCTTACAGATTAAAACAAGCAAATTACAAATATATAAATAAAATGAAACAAAAACAACATATAGAGAGTGCATCGGCAGCTAAAGGGGCTGTCCCACTGTACGAGCTAATTCAAGAGTTCTCCCGAGTTTCCCCTGATTCGATCTCGGAGAATTACGGTAATAACCGCTCGTAGGTACTCGGGGCTCTCGTGGACATTTTTCAACATGTTGAAAAATCTTCATGAGTCTTCACGAGCTTACCGCGTTTCCCGAGTACCTGCCGTTAGCGTTATGAGCCGCTACGAGACGTCTCGAGCTCCGACGTACCCGCTACGTACATTCTACGTGCTTATCACCAGTTTGATTTTTTTTTTAAACTCGGGAGAGGTCTTGAATTACCTCTTACCGTGGGACAGGCCCTTAATCGCGCCAGCGTTCACTCTCACTTCTGGCAGCCATCTTAAAAGTAACAGGTCACTCAGAAACACATTTTAACATGGACATCCACCACAGTGACTCCTACACATTCCTCACTGTGACGGAAGGTGAAATAAAGTTCAAGGCCTTCCTTTACATCTCCTATGTTAAGTATGTCTCGCATATGCAAAATTGTGTAACAGTTTGTAAAAGTACACCATGTTCACGATGAATGAATATTTGAATTTAATAAAAATGTGATTCAGCGCATAAAAAAAAAAAAAATTTGCGTTGTTGAATTTCGAGGCTGTGAACTTGGGAAGACAATTGGAGGTTATGCAGAAGTATTTCTGTGCCTGAATGTTACCGGAACGATATTGTGAGTAACCAGGGAATGTGGCTGAATGAGGCAGTTCGAGTACTCGTGGCATACCTGGATATATCTCTGAGGGGAAACGTTGATAGTTATTGCAATTGGAATGGATCGATCAAAGGGATAGGTTCTTCCTGTTGCTAAACAAAAGTCTTTCGCAATGAAATACCATTTTCTGGGGATGGAGAAATATGCATGTTTATGAAAAGGTAGTTCTGACAAAGGGAACAGAGTATGTACTCCAGTCAGACTGGTTAAGGAACGAGTGGGTTTGGCTTGCCACATGCATGAATGACACTACGTAACGCCTGTTATTGTTGTCGCCACAGTTCTCTTCATTAGTGTCAACGATCCCACAAGCCAAGCGATTGATGCTTATTCACACCAGTAGTATATGTTCCGAATGATGTGCCGTTTTCTTTTATATCCTTCATTCTCAAATGACTCATCAACCCTTCCAGATGCAGCTACTCATTAAGTGAAAATGAACTGCAATTAAATATTATCCAGAATGTGGTTAATTATTAAGCTTCGAGCAGTTCTCCAACATCCATATTATTAATGTGTTATGCTCCATATCCCAAGTTCGGTATCATGAGCAACAGAAAAGACTTCAAAGTGGGCACTAACAGGCTTAATTGAAAAGAGGCATGATTAGTGGAAGAACTAACAAAGGCATAACACGGGTTATTAATAATAAGAATATAACATTAACTTAACAACCCAAATATCATATCTCCAGTTTACATTGTGAACTAAAGGAATACCACATTAAAAATCTTTAAGTATCACTGTAGTTTAGTTTAGTGTAGAGATACAGTGCAGAAACAGCCCCTTCGGCCCACCGAGTCTGCGCCGACCAGCGATCGCCACACACTAGCACTATCCTACACGCCAAGGAAAATGTACAATTTTACCAAAGCCAATTAACCTACAAACCTGTATATCTTTGGAGTGTGGGAGGAAACTGGAGCTCCCAGAAAAAACTCACATGGGATAACGTACAAACTCTGTACAGAACAGTACCCGTGGTCAGGATCGAACCAGGGTCCCTGACGCTCTAAGGCAGCAGCTCTACCACTGGGCCACCGTATCGCCCCATTTCTAAAGAGATCTTTATATCTATATTATCAATGTTATTTGGGGGTCACTTGCATCGCATATTCGAACATTCATTTGTAACATTACAATATGAACTGCTGATCCATCCACTGGAAATTATTCACGCAAATCTAAGTTCTCAACCAGCAACTTAGTTAAACATCCCAACTACTCCACATAAGCTTTACAATATATAAGATCTGAACAATGAGCAATGAATGCAGAGATATTAGAACATTACAGATAGAACACAATACGTAAGGACCTGTCCCACTAATGCGACTTCTCAGTGACTGTCTTCGACCTTCAAGATCGAGGGCACTCGCCTGAAAAACCTCGAGCTGGATCGACTCAGCGATGACACTGCGAGCCGGATCGAACGACCACACACACACACACACACACACACACACACACACACACACACACACACACACACACACACACACACACACACACACACACACACACACACACACGCACACACACGCACACACACGCACACAGGTCACAAAGGCGGGGGCCTGGGAAAGCGGGGGAGCACTGTCTGAAATTCACACCCGCGATGAACAGGAAGGTAAAAGACAGCTGGCACATAACGGTAAGTCATTTAGAGAGCACGGAGAGGAACGGGGGGAGAGAAGGGGAGAGAAGGGGAAAGAAGGGGGACAGAAGGGGGAGAAGGAGTGGAGACACTTTAACGAAGCCAGACAACTTTTAATAAAGTTTAGCGGGCATTTAACATTACCGGTCGGTTTACTTACCTTTTTTTTCTCAACGAGCTTTACTTTCGACCACCCTCGATTTCCTTCGACTACTCCCGATTACATACAAATAACATGCCGACTGACTACAACCTACCTCAACTAAACCTACAAGTAAAAAAAATATAGATTTTTTCCATGGCGACATTTTTTTACTCGCGGGCATTTTTCAGCATGCTGAAAAATACGCCGCGACCTAGCTGAGGCCACGAGTATGCGGGGACGACTGTCGAGCTTGAGGGAGAGTTATAAAGACCTCCTCGGATCTCATGTCAACCATGATGCGAGTTTGAGTTGAGGGCAAACTCTTCTGAACTCGCGGATTAGGTCGCCGCAGTTGGACAGCCCTTTTACCCTATGTTCCCGATGTTGGGGAAGTCCAGGACAAGGGGTCACAGCTTAAGGATAAGGGGGAAATCCTTTAAGACCGAGATGAGAAAGACTTTTTTCACACAGAGAGTGGTGGGTCTCTGGAACCCTCTGCCACAGAGGGTAGTTGAGGCCAGTTCATTGGCTATATTTAAGAGTGAGTTAGATGTGGCCCTTGTGGCTAAGGGGATCAGAGGGTATGGAGAGAAGGCAGGTACGGGATACTGAGTTGGATGATCAGCCATGATCATATTGAATGGCGGTGCAGGCTCGAAGGGCCGAATGGCCTACTCCTGCCTAATTCCTATGTTTCTATGTTTCTATGTTTCTATTTATGCGCCTCATAATTTTACAAACTTCTATCAGGTCTCCCCTCAGCCTCCGACACTCCAGAGAAAATGTTCCAAGTTTGTCCAACTTCTCTTTATAGCTGATACTCTCTAATCCAGGCTGGTAAATCAACCCTGCACCCTCTCCTGAGCCTCCACCTACTTCCTGTAATGAGCGAGCAGAACGACACACAACATGTAAAATCATTGTAAACTTGGTGGCACTTGGGGCTTCATTCTTGCAATTGACCTTGGTTGCAACCCCTTCTCATTGTTCATAAAATGCCATCATAAAATTTGCCGATGACACCACGGTGGTAGGACTGATCAGTGATAATGACGAATCAGCCTACAGGAAGGAGGTCCAGCACCTGACTACCTGGTGTGCCAACAATAACCTCGTCCTCAACTCCCAGAAGACGAAGGAAATAATTGTTGACTTTCGGAAGAACAGAGGGGGCAAACACACCCCCATCCATATAAACGGGACTGAGGTGGAGCGGGTCTCCAACTACAAATTCCTCGGGGTACACATCTCGGAGGATCTGTCCTGGTCCCTCAACACCTCAAAGCTAATCAAAAAGGCACAGCAGCGCCTTTACTTTCTGAGGAGGCTCAAAAAAGCCCACCTGTCCCCCCAGATCCTGACGAACTTCTACCGCTGCACCATCGAAAGCATCCTGACCACCTGCTTTACGGTATGGTACAGCAGTTGCACCGTGGCAGACAGGAAGGCACTACAACGGGTGGTGAAAACCGCCCAGTACATCATCGGTGCCCCACTCCCTGCCTTGGATGCCCTCCACCGAAAACGGTGCCTGAAGCGGGCCGGGAAGATCATCAAGGACCCCTCACACCCTAACCATGGACTGTTTGCCCTCCTCCCATCAGGGAGGCGGTACAGGAGCCTCAGGTCCCGCACCAGTAGGACGAAGAACAGCTTCTTCAACTACACCATCCGACTGCTGAACTCGGAGCCCAGCTGATAGATTTGTCTGTACCCTGTATTTATTTATTTTCCATACTGCTACCACTGTATTTATTTTTCTATATCGCTATCACTAAGAACGACGCTAAACTGCATTTCGTTGTACCTATACTTGTATTTGTGCAATGATATTAAACTTGAATTGAATTGAATTGTTGCCTTGAAGACCTATGTGACTAGTGTTGTGGAGAACCTCTCCCTCTCCCTACCTCATCAAGTATATAGGTGCAACACATGCTCCGTCATGGCTTTGAGGAAGCTTCCGCTGACTTCCACCTTCGATGTGAGCATGGAAGTACCTTCCCTGGAGCACCTGCAGGCTGGTTTCAATCAATGCCAAAAGAATTAGGTGACGTTTTCGGGTTGAGACCCTCCTTCAAGAACCTTACTTTTGAAGAATTTCTTCTCCCCTCTCCGAAAAAGAAGAATGTCATCTAAACGTCACCTTTTCCTTTTCTCCAGAGATGCTGTCTGACCCGCTGAGTTACTCCAGCTTTTTGTGTCCATTTTTGGTTTAAACCAGCATCTGCAGTTCCTTCCTACACATTCTGTCTGCTCCACTGCAAAATCTCCTCAGGTTATACCTACTTTGAAGAGGTTCTCCTCCTCTCTCCGAAAGAAGGGTCTCGACCCGAAAGGTCACCTACCTATTCCTTTTTGTCCAGAGATGCTGCCTGACCCGCTGAGGTACTCCAGCACTTTGTGTCTATGTCAGGCTTCACTTGGTGCTGGCTGTTTATGAAATCAAAGTATTCTGCAGGTAAGAGGTAGCTTGATTGATTGCCTATGACAGATTACCAGGTTGAACCATGCCTTCTACGGGTCGAGCTGACGTGATAACCACGTTTCATCATTCCAGTGCAGACTTTGCATTGTGACGCAGGATCCTATTGCAAATACTTCAGTGTATCCCACCATAATCCTAAAGCTCATTTTCCAGTATAGCATTCCACGATCCCCTTCCAACTACTCCAGAATGGCACACCATTGGCACCTGAGCCATCCTACCTACAACTACAGAGCAGTCCTGAGCTACTATCTACCTCATTGGACACCCTCGGACTATCTTTGGTCAGACTTTACCTTGGACTAAACGTTATTCACAGTGTTCCGCTTATCATGCATCTGTGCACTGGATGGCTGGAATGTAATCATGTACTGCCTTTCTGCAGACTGGTTAGCACACACCAAAGGCTTTTCACTGTACCTCGGTACACGTGACAATAAACTCGGTGCACGTTACAATAAACTAAACTAAAACATGATTCCAGTGCACCTTCTCCAGTATGATGCACTCTGATCCCAAGGCACATTTTCTCATAGAAACATAGAAACATAGAAAATAGGTGCAGGAGTAGGCCATTCAGCCCTTTGAGCCTGCACCGCCATTCAATATGATCATGGCTGATCATCCAACTCAGTATCCCGTACCTCCATACCCCCTGATCCCCTTAGCCACAAGGGCCACATCTAACTCCTTTTTAAATATAGCCAATGAACTGGCCTCTGGTAGTTACCTTCTGTGGCAGAGAATTCCAGAGATTCACCACTCTCTCTGTGAAAAATGTTTTTCTCATCTCAGTCCTAAAAGACTTCCCCCTTATCCTTAAACTGTGACCCCTTGTTCTTGACTTTCCCAACATCAGGAACAATCTTCCTGCATCTAGCCTGTCCAACCCCTTAAGAATTTTGTAAGTTTCTATAAGACCCCCCCTCAATCTTCTACATTCTAACGAGTACAAGCCGAGTCTATCCAGTCTTTCTTCATAAGAAAATCTTGACATCCCAGGAATCAGTCTGGTGAACCTTCTCTGTACTCCCTCTATGGCAAGAATGTCTTTCTTCAGATTAGGAGATCAAAACTGTATGCAATACTCCAGGTGTGGTCTCACCAAGACCCTGTACAACTGCACTAGAACCTATACTCAAATCCTTTTGCAATGAATGCTATCATACCATTCGCTTTCTTCGCTGCCTGCTGCACCTGCATGCCTACTTTCAATGACTGGTGTACCATGACACCCAGGTCTCGTTGCATCTCCCCTTTTCCTAATCGGCCACCATTCAAATAATGGTCTACTTTCCTGTTTTTGCCACCAAAGTCGATAATTTCACATTTATCCACATTATACTGCATCCACCATGCATTTGCCCACTCACCCAACCTATCCAAGTCACCTTGCAGCCTCCCAGCATCCTCCTCACAGCTAACACTGCCCCCTGCTTCGTGTCATCCGCAAACTTGGAGATATTGCATTCAATTCCCTCGTCCAAATCATTAATATATATTGTAAATAGCTGGGGTCCCAGCATCAAGCCTTGCGGTACCCCACTAGTCACTGCCAGCCATTCTGAAAAGGACCCGTTTACTCCTACTCTTTGCTTCCTGTTTGACAGCGAGTTCTCTATCCACATTAATACTGAACCCCCAATACTGTGTGCTTTAGGTTTGCATGCTAATCTCTTATGTGGGACCTTGTCGAAAGCATTCTGAAAGTACAGATATAACACATTCACTGGTTCTCCCTTATCCACTCTACTAGTTACATCCTCGAAAAATTCTATAAGATTCGTCAGACATGATTTAGCTTTCATAAATCCATGCTGACTTTGTCCAATGATTTCACCACTTTCCAAACGTGCTGTTATTCCATCTTTAATAACTCACTCTAGCAGTTTCCCCACTACCGAAGTTAGACTAACTGGTCTGTAATTCCCCGTTTTCTCTCTGCCTCCCTTTTTAAAAAGTGAGGTTACATTAGCTACCTTCCAACCCTCAGGAACTACTCCAGAATCTAAAGAGTTTTGAAAAATTATCACTAATGCATCCACTATTTCTGGGGCTACTTCCTCATGTACTCTGGGATGCAGCCAATCTGGCCCTGGGGATTTACTTTAATCCATTCAATTTACCTAACACCACCTCCCGGCTAACCTGGATTTCACTCAGTTCCATCTCATTTGACCCCCGGTCCTCTGATATCTCCAGCAGATTATTTATGTCTTCCTTAGTGAAGACAGAACCAAAGTAGTTATTCAATTGGTCTGCCATGTCCTTGTTCCCCATGATCAATTCACCTGTTTCTGACTGCAAGGGACCTACATTTGTTTGAACTAATCTTTTTCTCTTCACATATCTATAAAAACCTTTGCAGTCAGTTTTTATGTTCCCTGCCAGTTTTCTTTCATAATCTATTTTCCCTTTCCTAATTAATCCCTTTGTCCTCCTCTGCTGGACTGAATTTCTCCCAATCCTCTGGTAGGCTGCTTTTTCTGGCTAATTTGTATGCTTCATCTTTTGTTTTGATACTATCCCCGATTTCCCTTGTTATCCACGGATGTACTACCTTCCTTGATTTATTATTTTGCCAAACTAGGATGAACAATTTTTGTAGTTCATCCATGCAGTCTTTAAATGCCTTCCATTGCCTATCCACCATCAACCCTTTAAGAATCAATTGCCAGTCTATCTTGGCCAATTCACGTCTCATACCCTCAAAGTTACCTTTCTTTAAGTTCAGAATCCTTGTTTCTGAACTAACAATGTCACTCTCCAACCTAATGAAGAACTCAACCATATTATGGTCACTCTTGCCCAAGGGGCCACGCACAACAAGACTGTTAACTAACCCTTCCTCATTACTCGATACCCAGTCTAGAATAGCCTGCTCTCTCGTTGGTTCCTCTACATGTTGCTTTAGAAAACTATCCTGCATACATTCCAAGAAATCCTCTTCCTCAGCACCCCTGCCAATTTGATTCACCCAATCTATATGTAGATTGAAGTCACTCATTATAATTGTTTTACCTTTGTTGCACGCATTTCTAATTTCCTGTTTTATACGATCCCCAACTTCACTACTACTGTTAGGTGGCCTGTACACAACTCCCACTAGCGTTTTCTGCCCCTTAGTGTTTCGCAGCGCTACCCAAATCGATTCCACATCCTCCAAGCTAATATCCTTCCTTTCTATTGCGTTAATCTCCTCTCTAACCAGCAACGCTACCCCACCTCCTTTTCCTTTCTGTCTACCCCTCCTGAATATTGAATATCCCTGGATGTTCAGCTCCCAGCCTTGGTCACCCTGGAGCCATGTCTCCGTGATCCCAACTTTATCATATTCATTAATAACTATCTGCACATTCAACTCATCCACCTTATTACGAATGCTCCTTGCATTGAGACATAAAGCCTTCGGGCTTGTTTTTACAACACTCTTAACCTTATACAATTATGTTGAAAAGTGGCCCTTTTTGTTTTTTGCCCTGGATTTGGCTGCCTGCCACTTTTACTTTTCACCTTGCTACCTATTGCTTCTACCTTCATTTTACACCCCTCTGTCTCTCTGCTCACACATTTAAGAAACCCACCACCTCTTATTCTCTGTCTATTATATTTTTCTTCTTTCTCCACTACATGTTGGGTCTGAGTGCTTCCCTTCTCTGCCTCCTGCATCACAAACTGTCTACTAGCTTTCTCTATTTGAGTCCCTCCCCCCAACCGTTCTAGTTTAAAGTCTTCCAAGTAGCCTTTGCAAATCTCCCCGCCAGGATATTGGTCCCCGTCGGGTTCAAGAGCAACCCTTCCTTTTTGTACAGGTCACACCTTCCCCAAAAGAGGTCCCAATGATCCAGAAACCCGAATCCCTGCCCTCTGCACCAGTCCTTCAGCCACGCATTTATCCTCCACCTCGCTCCATTCCTACTCTCATGTCGCGTGGCACAGGCAGTAATCCTGAGATTGTTACCTTTGCTGTCCTTCTCCTTAACTCTCCTCCTAACTCCCTAAATTCTCCTTTCAGGACCTCTTCTCTTTTTCTACCTATGTCATTGGTACCTATATGTACCGCAACCTCAGGCTCCTCTCCCTCCCCTTGGACGCAGGGAGAGGAGCCTGAGGTTGCTTGATCTTGGAGAGGAGCCTGATCTTGGACGCAGTCCCAGTTCCCCCTTTATGACACACTATGATTCTAGTGCACATTTTCAAGCACGACCCAATTTCTTCCCAATCAGTTCAGATGAAAGGTCTCGACCAGAAACATTGCCTGTCTGTTTCTCCATTCAAGATGCTGGCTGACCCGTTTAGTTCCTCCAACATTTTCAAGCATGATCCGATTTCCCCCCAGAATCAGCCCAGAGGAATGGTCTCGACCTGAAACATCATCTGACTGTTTCTCCCCACAGATGACCCCTTCAGTTCCTCCAGCAGGTCATTTTTTTTTTGCTCTGGGTTCCAGCATCTGTAGTCTCTTGTGTTTCCACTCTCCCCAATCGTGTCTTTTGCAGCCACTGCCTAGTCACAGCATTCCTCCCATCTGCTGATATTACTAATGAATTGTATGAACCCAAATCCATCAGTGCCTCAGCAAAACCTGCCTGCAGAGAGCGCAGGACATATCCCTCACTTTGATCCCTGTGTGTTTATCAAACTATTTTTAGAGAAACGGTCTTCAAGTGAAGCGCAGCGTTTTGGAGGTTTCCACTCTACAGTGTGGATTGTTACACTTGGGAAATTGAAAGCTGTGGGTGTAGAGTAGATTAACTATAGTACAGTGGTGCAGCTGGTAGCTGCACATTGGCGCAGCTGGTAGAGCTGCTGTCTCGCTCCGCCAGATCTCCGGATTTGATCCCAACCTTGGACGCTGTCTGTGTGGAGTTTGCACGTTCACCGGGCCTCCTCCCGGTGATCCAGTTTCCTCCCACATCCCAAACACGTGCCGGTTTGTAGGTTAATTGGCCGCTGTAATTTGACCCTAGTGTGTTGGTCGTGGATGAGAAAGTGGGATAACATAGAACTAGTGTCAACGGGTGACGGATGGTTGGTGTGGACTCAGTGGGCCGAAGGGCCTGTTTCCATGCTGTATTGCTGAATTAAAACAAATTAAGTATATTAGTAATTGTATAATTAGTAATTAGGAATTAGTAATTAGTAATAAGCATGTGATTGTGCATGCCAAACCCAGAATTGTTTGTACTTAGCTGGAAACTTAAACCCTACCTACGTTTCCTTCATCCCTTTTGACAAACACCAATTGCTGCTGCCCAAATTCCATAATATATTAAAACACACAAAAACAATACATGATATCACACCTTTCATATAGACGCGTGTATTAGTAGCGCATTATCAATAAAAAAAAGACATGCTGGAGTAACTCAGCGGGTCAGGCAGCATCCCTGGAGAACATGGATGGGCGACGTTTCGGGTCGAGACACGTCTTAAGACTGATTATGGTGGGGGGGGGGGGACAAAATCTGGCACGTGATAGGTGGATACAGGTGAGGGGATTTTTTGATAGATGTTGGGCAAAGGCCAGAAATAAAAATATTAAACGTGAGATACTGATATACGAGTTGTAAATTGTGAATCCAGAGGACGGAATGTGAGTGGAAGGGGAGAAATAGATGCAAGCCCACAGTGGGCTCTGGGAAGGTAAGGGGGGAAGAAATGGCAGGGGAGAAGAAGTGGGGAGGTTTCGGTTAGTTACCCTAAATTAGGGAATTCAATGTTCATACCGTTGGGTTGTAAGCTATCCAAGCGGAATATGAGGGACTGTCCTCCCAGTTTGCCTGTGGCAATGGAGGAGGCCCAGGACGGAAAGATCAGTGTGGCAATGGGAGGAGGAGTTAAAATGGTTAGCAGCTAGGAAATCCAGTAGGTCTTGGTGCACGATTGCTTTATCCATATGAATATGACCTATTAATTAATATATGAACCAAGTATAGACACAAAGTGCTGGGGTAACTCAACAGGTCAGGCAGCATCTCTGGAGAAAAAGGTTGGGTGATGTTTCTGGTCGGGACTCTTCTACAGAAATGTCACCCATCCTTTTGTCTCCAGAGACCCTGCCTAACCCACTGAGTTATCTAGCACTTTGTGTCTATCTTCGGTATATACTAGCATCTGCAGTCTCTTTCCACACATCCGAACCAAGCAATTTGCTTTTCATTCTTCGAGTTTAGCAATGGCAGTCAAAATGTAGATGCATGAAATCTGAAATGTTAAAAAAAAAAAGAGATACTTAGCAGGTCAGGCAGCATCTGTGGAAAGAGAAATGAGATTAGTGTTTTATCAATAATCTTTCATCACATGAGCAAAGGCAGTGATATAAATAGCATTGTGGAAAAATTTGGTATTTATGGACATTAAAACTGGCATTTTTCCACATACAAGTTATCTACTTGTATACGTCAGTTACAACAAACCTCACATCAGCAGATCAAGGTGCAACATTTATTGTAACACTTGCGTTTGGAATGACATAAAAGCAACAGTAAAAAAATCCACATTTGACAGGAGTGCAGGGCAAGTGGTAAAGTGGCAGAAAGATTGTGAGGAATAATTGGCCATAAAACTTACCAACTAAGAGAACAGCATCTATAAAATGAGCTGTGAATTTTGAAAGGCGTGGACTTTGTGCAGTAGAGTTAATTAAAAAAATGTTGCGGTAGAATATTGACAGACCAGACTAAATGGAATCCAACCTGCAAGTATGTTGAATTATGAGAGGCATAGAAAGGGTAGACAGTCAGAACCTTTCACCCAGAGTGGGAATGTCAAGGACGAGAAAGCATAACTTTAAAGTGAAAGGGTCAAAGTTTAAAGATGTGCTGGGCAGATTTTTACGCAGAGGGAGGTGGCTGCCAGGAAGGAGCTGCCAGGAGTGGTGGTGGAGGCAGATACAATATTGATGTTTAAGAGGCTTTTAGGTAGATACCTAGGTATGTAGGGAATGGAAGGATATGGATCATGTGCATGCGAATGAGATTGCTTGGTCTTGGCAACATGTTCAGCACAATCATTGTGGGCCGAAGGGCCTGTTCCTGAGTTACTATACTAACCAGGGGGCCTGCAAAACTTCAGATGCTATTTCAAGGCTGGCCAAGGAATTACCTTCACTGTTCAAGCACTTAATACTCCTTTCCGTCAAAGCCTTTGGCCAGACCAGTTAAAGCATGTGTGCTAGCTTCTAAAAGTGGCATCACAGGTAACCATATAACCATATAACAATTACAGCACGGAAACAGGCCATCTCGGCCCTTCAAGTCCGTGCCGAACAAGGTAGATAGGATGATAAAGAATACTTTAGGTACAGTGGTCTTCATCAGTCAGAGTATTGAGTACAGATGTTGGAAGTTATGTTGCAGATGTACACAACATTGGTGAGGCTGCAAATGGAATATTGTGTTCAATTTTGGTTACCCTGCCCTAGGAAGGATGTGATCATGCTGGAAAGAGTGACGAGAAGAGTTACAAGGCTGTTGCCAGGATTCAAGGACTTGAGCTATAAGGAGAGATTGAGCAAGTTAGCACTTTATTCCTTGGAGCGCAGGTGGCTAAGGGGTGATCTTGCAGAGGTGTATAAAATCATCGGGGGGGAAATGATAGATGGATCACCCAGAGTCTTTTACCCAGGTTAGGGGAATCAAGAATCATAGGACATAGTCTTGCGGTGAGAGGGAAAAGGTTTAATAGAAACCCGAGGGACAACTGCAGTTGAAGCCAAAGCTGCCAATTGTTTTTGGGAATTTGTCATTGGATAGTTAATGCAGGAAATGCATTCAATTATGTGCAGGAAGGAATTGCAGATGTTAGTTTACACCGAAGATAGACACAAAATGGATAAGGGGGAAATCCTAAGGATAAGGGGGAAATCCTTTAAGACCAAGATGAGAAAGACTATTTTCACACAGAGAGTGGTGAGTCTCTGGAACTCTCTGCCACAGAGGGTAGTTGAGGCCAGTTCATTGGCTATATTTAAGAGGGAGTTAGATGTGGCCCCTGTAGTTAATGAGATCAGAGGGTATGGAGAGAAGGCAGGTACGGGATACTGAGTTGGATGATCAGCCATGATCATATTGAATGGTGGCGCAGGCTCGAAGGGCCGAATGGCCTACTCCTGCACCTAATTTCTATGTTTCTATGTTCTAAAATGCTGGAGTAACTTAGCGAGACAGGCAGCATCTCTGGAGAGAAGGAATGGGTGATGTTTCGGGTCGAGACCCTTCTTCAGATTGAGAGTTAGGTGAAAGGGAAACGAGAGATATACTGTGGACAGTGGACTGGTGAGACCAATTCTGGAGTACGGTGTACAATTTTGATCGCCTAATTATAGGAAGGATGTCAACAAAATAGAGAGAGTACAGAGGAGATTTACTAGAATGTTGCCTGGGTTCCAGCAACTAAGTTACAGAGAAAGGTTGAACAAGTTAGGTCTTTATTCTTTTGGAGCACAGAAGGTTAAGGGGGGACTTGATTGAGGTCTTTAAAATGATGAAAGGGATAAACAGAGTTGACGTGGATAAGCTTTTCCCATTGAGGGTAGGGGAGATTCAAACAAGAGGGCATGACTTGAGAATTAAGGGACATAAGTTTAGGGGTAACATGAGGGGGAACTTCTTTACTCAGAGAGTGGTGGCTGTGTGAAATGATCTTCCAGCAGAAGTGGTGGAGGCAGGATCGATTTTAACATTTAAAAGTAAAGTGGATAGGTATATGGACGGGAAGGGAATGGAGGGGTATGGTCTGAGTGCAGGTAGATGGGACTAGGGGAAAATAAATGGTCGGCACAGACTGGAAGGGCCGAGAAGGCCTGTTTCCGTGCTGTAATTGTTATATGGTTATATGGTTATATAGAGAGATATAGCACAAAGAAATGAAAGATATGCAATAAAGTATCGATGATACATTGTTAGCTGTGGGCTAGGTGAAAACGCGTTATACAGACAATGAAACTCATCAGGACGACAATGAAACTAGTGCGACGACTAGAGTGGGGAGGGACGGAGAGAGAGGGGTTGCAAGGGTTACTTGAAGTTAGAGAAATCAATATTCATACCGATGGGTTGTAAGCTGCCCAATTATATTGGATTAGGCATTGTTTTTGTGAAATAAAGCTTCGTGTGATTCCTTGCCCTTGTCTTTTATGTGTTTACCATTGGATTTCAAGAAGTTCTGAACTGCTTGTTTTAAACTCTTGCACTGTGGAGGCGACGCACCTCTTATTAAATTGCTAACCTTTTCAAGATGACTGAAGAGGTGGTAATGCAACATCATTAAGTGCTCTATGCATGGCATAGTGTCACTTAACACAAATAACCTTTTAAAGAGCTTTTTTTTTTAAACTGCATTGTAATTACATTCAAGATTGGCATTTGTTCACATCTAATTAAAACTAAACTACCTGAAAAAGTATTAGATCCATTTTATAACAACAGACTATATTCTCCCTGACTGGGGGAAAAAAAATTTAAGAAGCAAGTGATTATGCACTGATTATTTAAAAAAATGTTGAAGATGTTATTTAATTAGCAGGTCTGGTCCAGATAGATTTCATTCATTCATTTGAAAAGAATTGAGGGTAGAGATAGCACGGCATTGCAATACATAGAAACATAGAAAACATAGAAAATAGGTGCAGGAGTAGGCCATTCGGCCCTTCGAGCCTGCACCGCCATTCAATGTGATCATGGCTGATCATCCAACTCAGTATCCCGTACCTGCCTTCTCTCCATACCCCCTGATCCCTTTAGCCACAAGTGCCACATCTAACGCCCTCTTAAATATAGCCAATGAACTGGCCTCAACTACCTTCTGTGGCAGAGAATTCCAGAGACTCACCACTCTCTGTGTAAAGAATGTTTTCCTCATTTCGGTCCTAAAGGAATTCCTTAGACTGTGACCCCTTGTTCTGGACTCCCCCAACATCGGGAACAATCTTCCAGCATCTAGCTTGTCCAACCCCTTAAGAATTTTGTAGGTTTCTATAAGATCCCCCCTCAATCTTCTAAATTCCATCGAGTACAAACCGAGTCTATCCAATCTTTCCTCATATGAAAGTCCTGACATCCCAGGAATCAGTCTGGTGAATCTTCTCTGTACCCCCTCTATGGCAAGGATGTCTTTCCTCAGATTTGGAGACCAAAACTGTACGCAGTACTCCAGGTGTGGCCTCACCAAAACCCTGTACAACTGCAGTAGAACCTCCCTGCTCCTATACTCAAATCCTTTCGCTATGAATGCTAACATACCATTTGCTTTCTTCACTGCCTGCTGCACCTGCATGCCTACTTTCAATGACTGGTGTACCATGACACCCAGGTCTCGTTGCATCTCCCCCTTACCTAATCTGCCACCATTCAGATAATAGTCTACCCTCATGTTTTTGCCACCAAAGTGGATAACCTCACATTTATCCACATTGTACTGCATCTGCCATGCATCTGCCCATTCACTCAGCCTATCCAAATCACCCTGCAGCTTCCAAGCATCCTCCTCACACCTAAATATACCCCCCAGCTTGGTATCATCTGCAAATTTGGAGATGTTGCATTGAATTCCCTCGTCCAAATCATTAATATATATTGTAAATAGCTGGGGTCCCAGCACTGAGCCTTGCGGCACCCCACTAGTCACTGCCTGCCATTCTGAAAAGGACCCGTTTACTCCTACCCTTTGCCTCCTGTCTGCTAGCCAGTTCTCTATCCACATCAATACTGAACCCCCAATACCGTGTGCTTTAAGTTTGTATGCTAATCTCTTATGCGGGACCTTGTCGAAAGCCTTCTGAAAGTCCAGATATAACACATCCACTGGTTCTCCCTTATCCACTCTACTAGTTACATCCTCGAAAAATTCTATCAGATTTGTCAGACATGATTTACCTTTCGTAAATCCATGCTGACTTTGTCCAATGATTTCACCACTTTCCAAATGCGCTGCTATCCCATCTTTAATAACTGACTCTAGCAGTTTCCCCACTACCGATGTTAGACTAACTGGTCTGTAATTCCCCGCTTTCTCTCTCCCTCCTTTTTTAAAAAGTGGGGTTACATTAGCTACCCTCCAATCCTCAGGAACTACTCCAGAATCTAAGGAATTTTGAAAAATTATCACTAATGCATCCACTATTTCTGTGGCTACCTCCTTGAGTACTCTGGGATGCAGACTATCTGGCCCTGGGGATTTATCGGCCTTCAATCCGTTCAATTTACCCAACACCACCTCCCGGCTAACCTGGATTTCACTCAGTTCCTCCATCTTATTTGACCCCCGTTCCACTGCTATTTCCGGCAGATTATTTATGTCTTCCTTAGTGAAGACAGAACCAAAGTAGTTATTCAATTGGTCTGCCATGTCCTTGTTCCCCATGATCAATTCACCTGTTTCTGACTGCAAGGGACCAACATTTGTTTTAACTAGTCTCTTTCTCTTTACATATCTATAAAAACTTTTGCAGTCAGTTTTTATGTTCCCTGCCAGTTTCCTTTCATAATCTATTTTCCCTTTCCTAATTAAGCCCTTTGTCCTCCTCTGCTGGATTCTGAATTTCTCCCAGTCCTCCGGTAGGCTGCTTTTTCTGGCAAATTTGTATGCCTCATCTTTTGTTTTTATACTATCCCTGATTTCCCTTGTTATCCATGGATGCACCACCTTCCCCGATTTATTCTTTTGCCAAACTGGTATGAACAACTTTTGTACTTCATCCATGCAGTCTTTAAATACCTTCCATTGCACATCCACTGTCAACCCTTTAAGAATCACCTGCCAGTCTATCTTGGCCAATTCACATCTCGGCATACATATTTAATCATTCATTAAAAAAAGACCTAGTTGATAGTGAACATAATGCGTATATTTAAGAAGACACATAGAAAATATAGAAAATAGGAGGAGGCCATTCGGCCCTTCGAGCCAACACCACCATTCATTGCGATCATGGCTGATCATCCCCAATCAATAACCCGTGCCCGCCTTCTCCCCATATCCCTTGATTCCACTAGCCCCCTAGAGCTCTATCTAACTATCTCTTAAATCCATCTGAAGAAGGGTCTCGACCCGAAACGTCGCCTATCTCCTTCGCCCCTTAGATGCTGCTGCACCCGCTGAGTTTCTCCAGCTTTTTGTGTAACCCTCTTAAATCCATCCAGTAATTTGACCTCCACTGTCCTCTGTGGCAGGGAATTCCTCACATTCACACCTCACCTCGTTTTTTCTCACCTCAGTCTTAAATGACTTCCCCTTTATTCTAAGACTGTGGCCCCTGGTTCTGGACTCGCCCAACCTTGGGAACATTTTTCCTGCATCTAGCTTGTCCAGTCCTTTTATAATTTTACATGTCTCTATTAGATCCCCCCTCATCCTTCTAAACTCGAGTGAATACAAGCCTAGTCTTTTCAATCTTTCCTCATATGACAGTCCCACCATCCCTGGGATCAATCTCGTGAACCTACGCTGCACTGCCTCAATCATAAGGATGTCCTTCCTCAAATTAGGAGTCCAAAACTGTACACAATACTCCAGATGTTGTCTCACCAGAGCCCTATACAACTGCAGAAACACCTCTCTACTCCCGTACTGAAATCCTCTTGTTATGAAGGAATAGAGCATGTTGTGGGAGTTATTAACCAGTTAGTTAAACATTAGCAGTACAAAAATCCATTGATTCTTCCCAGAAGTAGAGAGAAAAATATATAATTAGGAATAGTTAGAATACATTTCAAAAGGGAAACTCTTGTTAGATCATTTTTTGAGAATGTAAGGGTATGGGAAGAGAACAGGTGTTGACATACAAGTGATATTTTGAATGTACAAATGCCCTTCTTCTGTTCCCATTTTTCCAAGTTTATATGTTTAGTTTTTAGTTTAGTTTAGAGATACAGCACAGAAACAGGCCCTTCAGCCAACCGAGTCTGCACCGACCAGCGATCCCCACACATTAACACCACCCTATACACACTAGGGAACATTTCACATTTATACATTCATACCAAGCCAATTAACCTACAAACCTGTTCGTCTTTGGAGTGTGGAAGGGAACCGAAGATCTCGGAGAAAACCCACGCAGGTCAAGGGGACAAAATACAAACTCCGTACAGAAAGGCACCCGTAGTTAGGATCAAACCCGGGTCTCTGACGCTGTAAGGCAGCAGCTCTACCGCTTTCTAGTCCTATGTAATCCCATACATCAGCTCCTAAACTCTTCTGATCAAATGGAATTTCTATTTTTTTTTTACTTCTTGACTTGTAGCAAGCCATCTCCTTTTAAACATCACATAATCATTCAGCCATACTCTGATCTCCGACTGAAGATTACGAGGCCCCAGTCCAACGTTTAAATAGGTCTGCAATTTAACTTACTAGGCAGTTTTCCCTGATTTTCCAGCTATTAACTTTGCCGACACACGTACAAATTATATCATTGCTGTTCCAGCAGGATTACTCATTCCTGGGATCATTCTTGTAAACTTCCTCTGGACCCTCACCAGAGCCAGCATATCATTCCTCAGATATGGCACCCATATTTTATGCCAATGTTACAACTGGAAATATCTCCTTTGAAGGAAGAAGACCTTGCGGTCAGTTTTAAGTCCAGATCACGAGGAGTTGCACAACATGGTGTTGGCTTCGGTGTGTCTGATACAGTTTTTAGATGAGGAATCAATGGGTGCCTCATTAATAAGCCCAGTGAAAGCCTAGTACAATCATGAGGCTGGAGAAGGAAAAATATTGATGAGGTGAACCATAGGCACTGCAATTGGGAAGGAGGTCAAATGGCTGGTTATAGAGTGCAGCTAAGTCCTCCTGCACCTTCTCCAGACCTTGACATCTTCCCGCGAGTTTGGATGTATTTCTTGCGTGTAATTCTCCGGTTGGCCCGGACGGGCCCGCAGTGAGGGCCTGTGGTAGGTAGGGGCCGCGCCACCAAGAACAGGGAGGAACCAGCATGGGGGGCCCGCCGAGAATACGGTGTGAGAAGGGCCGCATGGTGGCGTAGCAGTAGAGTTGTTGCCTTGCAGTGAATGCGGCGCCAGATTCGATCCCAACTACGAGTGCTGTCTTTACGGAGTTTGTATGTTCTCCCCACGACCTGAGTGGGTTTCCCCCCCGAGTTCTTCGGTTTCCTCCCACACTCCAAAGATGTACAGGTATGTAGGTTAATTTGTTTGGTAAATGTAAAAAAAAATGTCCATTGTGGTTGTAGGATAGTGTTTGGGGATCGCTGGTTGGCGCGGACCCGGTGGGCCGAAGGGCCTGTTTCCACACTATACTCAGATCTCGAAACTAAAGTAAACTAAACAGAGAGGGCCCATTGGGGGCTAATAATGAATACTTTATAACTTTGTCGGCACCATATACGTGGTTCGTTCGCTCGTGTGTCAGACGATATGGAGCTCGCTGTTGGCTTCTGTCGTTGTCCAACATGTTGACAGAACTGGTCGCCCCACGCGTCACAAGGTGCACCGTGACATCGTTTCCGAGGATCGCCACGAGGAGGCTTCTGTCATGATCCCCATATAGATTAGATTTGATTTTTAGATTTTTATTATTTGTCATTTGAACCTCAGAGAGGCTCAAACGAAACTCTGTTTCTACAGCCATACAAACAAAACAATTGCTACAAAACATACAAACAATTCAGTTTACACAAACATCCATCACAGTGAATCTCCCCCTCACTGTGATGGAAGGCAAAGTCTTCTCTCTCCCCCGCACCATTTCTCTCCCGATGTCCAAGCCCCAGGCGGGCGCTGGAACGTTCCCGCGGCCATTGAGGCCGCGCCGGGCGATGTACGGCCCCGCTCTAGGCCCAAAATATACGTGGTGACCCTTTGGTACAAGTGGTACGCAAAACAAAGAATGTCACTGTGACATGTGACTGTGACATACTTAATAAAGTATCAATTAATCAATCAATCAATTGATTGGAGTTATGAGAAGGACAGAGGGCCCAAGTGGATTCAATTGGACGCATGCTATTTCTCCATCCGTCGATTCATTACACTTCTTCCTCCAGGTAATCTAATTCTGGTCAGTTTATAATATCACTACTCCTTCATGTACTTGGAGATATGTGATACTTGACATCTTCATGCGAGCCACCAAGATAATACTGTAAAATAACAGATTAATAATGCGGATAAAATGACAGATTAGATGACATTTGACACTGAGAGATTGCACTACAGTTCCTGGTTCATACAAAGCCTTGAGTTTTGTTTTTGGTCTCCCTTTATTGAGGTAATTACAAACAATACATAATAGCTTAGCCAACAGGATAGGAACTTACACTGCTTTCTGGCATCTAAAAGCACTTCAGAACTGATTAGATCAGATTAGTTGAATGCATTACACACCAGGGTACTAGGACATTCCTTGTCCGCATGAAGCTCACAGAGTGAACATCATACACAATAATGATAGTTCAGTTTATTGTCACGTGCACCGAGGTACAGTGAGACACATTTTTTGGCGTGCTATCCAGTCAGTGGAAAGACTATATATGATTGCATGATTACAATTAAGAGTCCACAGTGTACAGAAATAGGTTAATGGGAATAACGTTTAGTGCAACATAAAGTCCAGTCCAATTAAAGGTAATCCGAGATCTCCAAGAGGCAGATAATAGCTCAAGACTGTTCTCTAGTTGGTGACACTCCAAAGACGTACAGGTTTGTAGGTTAATTGGCTTCGGTAAATTTGTAAATTGTCCCTAGTGTGGAGGATAGTGCTAGAGTACGGGGTGATCGCTGGTCTGCGTGGACTCGGTGGGCTGAAGGGCCTGTTTTCACGCTGTATCACTAAAGTCTAAAGACACTGCATCATTGTGCAGGGATCGGTTTAGTTTGCTGGTGAGATGAATGTCTAAGAACCAGAAGCTGTCGACCATCTCTACAGTGGCTCAGTTGAAGGGGATAGGGTTGTGTTCACACCCCAACCTCCACTTCCTTTGGTCAACCACCAACAATTTAGTCTTGCTGACATTAAGGGCTAGTTTGCTGTTCTGCTACCATGACTCAAGGTTCATAATACCTAATGGAGATTATCTGGCAGTGTAGCTCCTTATGCAATGGGAACAAAATCTTCAACCAACCTGTGCCAAGCAAGCGAGCAGAAACTGCAACATGATAATGACTAGAAAAGTTTGCACTATTGATTGAGGAATAAATGTTGACCATGACACTGAAGAGATCATTGCCTGCTACTTTTCAAAGTAGTGCATGACAACTTATTTTCAATTGAGAGGGCAGTTTGACAGCTTAATTAAAAATTGCTCTGCTGTTTGCACAACACTCCATGATTACTATTCATGTATCTAAACAGAGAATGTTGCGATTTCTCAGCTGGTCATGCAGCATCCATGGAGGAAAAAGAGCCAAAGTTTGCGTTTCAGGTCATGCCTGGGTTTCAACAGCTAAGTTACAGAGAGAGGTTGAGTAAGTTAGGTCTTTATTCTCTGGAGCGCAGAAGATTAAGGGGGGACTTGATAGAGGTCTTTAAAATGATGAGAGGGATAGACAGAGTTGATGTGGACAAGCTTTTCCCTTTGAGAATAGGGAAGATTCAAAAAAGAGGACATGACTTTAGAATTAAGGGACAGAGGTTTAGGGGTAACATGAGGGGGAACTTCTTTACTCAGAGAGTGGTAGCGGTGTGGAATGAGCTTCCAGTGGAAGTGGTGGCGGCAGGTTCGTTGGTATCATTTAAAAATAAATTGGATAGGCATATGGATGAGAAGGGTATGGAGGGTTATGGTATGAGTGCAGGCAGGTAGGACTAAGGGAAAAAAGTTGTTCGGCACGGACTTGAAGGGCCGAGATGGCCTGTTTCCGTGCTGTAATTGTTATATGGTTATATGGTTATATGGTTATTTAGGATTCCCTCAGAGTTTTTTCGAAGTGTCACCTAGATTTTGACTCTCACATCTGAGGTAGACTCGGACCACAACATTTCAACAAAGCCACGAGGGTTCCGTAGTTGATATCAACTTCTTGTCCATTAAGTAATTACAAGTCATAACTAAGGTGATAAATCAACTAGGACACAAAGTGCTGGAGTAACTCAGCAAGCCAGGCAGCATCTCTGGAGAATCTCTGTCTTGTTCCGAAACATCACCTATCCGTGTTCTACAGAGGCTGCCTGACTTGCTGAGTTACTCTAGCACATTGTGTCTTTGTGTATTAACCAGCATCTGCAGTTCTTTGTCTCTACATGATAAATCAACGACTTATGCATGCATTGTGTAAATGTCTTGTCGCTAATGAATCCAGTTTAGATTTGAGATACAGCACGGAAACAGGCCCTTTGGCCCACCGAGTCTGTGCCAAACAGCGATCTCCGCACACTAGCACTGTCCTACACACACTAGGGAAATTTTTCACTTTTACCAAGCTCATTAGCCCACGAATGTGTACGTCTTTTTGAAGTGTGAGAAGAAACCGGAGCACCCGGAGAAACCCCACACAGTCACAGGGAGAACGTACAAACTCTGTACAGGCAGCACCCATCGTGATCGAACCCGGGTCTCTGGCCCTGTAAGGCAACAAATCTACCACTGTGCAACCACACCGCACCTGTTACCCATCTAGTTTTATTCCATGGATTAATTTTGGTGAATCACTAAGCCCATTTGGCACCTTTAATTTATACAACACTTGTGAACTCTGAACCTATGCTGATAAGTTCTTTTTAAGTCAGCACTATGTTTTGACAAGTAAGGTCGTGCAAGTTGTCACCAGCCAAATGAGTGCAGGTGCTAACACAGCAGAAACAGGCAAATCGTCACTCTTTAACGCTGCCCTCTGCAGAACTCAATTACATGCCTTTTCTCCTTCCCATGACCATAACAATGTAGTGTCACTCACCGCGACCGACTACCGACATCTTTCACACATACACGCAAAATCCTAACCCTTTTAAAGTTTCTCCCCAGATGCATAGTAAACTATTTGTTCTCAAATAGCAATCAATATGTAAGCGACAAAAATGAAATGACTAACTGCTTTGGACCTGGAAGTAAGGAGCTTTTACTTGCATTACTCAGACAGCTAATGTATCCAGGGATTTAATATCCTTTATGCACTGATTTTAAAGCACTCAGTTAAAACACTGGCTGCAGAGAACATGGGGGGGGCGAGGGGGGGGGGGGAAGAGAGAGGCTGAGAATAAAGGGGGAACCTGGCAGGGGGGCCACCGAGAATGGTGGGGGACTCAACTGGAGGAGGGGGAGCGCGATGGCAGGCAATAGATAGGAGTTGTCGGTGAACTTTGGTAACTTTTTCAGTGCCAAAATGTGGCGACACTTGCCTGGGTGAGGTCTGCTACATGATTTTACTGGAAACATGAAAAACAACAGACTTTCACTGTTCCTAGTTACATGAGACAAAGAAGTATAATTAAATCATTGGTTCTCTGTGGATTGTAACTGTTTAAACTTGTTGACATGTCGCTCAACTTGCATGCAAAAGCTTTACACCAAATTCATACTTAATCAGCCACCCACCCTCCAAAAAAAAAAAAATCGATGACCATATATCAATTGAGTATGGGATCGAGGACATATAGGAACTAATTTCAACAGATAACTGAGGAGTGGAGTGGTATGTGGTGACAAACTGTTTTATGTGATTGCATGAGTTTGTCTTTGAGATCTATTTTGAAACAGTGAGTAATCAATTCGAATTAAAACGAAGCACAAAGAAAGATAACAATTAGTTAAAATCTGTTGGATAAAAATCTTTAAAAAAATATTTGTGTGGGAAGGAACTGCAAATGCTGGTTTAAAGCGAAGATAGACACAAAATGCTGGAGTAATTAAGCGGGACAGGCAGTATCTCTGGATAGAAGGAATGGGTGGTGATTCGGGATGAGACCCTTCTTCCGTCTGAGGGAGAGGGAGATAGAGATAAGGTAGTGTAAGGTGTGAAATTGAGACATAGGGTATGGAGATCAAGGAGAATGTCGAATAGATCATTGTCAGCTTGGAGAAGGTGACAACAAAGCAAACAGAGATAAAATGTAATCGAAGACAGTCAGACTGGGCAGAGAACTGGGAAGGAGGAGGGGATGGAGAGAGAGGGAAAGCAAGGGTTACTTTCTACATTGGCACTAAGGCCCTTACAATTATATGATACAGCATATGGTTGCTTGCAACATGGGAATGCTTCTATGTTATTTCTGTAGCTTACATTAGGTGACTTTACCACCCAAGAGAGTAACACATTTTGTTCTGTCTTGTCTGAAGGTTGCAGGTTCAAGTCCCACATCAGGGATAAGCACAAAATCCCGGCTGACGCTGTACTGAGGGATTATTGCATTGTTGAAACTCGTCTTTTGGGTGAGATGTTTAACTAAAGGCCAAACGACTTCTCAAGAGGATGCCGTAAAGGCTCAGGGCACTACTATGAAAGAGAACGCAGGAGTTGTCCAAAGTTTCAGGAACCACCTCTACAAAAAACAAATTGAGCGAGGATAATTTTAATATAGCGCAATGTTTTTACGTGTCGTGTGATTACATGTTATCTCGAATCCGACGCACGGTCGGGCTTCTTCTTCTTATCGAGTCCACACACTTCTCGGCACCTGCATATGGTGGAGTCGGTCTCGCACTTTTCGTGCGTGGTGGTGGAAAGATTGGCGGAAACAGGGCCGCGACGTGAACGCTCTTTCTTTGACCCCACAATAGGTCAATATGGACTTTGACGTACTACACAGTTCTTCTGGGGCATTGAAGTCCCACATACAGCATTAACCAGTCCTACCTAAAAGGCTTCAGATCTGAACATGATTTATCTTTAACTCAAGAGACCAACCTTACCCAGGTTTCAGATAAGGTGTCCAAGGCATCTGTGGTTTCACAGGTAGGTCATCCTTCTCAGATGGTGTTGGCTCCCACCCTCAACCATCACCTTATGGTTGTTGCTGATGACTGCAAGATGGTCCCGATACGCCTGAACGTCCTCCAACCATCAGTTCCCATCTTAATCATACTCCCACCACCAATCTCAGATCTCAGCCCTCTGATTCAAATCAGCTCCTTAGACACTGAAGACAGACACAAAAAGCTGGAGTAACTCAGCGGGTCAGACAGCATCTCTGGAGAAAAGGGATAGGTGATGTTTCGGGTCGAGACCCTTCTTCAGACTGAGAGTCAGGGGAGAGGGAACCGAAAGATATGAAACAGAACAAACAAATGAAAGATATACAAAAAGACAGATTAAAGCCAGCAACAAAGATCAAGGAAAGGCGGAGTCCATAATGGTGCATTGTTGGTTGTGGGGAAGGTGTTCCGGTGGGCGGCGCGACTCTCGTCGCAGCGGCCTCTGCAGTCCGTCTGTCTTTTTTTATTTTTTGACTCGTTTGAGTGTAGTTAGTGGTTTTTTTTTAGCTGGATGGGGGGCGGGGTGGGGGAAACTTTTAAAATATTTTCCCTGTACGGAGGACCTGACCTTTCCTCTGTCGGGTCTCCATTGTCGTTGTGGCCTAGCACCGTGAAGCGGCCTCCAACCGGACCTGGGGTTCCAGTCGCGGAGCCTGCGGACTACTCACCATCGTGGAGCTGGTCGAGTTCGGAACGGGAGGAGCTGTGGTGGCGCGCTGCTGCGGCCCGACCCCGGAGATTTGGAAGCTCCAGTGGACGGTGACATCGGGAGCTCGCGGGTCCCTGGTGGGAGACCGCTTTTCGGAGCTCCCGCGGCAGCAACTTCTCCCGCCCGAGTTGCGGGGTTGAAAATGACCTGGAGCGGGGCCTTACATCGCCCGGCGTGGCGTTAATGCACGCGGGAGTTGCTAGCGTCCGCCAGAGGCTCCAACATCAAGACCCGGAGCGGGGCCTTGCATCGCCCGGCGCGGCCTTAATGGCCGCGGGACTTATTTACCATCGCCCGCCGGGGGCTTTGACTTTGACATCGGGAAGAGAATGGGAAGTGCAGGGGAGAGATAAGACTTTGCCTTCCGTCACAGTGAGGAGGAGATTCACTGTTTGTGTGAATTGTGTTGTGTCTTCGTTCTTTTCTTGTTTGTATGACTGCAGAAACTAAATTTCGTTTGAACCTCAATGAGGTTCAAATGACAATAAACTGTATTGTCTTGTATTGTATTGTATAACGAGTGATACAAAAAGTGGAACTCCAGGACGACAGCGAAACTAGTACGATGGCTAGGGGTGGGGTAGGGACGGATAGAGAGGGGATGAAAAGGTTACTTGAAGTTGGAGAAATCAATATTCATACTACTGGGTTGTAAGCTGCCCAATCGAAATATGAGGTGGCGTTCCTCCAATTTGCATTTGGCCTCACTCTGACAGTGGAGGAGGCTCAGGATTCAGTTCTGAATTCAGTTGCCAGTCTGACATTCATCCTCAGGACCCAGCCCTTTATATCTGACTCCATCCTCACAACGTCTGTCCCTTTACATGTCCGACACCCTAACCAAGCAATCATCTGCCAGCATATTTTGACTACTGATGCTCCAATCTATATTTTAATCCGCCCTCTGATCCCATTCCATTCCTGAAGCTCAACAATTGATGCCACTCCATTTCCCAATGTCATTTTCCATTATTACGACCAACTCCTCTCATACCCACCATCTGTAGCCAACCATCCATTCAAAACCTTATCCTCTCGCCTTGCAATTCTCTTCCTTTATTTCCCAGGCCACCAGTGACAATCCACAACCAACCTGACTTGGTAAATCTAGACCAACCAACCTGGTAGATCTAAAACAGGCAAGGTCTTTGGGGAAAATTTGGTGTTTAAGTTCTGGTTTCATGAGTAATAGAATAGTATTGCCAAGGATTTCACGTAAAATTGCGCCGAGCACCCCCTCTTACTTATTTACAAATCAAGAGTAGTCCATTAACTCCGTCAAGTTTATGCTGGATCTTAGTGAAACATCTTATTGATCTCATTCTCCCTCTTCTAATTTTCAGGTGGTGTTCAACCTATTGTCTCTCATGTGGCCATCAATTCCTCTTTAATTCTTTTCCAGACATCCTGTTGCAATGCACAGTGAAGGTGGACTGGATGGAAGAAGGTTCACCACTTTCTGCAGATTCAGGCGGTCAAAAGCACTTGCCATGCCGGAATGAGATGCAGCCCATCAAAGTACTTTCTACAGCATATCTGTAGAAGTCCGAGAGTCCCCTCGGACATGCCAAATCTACTCAGATACCTAAGAAAGCAAATATGCTGATGCCCTTATCTGCCCTGATCTTGAAGGGACCAAGATAGGTTGCAGGTGAGATGAATGCCTTGGAACTTGAAGCTGTCTACCATCTCTGCAGCAACATCTGCTGACGAGGGAAGGGTTGTGCCCACCCACTAGCTTCTTGTACAACTCTTTCACCTTTGGCCCAGTGCCAGTGTTTGATGGCACTGGGCCTGTACTCGCTGGAGTTTAAAAGGATGAGGGGGGACCTCATTGAAACGTACAGAATAGTGAAAGGCTGGGGTAGAGTGGATGTGGAGAGGATGTTTCCACTAGTGGGAGAGTCTAGGACTAGAAGTCATAGCCTCAGAATTAAGGACGTTCTTTTAGGAAGGCGATGAGGAGGAATTTCTTTCGTCAGAGGATGATGAATCTGTGGAATTCTTTGCCACAGAAGGCTGTGGCTATACTTAAAGCAGCGATAGATAGATTCTTGGTTAGTAGAGCTGCCAGAGGTTATGGGGAGAAGGCTGGAGAATGGGGTTAGGAGGGAGAGATAGATCAGCCATGATTGAATGGCGGAGTAGACTTGATGGGCTGAATGGCCTAATTCTGCTTCGATGATCTTATGATCTTGGTGACGTTAAGGGCTAGCTTATTGTACTTGGTTTGTGATCTCCTTCATGTGCTTTGCCTCATCGTTGTTATAGATCCGGCCAACAATGGTGCTAACATGGGCGAGCTGCGTTCACAAATAACTCCAAGCCACACGGACCCAGGTGTCACACTGAAGCCCTGGAGGTTTAACTAAAATGAAGCAGTGTTTATCAGTGACAAGCACAGTCAAGTCCTTTAGTCCAAAGAATGTGCTGGAGGAAATTTTGAAATAATATCCGAATCCCTTGGTCTCCAAACATCAGTGGAGAAAAATATATTCAGCACTTAGCAGGTAAATATAGCTTGACTTAGGAAGCGTGATGAGTCCCTGGAGAAACCGCAAAAGACAATATTAGCTTTCAGCAAAACACAATTAATTAACCACCTACAACAATAGCAACTTGCACTTGATCAACATGTTTAATACACACAAATATCCAAGAGTGTTTCAAGGGATTATTGCCAATAGCAGCCAGGCATACCGTTATAGGAAGAAATCAACAAAAGATTGACTAAATAAATGTATTCTAAACTTTAAACCAAAGGGAATCTGTTGGAAAGGTTTCAATTCAGATGGGCAGAGGCAGGCAAAGACAATTTAGTGTCATAGAAACATAGAAACATAGAAAATAGGTGCAGGTGTAGGCCATTTGGCCCTTCGAGCCTGCACAGCCATTCAATATGATCATGGCTGATCAGCCAACTCAGTATCCTGTACCTGCCTTCTTTCCATACCCCCTGATCCCTTTAGCCACAAGGGCCACATCTAACTCCCTCTTAAATATAGGCAATGAACTGGCCTCAACTACCTTCTGTGGCAGAGAATTCCACAGATTCACCACTCTCTGTGTGAAAAATGTTTTTCTCATCTCAGTCCTAAAAGACCTCCCCCTTATCCTTAAAGTGTGACCCCTTGTTCTGGACTTCCCCAACATCGGGAACAATCTTCCTGCATCTAGCCTGTCCCACCCCTTAACGGCACGCCATCGTGTTGATCATGGATTTTTTTTTAAGTTCATTTTATAGATACAGCGCGGAAACAGGCCCTTCTGCCCACCGAGTCCGCACTGACCAGCGATCCCCGCACATTAACACTAACATACACACACTTATGTCAATTTTACACATACAGCAAGCCAATTAACCTACAAGCCTGTATGTCTTTGGAGTGTGGGAGGAAACCGAAGATCTCGGAGAAAACTCACGCAGTCACGGGGAGAACGTGCAAACTCCATGCCGACAGCACCCGCAGTCGGGATCGAACCCGGGTCTTCAGCGCTGCAACGCTGTAAGGCAGCAACTATACCGCGGCGCCACCGTGGCCAAAGGTGCACGAGAGGCTAAAATTGAAGGAGCGCAGAGGTCTCGGAGATGGAGCAAGTCATGAAGATGGGGACAGACAAGGTTGCAGAGGGATTTAATAACCAGAATGACACCAGATATAATATAGTAGCTCATATAAAAATAACATTTCAAATATCATTGCATCCCATTCTTAAACTCCTCCATAATTCCTGTGTGTTAGCCTCTGCACAGGTTTTCTAATGTAACTTTCTTGAGCAAGATCATTTATATGCTGTAGTGTTGTACTGTTATAAAACAGGGAGCAGGCCCTTTGGGCCAATATCCATGCCGACAAGATGCCCATTGAAGCTAGTCCCATTTGCCCGTGATAGGTTCATATCCGTCTAAACTTTTCCTATCCATGCACCTGCCCAAATGGCTTTTAATTGTTGTTATGTTCTTTGTTCATAATTTAGTCCCCTGAACTTAGAAATCTTCCAGAGATAGGCTAATACTTTGGCTTTTAGGAACAGTCAAATGAGAACACAAGGAAGATAGGAAAAAAATGGCCATGAGGGATAGGGTCAGATGGCTATGGAACAATGAACACTAGCATAGACTAGAGACATGAGGAACTGCAGATGCTGGAATCTGCAGCAAAATACTAAATGCTGGAGGAACTCAGCAGGTCAGGTTATGAATGGACAGATTCCCTCCACAAATGCTGCCTTTGTGGAGGGAACAAAGAGGCACAGAGTGATAAAGTGTGGGAACAAGCCCTTCAGCCCAACTTGCCCTCAATGGCCAACATGTCCCAGCCACACTAGTCTCGCCTGTTTGCGTTTGGTCCATATCCCTCCAAACATGTCCTATCCATGTACCTGTCTTACTGCTTCTTAAACGTTGGGATAGTCCCAGCCGCAACTACCTCCTCTGGCAGCTTGTTCCATACACCTACCACCCTTTGTGTGGAAAAGGTTGCGCCTCAGATTCCTATTAAATCTTTTCCCCTTCACCTTAAACCCTTGTCCTCTGGCCCTCGATTCACCTACTCTGGGCAAGAGACTCTGTGCATTTCCCAATCTATTCCTCTCAATGATTTTATACACTATAAGATCACCCCTCATCCTCCTGCGCTTAAAAGAATAGAGACAGATACAGATACAGATAGAGATACCTTTTATTTGTCACGTGTGCCAATTGGCACAGTGAAATGAAGTCGCCTTACAGCCATACAGGAAAAAAATTAAGAACACAACACAAAGTAGATAGAAATTCAACATAAATCACCCCCTCGTGGCAGGATCAAAATTTCCCACTGTGAGGGAAGGCACCAAAGTCATGTCCCTGGCCATATCCTCGTAAATCATTTCTGTACCTTTTCCAGCTTGACAATATCTTTCCTATAACATGGTACCCAGAACTGAACACCATACTCTAAATGCGGTCTCACCAACGTCTTATACAACTGCAACATGACGTCTCAACTTCTATATTCAATACTCTAACTAATGAAGGTCAATGTACCAAAAGCCTTTTTGACCACCTTATCTACTGTGACTCGACCTTAAGTAAGTAAGTAAGTAAGTAACTTTATTGGCCAAATATTCACATACAAGGAATTTGCCTTGGTGCTCCGCCCACAAGTAACAACATGACATACAATGACAGTTACGAGTGATTCAGAAAACACTAAACATTAATAATAATAAGACATTAATGATAAAACACCATTGATCAAGCATGTGAACCAACAAAATACCAGATCAAGGGGAGGCTACAGATTTTAAGCAACTACGCGTGGTTAAAAACTGTTTTTATGTCTGGCTATGGCAGCTTTGACAATCCGGAGTCGCCTTCCAGAGGGAAGTGATTCAAAGAGTTTGTGGCCAGGGTGAGAGGGGTTAGAGATTATCTTGCCCACTCGCTTCCTGGCCCTTGCAGTGTACAGTTCATTAATGGAGGGAAGGTTGCAGCCAATAACCTTCTCTGCTGATCGGACGATTTGCTGCAGCCTCCAGGTGTCGTGCTCGGTGGCTGAGCCATGATGGACCAAGGAGCAATGCACCTGTACTCCTCGATCGCTCTGCTCTGCAACACGCCCCAGAACCTTACCGTTTACTGTGTAGGTCCTGCACATGTTAGACTTCCCAAAATGCAACACCTCACATTTATTTTTTATTAAATTCCATCAACCATTCCTCAGCCCACCTGGCCAATCAATCGAAATCCTGCTGCAATTTTTCACAACTATCTTTGCTCTCTGCAAAACCACCCATTTTGTATCATCAAACCTGCTAAACTTGCCCTGTATCTTGTCATCCAAACCATTGATGTAGATGACAAAAAGTAACGAGCCCAGCACCGAACCCTGAGGCACACCACTAGTCACAGGCCTTCAGTCCGATAAGCAACCTTCCACCATCACCCTCTGCTTCCTTCCATGGATCCAATTTTCTATCCATTCAGCCATGTCTCCTTGGATCCCATGCAATCTAACCTTCCAGATCAGCCTACAATGCGGAACCTTGTCGAATGCCTTACTGAAATTACTGACCTTGAGTACTGGCCTAATTACTGACCTTACTGATCCACTGAGTTCCTCCAACACTTTGTGTTTTGGTCTGCACAGACTATCTGAGCTAAATGTTGTAAAGTCTTATGTAATCACAAAAATAATCAAAATTCCATGGGTAGTAAATGTTAGCTTAGAGCATGTTCAGTATTAGTACAGCATTGATGTCATTTCGACAACCAGATGGCAAGTGGTCTGTAACTTGCTCCTTGATACTCAGCTTAATCTCCAGCTTATTTTGAAATCGTATCAGGAAATAATGTAACTTATATTTGACCCAAAAGTGGGTACATTGAATTTCCATCTCCTTCCCCCAATTCTATACTTTATTAGAACAATGGGCGACTGTTTTGATTGGGTTCCGTTTTGGCCCAGTATCAAGGTCTGACCATAAACAAGATAATGCATTGAGAACAATTAATGTTTGGTGCATAATAGCGTATCGCTGCTAACCCACTGCATTTAACAAGAACAGGGTGTGAAATAATTAGGCTGAGCTTCCTATCAATTTACTAAGACTGCAGGATATATTGACAGAGGTAAATAATGCATTCGTAATACAAAAGACATGAAAATGGAAAACATAACCAAGAAGGAATCGTGCTATTTTCAATTTGTTTAGTTTAGTTTAGAGATACAGCGTGGAAACAGGCCCTTTGGCCCGACGAGTCCGCGCAGACTAGCAATCCTCACACTCTAACACCATCCTACACGAGGGACAACTTTACAATTTTACCAAAGCAAATTAACCTCCAAAGCTGTACATGTTTGGAGTGTGGGAGGAAACCAGAGCACCCAGAGAAAACCCATGCAGGTACAACTCCGTACAGACAGCACCCGTGGTCAGGATCGGACCTGGGTCTCTGCCGTTGCTAGGCAGCAATCTACTGCTGCGCCACCATGCTGCTTTATATAGATCGTCTAAAGTTGAGAGTCCAGCACTGATCCTTGTGGCATTATAGCTTGCTAACCAGAACAAATAAAAATTGTTTCTAATTAATTTCTGTTTCCTGTTAGCCAACCAATTTTCTCTTGACACCAATATGTAATCTTCTACACCCTGCACTTCCATTTTATACAGTAATTAACGTGACACCTTATCAATACCATTGGGAAATATAAGCATTGTACAATAACAGATTCCCCTTTATCACAGCACACTTTCATTCTTCAAAGAATTTCAATAAATTGATCTAACATGATTTGACTTTTAAATGCCAGGGTGATTCTGCCCGACCACCTTGGATTTTCCTACCTGTCCTTCAAAAACAACTTTAGTAATAGCTTCTAACATTTTCTCTCTGACAGATGTTAACCAATCTGGTTTGTAGTTTCATATATTCTGTCTCTTTCCCTTTTTCAATGAAGAGTTAAAGTTGTTCTTTTTCAATCTCGTGGAACCTCCCAGGAACCGTGGTATTTTGGGAAATTTAAACTACGCCTTCTCAGAGATTCTTGCTATTGAGGGAGTGCAGCGTAGGTTCACCAGGTTAATTCCCGGATTGGCGGGACTGAAGAATTCATCGACAGGGCGATGTGTATATTCACTGAAATTTAGATGGGTGAGAGGGGATCTTATAGAGACATATAAAATTCTTAAGGGTAGATGCAGGAAAAAATGTTCCCCATGTTGGGAGAGTCCAGAACCAGGGGTCGCAGCCTATGAATAAGGGGTACGCCATTTAGGACTGAGATGAGGATAAACGTTTTCACCCAGAGAGTTGCAAATCTTTTTTTTTTTAAATAATATTTTTATTAGAAGCCATACATATTACTAATAATATAACCGTTTTTACAGATATACATTTTTACATATTTCCAAAGTTATATAAGTATTACAAAGCAATATATATAAGCCTCTATTTTTTTTTGAGAGTGAAAAGAGTAAAGAGTAAAGAAATAATAGATGTTTAATCAAAAGAGTGTGATTATATGTGAGAGAAAAAAAAAGGAAAAAAAAATCAAAATAACAAAAATAAAAAAATAATAATACTGGCAAACAATTATTATACTAAAAAAAAAATTGAAGTATACATCTTAACAATGAATGGAACAATTTCAAATAACAATATATATAGAGACGAGTATACAAATCTCAGATTAGAGAGTTGCGAATCTGTGGAATTCTCTGCCACAGAAGGTGGAGGAGGCCAATTCAATGGATGTTTTCAAGAGGGAGTCAGATATAGCTCATAGGGATAGCAGAATCAAGGGATTATGGGGAGACAGCTGAATCGGGGTACTGACTTAGGATGATCAGCCATGATCATATTGAATGGTGGTGCTGGCTCGAACGGCTGAAAGGCCTACTCCTGCACCTATTTTATATGTTTCTATGATGCTAAGACCAGCAGGAAGACCTGATAATTCACAGCATCAATAACAAGCTGTGTACCATTGCACCGGTGATTGTAATTTTCACTAGTTCCTCCCTCTCATCCAATTACTGTTTCAGGGATTTACATTTTTTCCACTATGATGAAGATTGAGGCAACATTTCTGTCTAATTCAGCTACCCTACAACAACAATACAATACAACAATACAATACCATTTATTGTCATTTGAACCTCATTGAGGTTCAAACGAAATTTCGTTTCTGCAGTCATACATACAAGAAGAAAAGAACCAAGACACAACACATTTTACACAAACATCCATCACAGTGAATATCCCCCTCACTGTGATGGAAGGCAAAGTCTTTTTTTCTCCCCTGCACACCCCATTCTTCTCCCGGTCAGAGTCAAAGCCCCCGGCGGGTGATAGTATATGTCCCGCGGCCATTCATGCCGCGCCGGGCGATGCAAGGCCCCGCTCCGGGTCTTGATGTTGGAGCCCCCGGCGGGCCCTAGCAAGTCCCGTGGCCATCAAAGCCGCGCCGGGTGATGTAAGGCCCCGCTCCAGGACGTCTTCAACCCCGCAACTCGGGCGGGAGAAGTTGCTGGCGTGGGAGCTCCGAAAAGCGGTCTCCCACCAGGGACCTGCGAGCTCCCGGTGTTACCGTCCACCGGCCTGCAGCTGGAGCCTCCGAATCTCCGGGGTCGGGCAGCAGCAGCGCGCTACCACAGCTCCTCCCGTTCCCAACTCGGCCAGCCCCACGACGGTGAGTAGTCTGCAGGCTCCGCGACTGGAGCCCCAGGTCCGGTTGGAGGCCGCTCCACGGTGCTAGGCCCCAACGACAGCAGAGACCCGACAGAGAAAAGGTCGGGTCCTCCGTACAGGGAAAAGATTTAAAAAGTTTCCCCACCCCGCCCCCCACCCCCCACACATATTCAGCTAAAAAAACCACTAACTAACAACACTCAAACGAGACAAAAAATAAAAAAAGACAGACGGACTGCAGAGGCCGCTGCAACGAGAGTCGCGCCGCCCACCGAGTGCGTCATAGAGTCATTAAGTATGACGGTGTGGAAACAAGCCCTTCGGCCCAACTCGCCCACACCGGCCAACACGTCTCTTCAGCAGTAATCCCACCTGCCTGCATTTGCCCCATATCCCTCATCTTGCACTTATCTTGGTTATAGGGAACAGCTTTAATCAATAGTGTTTACAATGTTAACAGTTTTCCAGTGGATATACTAATTATGTACATACAGCAACACTATTATATAAGTACATCAACATTGAAATACATTTCTGGCAAATATACCTTCTGTACCAACAGACCTGCATACAGATGGAATAGAGTAACATATTTGACAAACCCATTATTGCACAAACAACCCATTGTCACAGTTCATCGGTCTAGTGCAACATGTCGTGGACTGGATTTCCAGTTAAAAGCTGGCCGAGGAAAGGCACAGTCTGTATCATTCTCTTTCAAACTTGTACCAATCTTACCTGGTTTAAACCATGTATTTGACAAAGTCATAACGCTCTTGTCATCTAATTCCAGACATGGATTACTAGAATTAAGGTTGATGGGCACTTAAGGGCCTGTCCCATCAGCATGCGACTCCATGCAGTGAGCACGACCTAACGTGGTCGCTTGAGCCGTCCGGCCTCGCGGGGCCGGTCCGACTTCGATTGCCGGAGCTGTGTGGAGTTGTGCGGAGCTGGTCCCGACATTGCGCGGGGCTCCAAAAAACTGACCGTGTTCAAAAATTCCGCGCGGCAACGGCCTGTCGCCCCCGCAGCCACCTCGACGCATTACACACCGCCTCACGTCGTGCCTCTGTGTCCCTCTCTGTATGTGCCTCAGTAACCCTCTCTCTCTGTGCCTCTGAAGCTCTCTCTCTGTGCCTCTGTGTCCCTCTCTGTGTGCCTCCGTGACTCGCTATATGTGTGCCTCCGTACCCCCTCTCTGTCCTTGCAAACTTACCGCGGACTTCGCACCAACTTCGCTCCAACTTCGCGCCATGTCACGCCACTCACCCGACCTCCGAGCGGCCCCCGCAGCCGGTTTGGTCACACTCGCCGCATGCAGGCGCATGCTGGTGGGACGGGCCCTGTACGGGGATCACCCAACCTCCGCACGGCCCCCGCTTCTAGTTTAGTTGCGCTTGCCGCATGGAATCGCATGCTGCTGGGACAGGCCCTTTAGGGGATTATCTTGTCTTGGCTCGGCTCCGAGCTGAAGTTAATGTTGTGTTAGAAGTGGCCGAGGAGAGATACTAGATTGAGTAAAAATGGATAGAAAGTGGGTGTCATTAGATTGGCATCACATAATATCAGCAGTTACTTGGGGAGATAAATTATCAGGCAGGTAAAGGCAGGTTTTTGCTCAGAGTAGGGGAATTGAGAACCTGAGGAGATAGGTTTAATGTGAAGGGGAGGGTGCGGTGGGGGGGGGAAGATTTATAGGAACCTGAGGGGTAACTTTTTTTACACAAAGGGTGGTGGGTGTGGGGTCAGGGGTTTATCAGGGCAGCATGGTGGCGCAGCATTCGAGTGGAACGAGCTGCTGAGACAAGTACTATTGCAATGCTAATGAAACATTTAGACGGGTACATGGGTTTGGAGGGATATGAGCCAAACGGAGGCAGGGACTAGTGTTGATCGGCGTGGGCTACTTGGGCTGGAGGGCCCATTTCCAAGCTCTATAAATAAGACGAAGGCTACAGTATATCTAGACCCTACCTCAGCAAAACTCCTTTACACACAATGTATCAGAAGGCAGAGCCTATTTATGTAGTGGGGCTCTTAAAACAAGGACGGGGTCAAGGAAAGAGCGTGCACGTTGTTTCCACCAATCTTTCCACCACCACGCACAAGAAGCACAAGAAGCGCAAGACAGACGCCATTGTATGCAGAAGCTGGGACGTGTGTTCAGCTCTGGCTGATCAACTTCTAATCTTGTGTGTGGACTCGATAAGAAGAAGAAAATAAGGACAAAAATTAGTTTGATAAGTTTGAATGTATTGATTGCAAATATTGATATTATTACACTGTATTGGTTGTGTTAAGGTCACTTTTCTGTGCAACTAATGTTTAGATGAAATAAAGCATATTATCTTCTTTAAACGTAGATTGTGTATTCAAAATCACAGAGGGCCTTGATAGAGTTAACAGGGACAAAGTACTTCCTCTGGCAAGTGGGTCAGTAACTAAAGGTCACAGATTTGAAATAATTGACAAAAGAACCAAAGGCTTAAGTGAGGAGATTTGTTTTTCTACACAGGTTGGTTACAATCCGAGATGCTGTATCTAAAAGGGTGAAACCCGATTTCAAAAGGCAAAAGGAAAATGCTGAGAGGGAGCATTTAGCCAAACAATTCTTTCAAAGAGCTGGGCTAGGCAGTGGCAGGACAATTAGCTTCATTCTGTGCAGCCACTTTCTGAGCTTCTATCTACACTCGGTCAAGTATTATATGTCGACACCCTGCAGTTTATCATTCAGCATCTCTTCATAGATATATCTTTAATCTGGCCCCAAGTTACTTCACAAGTGAGAATTACTTCATGGTTAACTCATCTTTATTTTCATTGTCATTCTCAACTTCAGTCTTTGCCAGGATTGACTCTTTCTCAACCATATATCATGTTGAGTTTCTCCCTATTTATGAATATAAGCAATATGTGTGAATGACATAAGTGGAGACCATTCAGCCCACTGAATATATGCTGGCTCTCAGAGAGAAGCAGAATAATAGTTAGTGCCACATTGCATTTGTAAAGACTTCTTCAAGCATTAGCAAAAAAAACCTGACTGCTGGAAGAACTCAGTGGATTAGACAGCATCTATGGAAGGAAATGGACAGAGGACAAGTTAGGTTTAAAGAAGTGTCTTGACCTGAAACGTAATCTATTCACGTCTCTCCACAGTAGCTGTCTGATTTGCCGAGTTCCTCCAACAGACTGTTCATTTTTCCCCTCATGATTCCAGCATCTTCATTCTCTTGTGTCTTCGTCAAACATTTCTCGCTTAAAAAAAATGACTTAAAGGTGTGGGAAACCCGAGCAAGAAAAGGATTGCTGTGGAGGGAAATGCATACACAATGTTTCGGGTCAGTCAATAGTTCTTCGGACTGATGGAGTAGAGGGGAGATTGCTGGTTAAAGCAAAGTGAGGGGAACGGGTGGAGCAACAACTGGTGGATACAGATGAGGAGGGATGACTGACTGGAGATTGGGTGGAGATGGTAACAAAACGTAGAGGTGAAATGGAGACAGAAAGCTGCCAGAGATGGAAGGAAAAGGAGTTTAGTTTGGTATATTTAGTTTAGAGATACAGGCCCTTCGGCCCACTGGGTCCGCACTGACAAGCGATCCCTGCATATTAACACTACCCTACACACTTCTTATTCTTCTTGCATATGGCGTGCACAGCCTAAAGTTGTGGGTCAACTTGTTCTATTTGATCTATTTGTTTGTGCACATTGGGTTGATTGCATTAGTCGAAACAGGGTGGACCATGTGAAGGTTGCAATCTTCCACCCCATCTTACACATTGGGGATAATTTTTACATTTACCATGCTAATTTACCTACATACCTGTACGTCTTTGGAGTGTGGCAGGAAACCAAAACTCTTGGAGAAAACCC